>CM045737.1:53032347-53385367 GCA_024760905.1 Plotosus lineatus | reverse complement strand
TAGCCCACAGCCTGGCCTGGCCTGGCCTGGCCTGGCCTGGCCACAGCACAGCTGGCCTGGCCTGGCCTGGCCTGGCCTGGCCTGGCCTGGCCTGGCTGCACAAACTGGCCTGGCCTGGCCTGGCCTGGCTGGCTGGCCTGGCCTGGCCTGGCCTGGCCTGGCTGGCTGGCCTGGCCTGGCCTGGCCTGGCACTGGCCTGGCTGGCCTGGCCTGGCTGGCCTGGCCTGGCCTGGCCTGGCCTGGCCTGGCCTGGCCTGGCCTGGCCCAGCCTGGCACTGGCCTGGCCTGGCCTGGCCTGGCCTGGCCTGACTGGCCTGGCCTGGCACAGCCTGGCCTGGCCTGGCCTGGCCTGGCCTGGCCTGGCCTGGCCTGGCCTTTGGCCTGGCCTGGCCTGGCCTGGCCTGGCCTGGCCTGGCCTGGCCTGGCTGGCCTGGCCTGGCCTGGCCTGGCCTGGCCTGGCCTGGCCTGGCACTAGCCTATCTGGCCTGGCCTGGCCTGGCCCCTGGCCTGGCCTGGCCTGGCCTGGCCTGGCCTGGCCTGGCCTGGCCTGACCTGGCCTGGCCTGGCCTGGCCTGGCCTGGCCACTGGCCTGGCCTGGCCTGGCCTGGCCTGGCCTGGCCTGGCCTGGCCTGACTTTGCCTGGCCTGGCCTGGCCTGGCCTGGCCTGGCCTGGCCTGGCCTGGCCTGGCCTGGCCTGGCCTGGCCTGGCCCTGGCCTGGCCTGGCCTGGCCTGGCCTGGCCACTGGCCTGGCCTGGCCTGGCCTGGCCTGGCCTGGCCTGGCCTGGCCTGGCCTGGCCTGGCCTGGCCTGGCCTGGCCACAGCCTGGCCTGGCCTGGCCTGGCCTGGCCTGGCCTGGCCTGGCCTGGCCTGGCACTGGCCTGGCCTGGCCTGGCCACAGCCTGGCCTGGCCTGGCCTGGCACTGGCCTGGCCTGGCCTGGCCTGGCCTGGCCTGGCCTGGCCTGGCCTGGCCTGGCACAGCTGGCCTGGCCATGGCCTGGCCTGGCCTGGCCTGGCCTGGCCTGGCCTGGCCTGGCCTGGCCTGGCCTGGCCTGGCCTGGCCTGGCCTGGCCTGGCCTGGCCCCTGGCCTGGCCTGGCCTGGCCTGGCCTGGCCTGGCCTGGCCTGGCCTGGCCTGGCCTGGCCTGGCCTGGCCTGGCCTGGCCTGGCCTGGCCTGGCCTGGCCTGACAGCTGGCCTGGCCTGGCCTGGCCTGGCCTGGCCTGGCCTGGCCTGGCCTGGCCTGGCCTGGCACAGCCTGGCCTGGCTGGCCTGGCCTGGCCTGGCCTGGCCTGGCCTGGCCTGGCCTGGCCTGGCCCTGGCCTGGCCTGGCCTGGCCTGGCTGGCCTGGCCTGGCCTGGCCTGGCCTGGCACAGGCCTGGCCTGGCCTGGCCTGACGGCTGGCCTTTGGCCTGGCCTGGCCTGGCCTGGCCTGGCCTGGCCTGGCCTGGCCTGGCCTGGCCTGGCCTGGCCTGGCCTGGCACAGCCTGGCCTGGCCTGGCCTGGCTGGCCTGGCCTGGCCTGGCCTGGCCTGGCCTGGCCTGGCCTGACACTGGCCTGGCCTGGCACAACTGGCCTGGCCTGGCCTGGCCTGGCCTGGCCTGGCACTGGCCTGGCCTGGCCTGGCCCTGGCCTGGCCTGGCCTGGCCTGGCCTGGCCTGGCCTGGCCTGGCCTGGCCTGGCCTGGCACAGCTGGCACAACTGGCCTGGCCTGGCACTGGCCTGGCCTGGCCTGGCCTGGCCTGGCCTGGCACAGCACAGCCTGGCACAGCCTGGCCTGGCCTGGCCTGGCCACAGCACAGCCTGGCCTGGCCTGGCCTGGCTGGCTGGCCTGGCACAACCTGGCCTGGCCTGGCCTGGCCTGGCCTGGCCTGGCTGGCACACTGGCACCCTGGCCTGGCAACCTGGCTGGCACAGCTGGCTTTGCCTGGCCTGGCCTGGCTGGCCTAACCCTGGCTGGCACAACCTTTCTTCTTGACCACGACCTGGCTAACTGGCCTGGCACAAACACAGCCTGGCCTGGCCTGGCCTGGCCTGGCCACAGCCTGGCCTGGCCTGGCTTCTTTAACCTAACCTAACCCCTTCTTCTTCTTCTTGGCACAACCACAGCCTGGCCTGGCCTGGCCCCAACCTGGCTTCTTTTCTTCAACTACAACCTTCTTTAACCTGCCTAGCCTGGCCCTGGCCTAACACTGGCACAACCTGGCTAGTTGTGACCTAACCTAGCCTAACCTAAGCACTTCAACCTAAACCCCTAACCACTAACCTGGCAGCCTAACCTATTTTCTTTGGCCACAACCTAACCTCTAACACAACACTGGCCTGGCCTAACCTAACTAGCCTCCTGGCCTAGCCTAACCACTAACTTCTTCTTACAACCTGTAACCTAACTTCGACCCTAGCCTGGCCTACAACCTGGCGCCTAACTGGCCTGGCCTGGCCTGGCCTGGCCTGGCCTGGCCTAGCCTGGCCCTGGCCTGGCCTGGCTGGCCTGGCCTGGCCTGGCCTGGCCTGGCTGGCCTGGCCTAGCTCCCTGGCCTGGCCTCAGCCTGGCCTGGCCTGGCCTGGCCTGGCCTGGCCTGGCACAGCTGGCCTGGCCTGCTCTGGCCTGGCTGGCTTGGCTGGCCTGGCCTGGCCTGGCCTGGCCTGGCTGCCTGGCCTGGCCTGGCCCCACAGGCCTGGCCTGGCCTGGCCTGGCTGGCCTGGCCTGGCCTGGCCTGGCCTGGCCTGGCCTTGTACAACCTGGCCTGGCCTGTTTGGCCTGGCCTATTTGGCCTGGCCTGGCCTGGCCTATTACAACTCCTGGCCTGGCACAACCTGCTTGGCCTGGCCTAGCCTGGCCTGGCACAACCTGCACTGGCCTAGCTTCTTTCTTCTTTGCTAAACTTGCTTCCTCTTGGCTGCTGGCCTTCTTCAACTGGCCTAACCTAACTTGGCCAGCTGGCTGGCTGGCTTTGGCCTAACCTTCTGGCCCTTCTGGCCTGCCTGGCAGCAAGCCTGGCCCCAACCCTTTGCTGTAGCCTAACCCCCACCTAACTTTGGCTAACCTAAGCCTGGCCTGGACCTGAGCCACACCTGGCCTGCCTGCCCCAGCCTCTGGCTCCTAGCTATACCCCGATCCCAACCTACACGTAGGGACCCTAACCTTAAGCCCCCAGCCCTATACCCTGACCCCAACCTCTAGCTCCTAACCCCAACCCTATACCCCGATCCCAACCTACACGTAGGGACCCTAACCTTAAGCCCCCAGCCCTATACCCTGACCCCAACCTCTAGCTCCTAACCCCAACCCTATACCCCGATCCCAACCTACACGTAGGGACCCTAACCTTAAGCCCCCAGCCCTATACCCTGACCCCAACCTCTAGCTCCTAACCCCAACCTTACACTTCACACCTCCCCACTGATGACCGAACTCGAGGTTGCCCTAGGCCTGGCTCAGCCCCAACCTATGACTGAGGGGAAGCTTGCTTCCTGGATGGCTGGCTTCCGGAGGGGTCCGAATGGCGTGGGGGAAGGACCGTGCATAACGGGGCACACCGGTGTACACTGAGGACCCTGGCTCTTAGGGAAGCCGGAGGGCTAGCCTAACATCTTAACCTAACCTCTAGCCCCTAACCCAAACCTCGGCCCAGGCCCCATTCCCCGTGGCCTTTGCCTGCCCTCTGCTGGATAACCTAGAGGAGCACACCCCATTATCCCCTTCTCGCAACCCAAATGCACTTCACTTCTCATCAATGACCAAACTTGAAATTGCCCAAAGCCTGACTCAACCCCCAACCTATGGCTGAGGGTCAACTTGCTTCGTGGATGGCTGGTTCCTGGGGGGGGGGGGGGGGTCTGAATGGCGTGGGGGAAGGACCGTGCACACTGGGGACCCCGACTCTTAGGCTAGCCCCTCGGCTTCCCCAAGATCTCATCCTAACCAGCCTGAGCCTCCCTTTCGCCAGTTCGGACGCCCCGGTCACTAGCCATCTGGTCCCCTTCCAACCATACAAATTCTCCTACACCAGAGAGACGGAGGACAATATCGAGAAAATCCCTAACCATGCCACCTCGTTAGAACATCACGATTAAAAGATAAAACATGTTGATTCTCTTTGAAAACAGGTTTCTTTCCCAAAACCCCTCCCCCCAAAAAAACCTTTCTAAAAACGGGTGGTGGAGGGAGGGTGCCCACATTCAGTCACCCATCGCCAATGACCTCGAGCACCGCCTCGCAGCAACATCAAGCTAAGTAGCTCTCAAAACACCTTTAAAGTGTTATTTAACTTTTCCATATCACCACCTTTGCGATTAATCGTTTATTCTACTATCTCCACTTTTCTCGTATTTGTTTGAAAGTGCAATCCAGCCGCCTGAAGGTGCGCATTGCACCGAAACGTCGCACAAAAAGGCTTGCGTTATTTGTGCACAATATTCACTCATTATCTTTATAAAAATATATAAAGTGTTCTAATGCCCCACGGGAACTATTTTAAAGGCGGAAGGACCTATTCTCCTTCGCCACGCCGCTTCGCCCCACGGCTCGGCCGAGGCATACGCAACACACGGAACGAAGCCATGGCTGCTCGGAATTCTGTCCTCGCCGCCAAAACCAGGGCGGCAGAAGAGAATTCTTGCAAACGTACAACCGTTTCGAAGCCCGGTATGAGCCAAAAGGGGCGAGCGCGTGGTCGCTACCGCCACGTTAATGCCGAAATATCAAACAATGAGACACGAGGCGCAAAATCTCCGCCGCGCCGCTTCGCCCCGCAGCTCGGCCGTAACACGCGGAGTGATCTTCACGTAGAACGATACCGTGAGCGCTCTGAATTCTACCCTCGCCACCTGTCGGGTTCTAAATCAACACGCACACACTCATTAGGAAGGAGACACAGAGTCAAGTTCATTCTCATGAGGAGAGCAGTCGGATTCATAGCCAATTACAAGTCTCCTAGCTGCTCTGGCTTGAAACCTGACCGAGAACCTCTTTTATTCCTTCAGGGTGATTTCTAGTTACACATGTCATATTGATTTCCTAAAGGCGAGGGGTGCATGTGAAGCAGCATCATGACCTTCATCATTGTTCTATGCTTATCTACTTTGTCTAGTTTAGAATGTTCATTTCAGCTCTCTATCCAGCTGCAGTTAGGGAGTCATCCTGTTGTTGTGTGAGAACTTCAAGGTGGTGTCCACTCGGCTGCCTCCCATGGAGATAGAGATGTTTCTGCAAAATACCTCAACGAGCAGTTTCCAACATTTATACTTGGAGTAACAAAACAGGTTAAAGCTCTGGTAATTCATACAATTATTCCAACATTTCCCTCCTGTTTATCACAGCTCAAACAAAAGATATCACTTACTCACGCCAAACAGATTTTAGATTAATAAATTCATTAATTTCATTCAGAACTGTTTACATTCAGACAGTAATGTCATCTTTCTTAGTAGCATTCAGGATCTTAAAACCCAGGTCAGTGACGATGAGTCGATTCAGCATGGAACACAACAACCACAGAGTGTAAAAAAAGCTGCAAAAACTACAGATTTTAATACAGATGATACAAGGGTACTATATTTTCTGAACACACTGAACCACGAGTCCCACATGGATGTATCTACCCCCGAACGTTCTTTCATCTTTTTATTAAGAGATTTTAGGCCTTCTATTGCTAGTGTTAGACTTCCATCTGATGCAGTGTTGTTTGGAATAAAAGTACAACATTGTTCCCTGAACACTGCGCATACACCTTTTCCTGCTAATAAGGTCTCGTGCTGTGGATTTTGGAAAGCCATCAGTGAAGTTGCTGCTAATTGACTGCTTTAAAATCTGAATGCAGCCGTGAGGGAGGGGCACAAACCGGTGTCTCTCCCTCACGCCGGTCCCAAGCCCGGATAAATGCAGAGGGTTGCGTCAGGAAGGGCATCTGGCATAACACAAATGCCAAATAAACTACACGAATCACAAGAAAGAATCACATACCGGATCGGTCGAGGCCCGGGTTAACAACGACCGCCATCAGTGCCGTCAACCAACAGGGTGCTGATGGAAATTGGACTACTGTTGGTCGAAGACGTCGAAGAAGGAGAGGCGGGAGGCGTGTCCATTGGCAGAGAGAGAAGAGGAAAGGCATGAGTCTAGGACTGAGACTGGGGACTTTGAATGTTGGAACTATGACAGGAAAAGGTAGAGAGCTGGCTGACATGATGTAGAGGAGGAAGGTGGACATACTGTGTGTTCAGGAGACCAGGTGGAAAGGTCGCAAGGCTAGAAGCATGGTTTAAGCTGTTTTATCATGGTGTGGATGGGAAGAGAAAAGGAGTAGGAGTCATCTTGAAGGAGGAGTTTGCCAGGAATGTTATAGAAGTGAAAAGAGTGTCAGACAGAGTGATGAGTCTCAAGTTAGAAATTGAAGGCATGATGTTCAATGTTGTCAGTGCTTATGCCCCACAGGCAGGATGTGAGCTAGAAGAGAAGGAGAGTTTCTGGAGTGAGTTAGATGAAGTGATGCAGAGTACCCCCAGAGGTGAAAGAGTGCTCATTGGTGCAGACTTCAATGGACATGTTGGTGCAGGCAACAGAAGGGACAAGGAAGTGATGGGCAGGTTTGGTATCCAGGACAGGAACGCAGAAGGACAGATGTTGGTAGATTTTGCAAAAAGGATGGCAATAGCTGTGGTAAATACTTTCTTCCAGAAGAGACAGGAGCATAGGGTGACTTATAAAAGCGGAGGTAGGAGCACACAGGTAGACTACATCTTGTGCAGGCGATGTAATTTAAAGGAAGTCAGTGACTGCAAAGTAGTAGCGGGTGAGAGTGTTGCCAAACAGCATAGGATGGTGGTGTGCAGGATGACGCTGATGGTGAGGAAGGTGAAGGCAAAGGCAGAGCAGAAGACAAAGTGGTGGAAGTTGAAAAAGGAAGAGTGTCAGGTTGTGTTCAAGGAGGGGTTGAAACAGGCTTTGGGTGGTCAGGAAGTGCTTCCAGATGACTGGACAACTACAGCTAATGTGATCAGGGAGACAGGTAGGAGAACACTTGGTGTGTCATCTGGAAGGAAAGTAGATAAGGAGACTTGGTGGTGGAATGAGGAAGTGCAGGAGTGTGTACAAAGGAAGAGATTAGCCAAGAAGAAGTGGGACATTGAGAAAACCGAAGAGAGTAAACAGGAGTACAGGGAGACACAGCATAAGGCAAAGGTAGCAGTGTCAAAGGCCAAACAGAGCACGTTTGATGACTTGTATGCTCGGTTGGAAAGTAAGGAGGGAGAAAAGGATTTATACAGGTTGGCACAGCAGAGAAATAGAGATGGGAAGGACGTGCAGCAAGTTAGATTGATTAAAGACAGAGAGGGAAATGTATTGACTGATAACAGAAGTGTGCTGGGAAGATGGAAAGAGTACTTTGAAGAGCTGATAAATGAGGAAAATGAGAGAGAAAAAAAAGAGTAGAAGAGGTGACTGTTGAGGACCAGGATGTAGCAAAGATCAGTAAGGGTGAAGTGAGGAGGGCATTGAAGAGGATTAAGAATGGAAAGGCAGTTGGTCCTGATGACATACCGGTGGAGGTATGGAAGTGTCTAGGAGAGGTAGCAGTAGATTTTCTGACAAGAACATTTAAACAAGGTCTTGGAGAGTGAGAGGATGCCAGAGGAAAAGTGTGCTGGTGCCCATTTTTAAGAACAAGGGAGACGTGCAGAGTTGTGGCAACTCCAGAGGGATAAAGTTGATGAGCCATACGATGAAGTTATGGGAAAGAATAGTGGAAGCTAGACTAAGGGCAGAGGTCAGCATTTGTGAACAACAGTTTGGTTTCATGCCAAGAAAGAGCACCACAGATGCAGTGTTTGCCTTGAGGATGTTAATGGAGAAGTACAGAGGGAGCTGCATTGTGCCTTTGTGGATCTGGAGAAAGCATATGACAGGGTGCCGAGAGAAGAACTGTGGTATTGCATGAGGAAGTCTGGAGTGGCAGAGAAGTACGTTAGAGTGGTGCAGGACATGTATGAGAGATGTAAGACAGTGGTGAGGTGTGCTGTCGGTGTGACAAGAGTTCAAGGTGGAGGTGGGACTGCATCAAGGGTCAGCTCTCAGCCCCTTCTTGTTTGCTATGGTGATGGACAGGCTGACAGACGAGGTGAGACAAGATTCCCCATGGACTATGATGTTTGCAGATGACATTGATCTGTAGTGAGAGCAGAGAACAAGTGCAGGAAAATCTAGAGAGGTGGAGGTATGCCCTGGAAAGGAGGGGAATGAAGATTAGCCTCAGTAAGACAGAATACATGTGCATGAATGACAAGGACCAAAGAGGAACAGTGAGATTACGGGGAGCAGAGATAAAGAAGGTGGAGGATTTCAAGTACTTAGGCTCAACAATCCAGAGCAATGGAGAGTGTGGAAAAGAGGTGAAGAAGCGTGTGCAGGCAGGTTGGAGAAAAGTGTCCGATCAGCAAGAATGAAAGGAAAAGTGTACAAGACGGTGTTGACGCCAACAATGTTGTATGGGTTAGAAACAGTGGCCCTGGGGAAAAGACAGGAGGCAGAGATGAAAATGTTGAGGTTCTCTTTGGGAGTAACGAGGATGGATAGGATCAGGAATGAGCACATCAGAGGGACAGCACATGTAAGACGTTTTGAAGACAAAGTCAGAGAGGCTAGATTGAGATGGTTTGGACATGTACAGAGAAGGGATAGTGAGTATATTGGTAATAGGATGCTGAGGCTGGAACTACCAGGCAAAAGGGCCTAGAGGAAGACCAAAGAGACAATTCATCGATGTGGTGAAGGAGGACATGAAGGTCGTTGGTGTAAGAGAAGATGCAAAAGGATAGGGTGAGATGGAGGCAGATGATTCGCTGTGGCGACCCCTGAAGGGAAAAGCCAAAAGGAAAAGACCGCTTTAAAATCTGTCTGTGTTCAATTGTCTAGGTTTTTTTTTTTTTTAAACATTATAGTGGATGTAATTTATTCTAGCCGCATTTTTATCAATAGTACATCACCAACAGATGGTAGATTTGAACACAGCTGCTACTTGATCTACCAGTTTATATTCATCAGGAACCCCTTGTGGAACTCCTATAGCATCTATATAAAAGTGGGGTTACGTGAACCCTGCCACGTGATCGCAATTATAATGCTTTTTTCCAGGCACCTGGTAATACACTATTTACTCCTTTTAATAGTGTTCTTCTGTTTTAGGGTATATCGATACAGGAAATAACAAGGTGACGATAGCACATACACCAGTTTTATTATGTGGCAACCAAACAGCCTACGGTCTCCACACCGTGTCACTTCCTGATAAAGGGTTAAAACCAATATTCGTTGTATTCATGCTAGTGCACCATTCAGTGGCGTTTAAATTTAGTATCTGACCTGTGCCAGTCATGGTGATGCATGAAAAATTCCCTCGAGCTACTACTTTAGAAAATTTTATTTTTCTCTCTGGTCCTGTGAGAGGATATACACTATACCATGTCATGCAGCTATTAGTCGGAACCGTATTATTTATCAAGTCTATTAGGCAATGCGGAGTTATTTCTGCTGGAATTATTCATATTGTACAGGCAGTTATATTTTTCTTGGTATCATCAACTTTGATGAGAAAGGTCGAGGTTGTCCGAGGCGTAAATTGCAACATTTCTCCCCATTGGCTTGTGGCTGTATCTGAATAGCTTTTCCAGTCATACAGAAGATTATTATGATTCTCAAATCCATTTGATCTCTTTCCCGTAGGGTTTTCCTTCTACGCCGTTCTTCTTGGTCACCTCAGCGTCAGTGACCACTAAGAGACTAGAGGCTCGTCGGTTTCTTCACTGGCTTTCGTGTCTACCCAGTCCTATCGATCCGAGTCCACACTATTACCAGGCTCGGCCTCGGTTGGCCCTTCCGCTTTGATGACGCTTTTACAGTGTGTTAGACGAATCCACATTCCTCTTTCAGCTATTTTGATCGCAGTCGGGGTGGTCAGGAGTACTTGGTATGTGCCTTCCCACTTGGCTGAATGCTAGCACTGTTTTTATGCTTCCGATTAGGCATCGTGTTTTGTGCAGATTAGACATGCTCTACAAAATTTTTCCCTCATAGATTGAAGCCATAGGCAGTACATCTCTGATCTACCCGTCTCGCCGTCCCTCCTGTTGAGACATGGGTTTTTCCGTGGCTCAATAATGTTGCCCATCTTAAATAGGTTCTTTGGCAAGATCGGTTTGTTATCGGGACAGGTATAGAGTCCGTTTATGATCTGTGCTCCTTCGTTTATCCAGGATGCGTCATCACTTTCTGGGCTTTGTTCCTGCATATCCTGTAAAACATCTCTGAAACGATGTCGGATGACCTTGAAGTCACCAGTGTTGTTGACTTGCCGATTTCCTGTTCGTACACGAGTCGATACAGTGGATGTGTTATTTCTGCATAATTCGGTATCCATGCTCTGCAGTAATTCGTCAGTCCTAGAACGGACTTCATTTGTTTGTCACCGGCTTTGGTACTTGCAATACTGCTGCTTTTCTGTCAGCCACAATGGTTCTACCTCCTGCACTCAGATTATGCCCCAAGTATGACGTTAGAAACCACAAATCTGTAAACTCGTTACCGACCTTGTGCCCTTCAGCTGACAGATGTCCGAGGAGTGCTATGGTATCTTTTCTGCAGGTTTCTTCATCTGGCGAGGCCAGAACTGACTATTCTTATCGAGATGCGCCGAGAAAAATGCGTTGCCGATATCCACCACAGTAAAGCGAGTTGCATCTGGTCTTAGGCTGTTTAAAAGGGATCTGCCACACATGGGGCTCTCTGGATTACTGCATCATCGACAGCTTGTAAATCTTGTACCATTCTCCACCAATACTCCTGCTTTCAGCATTATTTCAATTACAGGCTCGATTCCTTCTTTGGCATCTGGTTTAAGGGGATACCGTTCGATACGGGGACAATATTCAGTTTTTTGGCCGTATCTGGACCGAGTTCACACCTTTTATCAGCCCTCATCTGCAGGTCCTTTAGACCACAATTCTTCTGGGACCTCACCGAGTGCTTCATTTGCCTCGTGTTCGAACATTTTGTCAGCTGTATCTTTTCTGTAGGTGGACGCCCATATATACTTGGGTCGTCCATTGGATTGTCTTTTTCCAGAGTCCCGTTCTTACACCGTACCACAAATTCGGTTGTGTTTCTTTCCGGTCCTCAGCACCTTCTCCTGCTTCTACCAGGTTTCCTCCAGCTCATGGTACCGTGTTTATACAGGGACACGCGAGGGTGTCCGTCGTCTTCGTAATGACGCCGGTTTTTTTAGGCAGAATTGCTGCCATTTCATCACCGTACACACAGGTGAGTGTTATTCTGGTCGGTGTGACTTTTTGCAATGCCCATTCATATTCTGGGTAGAGATCCGGACAAGGTCGGAACCACGTTGTCGTCATGTGTAGATCATTTGGATTCATGGCTTCGGTTCCTGGAACGGTCAATGACTTCCCTATTCTCGTTAGGGCATCTCCTGTTGCACAGGGTTGTTTATTTGCAATATCAAGGGTGTAATAATAAAACGGTTCTCCATGTCCTTGTAGGACCATCAGGCCTTTTTCCTCTAGTTCTTTTCTTTAACAGCACAAGTCATTGTGTGGCTGATGGGATCAGCCCTATTGCAGCATTCCATCTCTGCCTAATAAATTTACTGGACATTCAGGCATATACAATGTCGGCATATGGTAGATTGATCCTTCTGGATCTCCGATTCACACCGGCTCGGAGATGTGCACAGTAAAGTACGAGACGAGACCGTGGTGGTCAGTCTCGTCACCGTTTCTTAGTCCTGGTATTGGCTCATTGCAGGTGGTTCTACATGCACCCGTGTCACATAGAAAGGTCACTTCTTTCCCATCCACTATTAGTCTTATTTCCGGTCGGCAAATATCCAGTGCCGGCATTTCTTCTAAATTTAGATCAACTTCTTTTTGGGCTGAATCCTTCGTCTGTGTGGCAGGTTCAATTCGACCTGAAGAGGTACTACTTTTACATGATGTATCTAGTCATGCTGAACTCTGGTTTTGTTTCCGTTCTGGACAATCTCTGCTGTAATGTCCTTTCTTGCCACATGCCCAGCATTCATCCCCTCCAGGTTTTTAAAACTCCTCTTCCTCGCCCTCTGTCTCTCGACCCTGAAGTATATTTTCAGGGGACATCACAGTCCTCAAAGAAGGTTTCTACTCTTTTTGGTTACTTTATCTGCATGCATTGCCTGATCGGCATAATCCTCCAGCTGCATTACTCTCTTGTGCTGCACCATGCAGACCATTTTTCAGGTGTATTGTAAATGTTTGGCCCCCTGTTGGCCCGTCATCCACTTGTAATCGGAATGCCTCTTCCACAACTTGTCTCGTCATCCTCTTTTCTATGGTCCAGTACTTAGTGTTCTCCAATATCTTCATTTTTCTCCTTAGTTTTCTCTTTGTCCTCCCCCCGCCCATCTTTTTCACTTGCTTTTTCTCTGTTTGTTTCTTCTCCCTTTACTTGCTTTTTCTCCTTCCTGCCTTTTATTTGCCATTTTAATCCATGCCTCTCTCTCATTTTCTTCTTTATTTTTACAGTTCCGCCTAATAGCTCCCTGTAATTCTATTAATCTTGTTACATTTAACTGTCCGTTGAACCTATACATTTAAATATTTCTATCAGGTGCCTGGTTTTCTACCGCTTTCCACATTTTAATTTATCTCAAGGCCTACTGTTTTTAACCCCCATTTTAACCCAATTTGGACCAGTGGTTTGTTGCACCTAGGGTGTCCTAACACTGGTTTATCTTTTCCTATGGGACAACGATTAATTATTTCTGTGGTAACCCTCAAGCTTCTACCTTTTCAGGCGGAGGGTTCTTGCCTCTGCATCCACAAAAACTCGTATTGATCCCACAGTTGTTTATATGAGGAGGTTAATCAAGGATTACGTCCTCCATTCACACACATTCATTCCTCCACGGCCGTTCAGTTTATAGACAGGGGAGTCCGCCCTCCCTTTTTTTTTTATATTTTATTTATTTTTTACGCGGAATTTAACGGTCTCTCCGCAACCTCGTGTTGCTTTTATTTACCCGCCATTGTCTAGAATACCCAGGGTTTTGTTTATAGACAGGGGAGTCCGTCCCTCCCTTCTTTCCCTAATAACGGAATTTACCTGTCTCTTTACTTTTTAAACCTTTGTTCCTGAGTTCATTCACTTCTGTTTTTAAAAGAAATTAACTCACCCCGTGTTTTTCCTCCTCGGCTTGCCGTCGATCCTTGGATCCCTGCGGACAGGTGGATCCTCCCGGTCCCAAATAGAGTCTGATGTCAACTCACTCTCGAGTTGCCTTGGCCAAGGATTTCACCGGTGTCCACCGCATCAGCAGGAATCGTCGGGTATGTTGGCATCCGGCTCGAAGGACCAAGTTAATGTCAGGTTCTAAATCAACACGCACACACTCATTAGGAAGGAGACACAGAGAGTCAAGTTCATTCTCATATGAGGAGAGCAGTCGGCTTCATAGCCAATTACAAGTCTCCTAGCTGCTCTGGCTTGAAACCTGACCGAGAACCTCTTTAACTAGAAATCACCCTGAAGGAATTACACATGTCATATTGATTTCCTAAAGGCGAGGGGTGTATGTGAAGCAGCATCATGACCTTCATCATTGTTCTATGCTTATCTACTTTGTCTAGTTTAGAATGTTCATTTCAGCTCTCTATCCAGCTGCAGTTAGGGAGTCATCCCGTTGTTGTGTGAGAACTTCAAGGTCGTGTCCACTCGGCTGCCTCCCATGGAGATGGTTCTGCAAAATACCTCAACAAGCAGTTTCCAACATTTATACTTGGAGTAACAAAACAGGTTAAAGATGTGGTAATTCATACAATTATTCCAACACCACCCAAACCACGGCGGCGGGGTTGATTTCACACACGCGCAACCGTATTAAAGCCCCGTACATCCCAGAAAAGCGCGCACGTGACCGTAATGGCGATCTGAATGCCAGAGCATTAGATAGTGCGACACGAGGCGCACAAGCTCCTCCGCCGCGCCGCTCCGCCTCGACGGAGGCACGCGGAAGGATACTCGCACTGAAAAGAGCCACGGCCACTCTAGATCCGATCCCCGCGACCAAAACCGTGACGGTGCTGGATATTTTCTGCAGACATATAACCGGTTCGAGCCCCTTTATAGCCTGGAAGAGCACACGCGTGACCGTACTTGCGATCCTAAGCCCGGGACACTAGATAGCACAAAGCGGCGTGCACGTAGGGAAACCCCCACCCGTGTCCGGAACGACACGTCCGTTCCCTCCCATGTCCGCGGCCAAACTCTTCCCCGGCCTTGCGGCGTGACGGACGGTCCCTACCGGCCATTCATAATGACCCAAACAGAGGACAACACACTAGCACTTCGCGACCGAACAACAATAACCAGTCTATCGAAAACACACAAAGCCTCCATCCGGAACTCAAAACATTAGCTAAAAATATGTACAACTTAATCAGAACGGTCCACCATCTACAAAACGCGGGGTACCCGAACGATTTGCCACCGACTATCAATAAAATTCACGAACTATTGACCACCTCGATTAATCCAGCCCTTCCGAACCCGAGAACAACCCTCCTGATTGAGGGCAGTGCCACTCGGTGGGCATACACCACACACCTCATCCTGAGAGATCACCGAGAGTGTGAGTCGGGACCTGTCGGACACCATCAGGTCACAGATCCCAAACGAATGGGCCGCTCTCTTCGACACCGCCGGTAGGTGGGCGGGTAAAACCTTAGGAAATAGGCTGACAGACCACATTAGACATGACCAGAGCAATACTGGTGCGTCTGGTGCAAGACGCACACTGCCCTAACGCGCAGGGCTCGTGTGGGGTAGCGCCGACCGAGTCGGACACGACGGAGGATTTTCCTCCCTGAGGGCCCCCCCTCCCCACAGAAAGGCCGACCCCCTTGCCCCGACGAGCCCTCCGCAGGGGCCCCAGACAACCCAATAGCGACGACCCCTCTGCCCACAGGGAGAAGGACACCCAAAGCCATGCAAACACACATAGGCTGACCCCTCGAGTGTCGGTACGGTCCACCGATGGGCACAACCAAAACCCAGAGGTATCCACCCGAATGGATGCCACTCGGATCGATAACCAGACAAACGACAAAAACATAATGACAGAACAAAATATTCAAAAAAAAAAAAAAAAAAAAAAAAAAAAAAAAAAAAAAACACCCACACAGTGCGGGTGCATGACCCTTACCAAACAGACACCCTGAGGGAGATAACTGAACAGCAGGAGCCCATACAACATCAACACCCCCCCTTAGACAGCGAATTCCCCGAATGTCCGGTCCCCCCAGGGCAACCCGTAACAACCGATGACACAGACTACTCCGGGCACACCCGTCGCAGGCTTTCAGCCAAACAGACATGAGCAAACCCTAAGAAAAATAAACGGTAACACACAAGAAATTAATATCGGGGACTCAAACTTGGGCAAAATCCAGAGATACGTCGACCAGGAACTCCAAATAGAATCGTACCCGGGTGCTACATTTAGACATGCGGCCACCCTCTTAGATAAGATCCAACCTAGTACACAGGTGTAAACGGTGATTATGGCTTTCGAATCAACCACAGATCACGGTCACCGAGAAAAACATTCATCAAGCAATTTCAAATGGCATTCAGAAAGGCCAAGAGTAAATTCGATGGCGGAGATCTGGATCCCCCTACTAAATTATTCCAGGAAACTGACACCGTAGAAAGAAACAATTTGGAGGCCACGAACACAACTATTCAAAAAATAAACAACCACATTCCGCCATTACCACAAATACAATTTAATACGACCTCCGAGAACGTCCACTGGACCAGAGACGGCGAAATCCATCCTAAATCATTGGCTGGGATTTTTAAACTGGTAGGCCCAAAATGCCCGAATCTCGGGAACGGGCCCCGTAACATCAATCTGTCTCGATCCTTTAGATTGTCCAAAGACAAAGAGACCCTCTTGAACAGAGGCCTCAAATTCATCCCTTCACTCAACTTGGACAAAGATAGAAAATCACAAACTCTATTCGACCTCCAAACTTTCCATAGGAGAGTCCTACTGGCCTCTTTCTTCGAACACAAAACAGGGACCCAGAAATTGCCCTTCACACACGCCTCAAACTGGACACCCAAACTAAGCCAGGTACCACCACAAGTCAGAAAATTTATCAGGGCTAACCTCCACGCGACACGGTCACTCGATTGGCACGATAACACTCGACCTAACCGTAATAGTTCTGAAGTCAAGGCCCTATTTAAACTATTGAAGAACAAAAATATAGCGATCAAACCCACGGACAAGGGCAGCTCGATAGTGATAACGGATAGGACACAGTACCAGTGGGAGGCTCAGAGACAATTATCTAAAATCGAACATTATAAAACAGAGGAGCCCATTCTCCCCCCCACACACACGATCCCTATGGTTAAACAGATTATAATCGACAAAAATTTCCTCAGTAGAAAACAAAAAACATCTCCTCGACACGATCGGATCACGGCCCCGTCGCTTTTACTTGCTACCTAAAATCCACAATGACCCGGCGTCCTGGAGCATCCCCCATGTAATCCCTCCCGGACGACCCATAGTGTCAGACTGCAACAGTGACACTTATAAATTGGCCGAATACGTAGATTATTACCCAAATCCCATAAACACCCTAGTTATATTAAAGACACGTACGACTTTATCGACAAAGTCAGACAGATTCAAATTACAACCCAATCATTTCTTTTCACAATCGACAGCCTCTATACCAACATAGACATCGAAGCCGGCCTAAAAGCAGTCAAATCCTGGTTTCTCAAATACCCAGACAATCACATTCTCCGTCTTTGAGATCAACCTAAAAACGTAATGATTTCGAATTCGATGGCAAGTACTACCTGCAGGTCAAGGGCACAGCAATGAGCAAAAAGTTTGCCCCTTCCTATGCAAATATCTATATGGCAGATCGGGAGGAAACAGCCTTAGCGACCTGTCCCATCAAACCCGTACAATATTTTCGATATCTGGACGATATATGGGAGTTTGGGGAGACGCCGAGGACTTTTCGAGGACTTCACTAGCATTTTAAAGACGCACCATCCTTCCATAAAAATTAAACACACTAGGGATCGGCACACCGTAAATTTTCTGGACACGACGACGTTCAAAGGCCCCGATTTCAACACGACTCACAGGATGGACACAAAATTATACTTCAAAGAAACAGACACCCACCAGTTATTACAAAAAAAAAAAAAAAAAAAAGTTTACATCCCAAACATACCTTCAAAAGGTTTAGTGAAATCCCAGTTGATTCGATTCAACAGGATCTGCTCACGACAGGAGGACTTCTGGGAGGCCATGGGCATCCTATTCAGGGCCCTGAGGCCTAGGGGCTACTCCAGATCCTTTCCGAGACAGGTTCTAAAGACTTTGGGGGGAAGAAAACAAACAATCTTGCCACTCGTCACAACCTACACGATGCCACACACCAAAACTACACAACAGGATCAAACACAATTATGATCTGCATATATCAGGCACAGAAACACTCGGGGACTATAGGGTCATCTCGGCCTATAAAAAGACACAAAAACCTCGGAGACCTGCTGATTTCAGTCAAAATTGAAACCAATCATTCCCTCGAGGAATATCAGATTATGCCCAGAATATAAAGCGGAAAAAATTTCTATAAAACCACAAAACAGTTACTCAAGGCAGACCCCGGCTTATATCCCCTTACAAAGAATTGCATCTATGTCATAACCTGTACCATCTGCGGACTGCAATATGTGGGACAAACACGAAACACTATTGCAACCAGAATGAATCAACACGGGTACAATATAGTCCGACGGAAACATCTAAACAGACATCTCTACAAACACTTCACCTCACATGGACCAGGGGCAATGCTCATCAATCCCACAGGACTCAATGAAATACACCAGACCTCCCTTTTCTCCCCCTCCTCTAGTACTTATCTCTCATAGAGGAAACCTCCCTAGCCTAAACCTCCGGGGCTGCTTCGTGGATGACGGGTCCATGGGGGGAAATCGGAGTGACGTAGGGTGGGGACCGGGCACGGCGGGGCGCGCGGGTGCACACCGGGGACCCCGACTCTCAGGCTAGCCTTTTGGCTCCCGAACATCTCAGCCTAACTGAGCCTGACCCAAGCCCCGAACCGGGAGCTCCAAACCTATACCCCGGCCCTAACCTTAGCCTCTAGCCCCTAACCCCAAGCCCTAACCTCGGCCCAGGGCCCGTTCCCCGTCTTCCACTTGGCCTTAGCCTGCCCTCTGCTGGATAACCTAGAGGAGCACACCCCATTATCCCCTTCTAGCAATCCAAAATACACTTCACCTCATCGATAACCAAACTCGAAATTGCCCCAAGCCTGACTCAACCCCAACCTATGGCTGAGGGTCAACTTGCGTCGCGGATGGCTGATTCCTGGGGGGGGGGTCTGAATGGCGTGGGGGAAGGACCATGCACAACGGGGCACACACCGGGGACCTTGACTCTTAGGCTAGCCCAGTGCTTCTCAATTATTTTCTGTTACGCCCCCCCCCCCCCTAGCAAGAAGAAAACAATTCGCGCCCCCCCCACCACCGCAACTATAAATTATAACTTTTCTATAATATAGTTACAGGTATATCTCTTCATTATATCGTATCCTTGTTAACATAAATAAAACAAAAAGAAAGAGATATAGTTCAACTTACAAGAATAACTAACATTTTTTATTTGTCTGTAAAAGAAAGTGCATCAATTTGCCTTAAATTTAAAAATAATAATATCCTTGTTACATTTTTGACAAACTTACCACACCATTTGCTGCTGAAAATAAAATCAATAAATAATTCAAATTGACTTCAGAAACATTAACTCAGGAGCACAATATATAAACACTTTAACCTACAAAACAAGAACAAATAGAACAATTTGTGCTGATTTTTTTTTCTCAAAATGAGGAAGCCAAGATTAATGGCTACAATGAGCACGTGAAGCATGACACTGCAACTCTCAGCTCCTGCTCAATGTGCAATGAGGGCGCCACTGCCAACTACTGGAGTGGAGGGGCAATTTCAGTTTCTTGTAGTACGGCAGAAAAAGCATGTTCTCCTGGGTCACACGCGCCCCCCTCAGCATCCCATCGCCCCCCCCCAGGGGGGCGTGCCCCCCCCAGCATCCCATCGCCCCCCCCCAGGGGGGCGTGCCCCCCCCAGCATCCCATCGCCTCCCAGGGGGCGTGTGATCCCATCGCCCCAGGGCGTGCCTCTCAGGGGGCGTGCCCCCAGGGGGCGTGCCCCACTATTTGAGAAGCACTGGGCTAGCCCCTTGACTTCCCTAACCAGCCTGAGCCTCCCTTACGCCAGTTCGGACGCCCCGGCCACTAGCCATCCAGCCCTCTTCCAACCATACGAATTCTCCTACACCAGAGAGACTGATAATCGATAAAATCCCTAACCATGCCACCTCGTCATAACATCACGATAAAAAGATAAAACAATGATCCCCCCCCCCCCCAAAAAAAAAAAAAAAAAACACTTTCTAAAACGGGTGGTGGAGGGAGGGAACCCACATTCAGTCACCTATCGCCAGATGACAAAGAGGCCCCCTGCAGCGGTGCTAGACATACAGTACTACACTACGAGACAGCCATTCCATTTTTCCTCCCCACATGAGGTTATTTGTTCCTCCCAAAACAATTCAACTTTGGTTTCATCAGTCCACAAAATATTTTGCCAAAACTCCTGTGGAGTGTCCAAGTGCTTTTTTGCAAACATTAAACGAGCAACAATTTTTTTTTAGAGAGCAGTGGCTTCCTCCTTGGAGTCCTCCCATGAACACCATTCTTGGCCATTGTTTGTTTTACATATAGTTGATGTGTGCACAGAGATATTGGACTGTACCAGTGATTTCTGTAAGTCTTTAGCAGACACTCTAGCTTTGTTTTTTTTTTTACCTCTCCGAGTATTCTGCGCTGAACTCTTGGCGTCATCTTTGGTGGATGGCCACTCCTTGGGAGAGAAGCAACAGTGCCAAACTCTCTCCATTTGCAAACAACTTCTCTGACTGTTGATTGATGAACATCCAGACCTTTAGAGATGCTTTTGTATCCTTTCCCAGCTTTATACAAATCAACATTTCTTGACCGCAAGTCTTCAGACAGCTCTTTTGAGCAAGCCACGGTGCGCATCAGACAATGCTTACCAGGTGTGTGTGTTTTATAGTGGGCAGGGCAACTTTAAGCCACTCATCAGTGATTGGGCACACACCTGACTTAAATTGTTTGGTAAAAATTGGTTTCAATTGTTCTTTAAGTCTCCTTAGGCAGAGGGTTCAGTTACTTCTTCCTCCCCCTTCTGTCATTGTTTGCATGCTATCCTCATTAAAATATGAAAACCTATAAATGTTTGGGAGGTTTTAGTTGAAGCGGACACTTTTTTTCATCTGTGTGATTTTGACAAAGATCAGATCACATTTGATGGTGATTTTATGCAGAAATGTGAGAAATTCCAAAAGGTTCAGACACTTTTTCATACCACTGTATACGTACGTGTATATCTTCTTTTCCTTTCGGCTGTTCCCTTCAGGGGTCGCCAAAGAAAATAATCTGCCTCCGTTTCACCCTATCCTCTGCATCTTCTTCTCTTACACCAACGGCCTTCATGCCCTCTTTCACCATATCCATAAATCTCCTTTTTGGTCTTCCTCTAGGCCTTCTGCCTGGTTATGCCAACCTGAGCATCCTACTACCGATATATTCACTATCCCATCTCTGTACATGACCAAACCATCTCAATGTAGCCTCTCTGACTTTGTCTCCAATACCTCAAACATGTGCTGTCCCTCTGATGACTACATTCCTGATCCTATCCATCCTCGTTACTCCCAAAGAGAACCTCAACATTTTCATCTCTGCTACCTCCGGCTCTGCCTCCTGTCTTTTTTTCAGTGCCACTGTTTCTAAACCATACAACATTGTTGGCCTCAACACAGTCTTGTACACTTTTCCCTTCATTCTTGCCAATACCCTCTATCACACATCACATCGGACACTTTTCTCCAACCGTTCCAACCTGCCCGCACACGCTTCTTCACCTCTTTTCCACACTCTGCATTGCTCTGGATTGTTGAGCATAGGTACTTAAAATCCACCACCTGCTTTATCTCTGCTCCCTTTAACCTCACCGTTCCTCTTGGGTCCTTCTCATTCACACACATGTATTGTGTCTTACTGAGGCTAACCTTCATTCCTCTCCTTTTCAGGGCATACATTCACCACTCTAGATTTTTCTGCACTTGTTCTCTGCTCTCACTACAGATCACAATGTCATCTGCAAATATCATAGTCCATGGGGAATCTTGTCTAACCTCGTCTGTCAGCCTGTCCATCACCATAGCAGACAAGAAGGGGCTCAGAGCTGACCCTTGATGCGGTCCCACTTCCACCTTGAACTCTTCTGTAACACCGACAGCACACCGCACCACTTTCTTACATCTCTCATACATGTCCTGCACCACTCTGACATACTTCTCTGCCACTCCAGATTTCCTCATGCGATACCTCAGTTGTTCTCTCGGCACCCTCTCGTATACTTTCTCCAGATCCACAAAGGCACAATGCAGCCCCTTCTGACCTTCTCTGTACGTCTCTATTAACATCCTCCAGGCAAACACTGCATCTGTGGTGCTCTTTCTTGGCATGAAACCAAACTGTTGTTCACAAATGCTGACCTCTGCCCTTAGTCTAGCTCCCACTATTTTTTTCCCCATAACTTCATCTTATGACTCATCAATTGCGTTGTAGTTGTCACAATTCTGCACTTCTCCCTTGTCATTAAAAATGGGCAACAGCACACTTCTCTTCCATTCCTCCGGCATCCTCTCACTCTCTCGGACCTTGTTGAATGTTCTTGTCAGAATATCTACTGCTACCTCTCCTAGACACTTCCATACCTCCACAGGTATGTCATCAGGACCAACTGCATTTCCACTCTTCATCCTCTTCAATGCCCTCCTCACTTCACCCTTACTAATCTTTGCTACTTCCTGGTGTGCAACAGTCACTTCTCCTACTCTTTTTCTCTTTCTTATTTTCCTCATTCATCAGCTCTTCAAAGTACTCTTTCCATCTTATCCCAGCTTTGACGTGCATCATGCCCCACCCTTGCCCAGTCTCAGCTGAGATTGACATCCTGATTAGGATTAAGCAGTTCACTTCTTCTTCACTTATCCCTTAACATCTGGGGATGTCGTCGGGGCGCCTTCATGGCAAGACTTGGGCTGATTTGGCCTGGCGGCTCGTCCGTCTCGAGGTCATAGAAACATGCTGACGGCTTTGCGGCCTACTCTTTGCGAAAGTCAGCAATGGTTCTTTTACATGCCTCTCACCATAGACAGTGAGAGACATGGCCCGCCTTTGATAACTCAGTTAGCTTAGTTAGTTTTGGGAACACTAGGGCTTAATTTATGGAAAGTTTAATAGAGCGGCATAATCGTTAGACTCTCTGCATGTGAACAAAGTGGAGATGCTACAGCATGGCATAGAGAGCGGGAAAATGAGAGAAATTAAATTAGTGAGCCTGATGTGGCTGTGGGAGAATGTCCTTGATTCGAACAAAGCCTGGACAGAGCTGACAGCACTGAACCTGCAGATTTACGGAGAAAGACCTTGGATTGCAAGTTAGAAACATTAAATAAAAACATTAACACTCACTTCCTTTCACTTTTCAGAGTTTAGAAGTTTTACTTTAGACAGAACTCTGATAGTTATTCGAGCACTCTTCAATAAGAAATATTATTTGAACCGAATGAGGATGAAAATAATTTTGTAGGCCTGTTGCCAGAAAACTCTCTTTCAGCCATTATATTTGTTTTTAAACTGCAGTTATCCAGATAAGTCTTCATCACTTACATTTCGTGTTGCATGATCTTGATTATTCATTTATCGTTCATCACTTGTCTTCGAGTATGACCACAGGCATCACTTTAGGTATTCGAGGTGGACTTATGTGACCGGATATGGCTGACTAGCCCGATCCTGGCAAGAAAGCCTCTCGCACAAGTAGGGAAGGAGTGGGTAAGAGCTGTGTTTTTGGTTCTGGCTGCTCTGTCCTTCTGCAGCTGCCGTTTCTGTTCAGCTTGCCGGACACGTTGTTCCTCTGCTCTTTGAGCTCTTGACGAAATGACGCAGCGCCAGGAAGAGTGGTCGATAGCGAGGCTCTCCCATGATTCGACGTCAATTGAAAAGTCTTTGAGGTTGACCATCAGATTGTCCTTGAAACGTTTCTTCTGCCCTCCAGCCTTGCACTTCCCTTCAGTGAGTTCTCCAAAGAAATGCTGTTTGGGATGCGGTCATTTGACATGCGGGAGACATGACCTGCCCATCTCAGCTGAGTGTTATGCATGGTGGTGGTGGCACTTGGAATATTTGCCTGCTTCAGAACCTCTGTGTCAGGTATTTTGTCTTGCCAGCAGAGGTGAAGGAGGCTGCAAAGACACTTGAGGTGGAAGTGGTTAATCTGCCGCTCGTGCCTTCTGTATAGTGTCCAAGTTTCACAGCCATAGAGTAATGTGGTAAAGACGATTGCACGGTAGACTTTCAGCTTTGTTGTAATGCTGAGTCTTCCGAAGGTGCTACTTGCTTTGGAGATTCTGTCGTTAACCTCGGAATCGATGGTCGCACCACAGGAAAGAGTGCTGCCCAAGTAGGTAAATTTCTCCACTGTCTGTCCATTTACCTGTATCTGTGGCTCGCGATACTGGTTCCCTGGAGCTGGCTGGAACATCACCTGGGTTACTTGACTTGAGTCTTGAGGTTGTTGGGGCATTCATTTATACTTGTTTCATAGGTATATCATCTGTCATGCTTTTCAGCCCATTCAGCATTTTCTGAGTTTCATCTTCCCTTCTGATGGCAAAGGCTATTAAATGCATTAAAATGGTATATGTGTCTTTGCTGATCGTTTCTTCAATGTCTGTCCATGATTTTGATTGCTGCGCTAAGACCCAGTCATCCGCATAGCCTAGTTGTGGAGACTTTGTTGCTGGCATATTACTAATGTAGATGTTAAAGAGTGTCAGAGCAATAACTGAGCCTTGTGGAACACCATTCCTTATTTCTCTCGATTTGCTCTTCTCTCCTCCAAGTACCACGTGGAACTGCCTGATGCCAGTCATAAGGGACAAAACTTTGAGAATTGTTTTGCACGGTATTAGTTTTGTAAGCTTCAGCATGAGTTCAGCTGTCCATACTGTATGGTAGGCTGCAGACAGGTCTACCAGGACAGCTCCTGTTTTCAACTTCTTTTCAAAACTAGCTTCAATATGTGATGTTAGGGCCTGTTTACTTGTGCTCCTTTGTGGTTTGAATCTAGATTGCTGCACTGGTCTGAATGGTTCTATATTAGGTGTGATCCTTGTGAGAATGATTCTCTCTGACAACTTATATAGACGGCAGAGCAGTGATAAATGGTCTATAGCTTGATGGTGCTGTGGCTGGTTTCCCTGGTTTCTGAATGGCGACAATCTAGCATGATTCCATATTTTAGGGTAAGTGCCTTTTCCCATGATGTCAGTCATTACTGAAGCTAGCCATTCTATTGCATAGTATCCCGGGTGTGTTATCGTGTCTGGGTAGATTCCATCGATACCAGCTGTCTTACCATTTTAATGCATTTAATAGCCTTTGCCATTTCTTTATGTGTAATTGGAGCACTGAGAAAAAGTCCAGCAGGTTCTTTGTTTTGCCATAATTGTTTTGTATTCTTATCTAATCTGTTTTTCAAATTGCTGATTTGGTGTGTGTTCTCCTCTCTCTTTTATTTCTTTAACTATTTCATCTAGGGCAATAAGGTGGGCTGATTTTGTAGGACGAGAGTCAGGGTCAAGCTTCTTGATAGTTTGCCAGGTTTGTCTGATAGAGTGGGTGAAGTTCATATTCTCAACAACTTCCACCCATCTTTCTTTACGACGCTCTTGTACGGACCCAAGTAGTTCCTCTGCGGAGTTTTGATCTTGAGTCCTTTCATACTCTTCAAGAAGGTTTTGACTGCGTTCTGAGCAACCGGGTATGTGATGTTTTCTGCATCCCTCGGTATGTGTTTCTTCGCTGTACTGGATAAGTTTTGTGAATCGGTGAATGTTGTCAGTGGTGGACTTTATTCTTCAGCATGTTTTGTCAAAGTCATTTTTGTAGGCTTGTCAGTCAGCTTTTCTAAAATTCCACCGTGACTTGGGTATTGCTGTAATTTTTGGGATCGTGATAGCTGTGGTGATGACCGTCAGGCGATGTTGGCTATGAGGAAAGTCAGTCAGGACTTCTCTTGTTGCTTGTACATTTCCCTTACTGTTTCGTGAGACAAAAGCAAGATCTGGTCTGTATTCTTTCTTCCAGCATGCTGATTTGAGCATGCTTTTGGCTTTAGGGTTGGAGAGAAGGGCTGCATTAGAAAGCTCCGCCCACTGGCTCACCTCATTTCCTGCTTGGTCATTATTTAGGTGTCCCCATTTGTTGTGGTGGCTACTGAAGTCTCCCATGATCATTGCTGGGTGGTTTATTGCTTCGGGGTGTCAGTCCAGTCCAGTCCAGTCCAGTCCAAGCCAAGCCAAACCAAGCAAGGAGGTTTGTAGATGTTGTGTAGTTCTGTGTCTCCAAGTTTGATGCATGATCTTTGTGTGCCATTTTCTTCTGTGCTACCATCAAGGTCAATCGCCTGATCTGGTTTTCTAGCATATATTGCAATACCATATTTTGGGTGATTTTTTTTTTTTCCCCATTGATGACTGAGTATCCAGGGATAGTATAGCTGGATGGTCGCACACTGTCATTGAGGTGGGTTTCTTGGACAAGGCCTATGTCAATCTTGTATGTCTCTAGGAGTTTCGCCATGTATTTGCATTTTGTCATGGATATCCCTTCTATATTTCGACACAGAACTTTTATCTGAGTTGATTAGATTACATGGCAGCACATCAAAGCTGAAATCTGATTGGACAAAAAATTTAACATGCACATACTGGAAGCAGCACAGCCAAGAGTCACACTAAGAAATGAATAGACTGTTGGAAATAATTTAGTACAATTTCATGGACCGAATACTAGAATTGAAATTGTAAATGTAGGTCAGTGCTCCTGGTAGTGTTTAGACCAGCACAAAAGGCCTTGCTGGCCCTGATGACCCACCACTGGTTGGTGCTACCTGACTTCTTTCTGTCTGCAGAGAGAACTCAATTTTAGTCTTGCTGCCACATAGACTTTCTGATACCACCAAGCTTTAATTATTTTTTAAATGCAAATTGGAATATACACTGTACACAATATTACATAATCATATTTTCCACACATCAAAACTGATGCAATCAGTTCTGGGGGTTAGGGGTGCTAACACTCAACTCACAATGCAAGATATCTTTGATGGGTTCCCCTAAGGAACATGGCTGACAGAGGGCTTCAATAAGAATGTGAGTAAGTAAACGACCTTAAGTAGTGTAAACAATTCTCATTAGAGTAAGTGCAATGCCACTGTGTTGAATTATGATCTTTTGTTCGTGAGTGTTCTTTTGGCTATAGCTTGGTCCCTGTGGGCCGAGTTGCCCATGGGCCGTTGATTGGATTGACAAACGATGCCTTTGTAATGTAATTCATTTCCTCAGGGAGACTTGGAATGGTCAGGATCTCTCAAAGGACCTTGACGGGTCTTGATGAAAGTCTTTGCAACTTCCTACTAAATGTATTTCACTGTCTAGTGGATGATGTTTGGGATAGCATTAGTCTTAATCATCACTGACCCATAATGGGGGTCTTTTGATAATCTGGCAGGCTCTAAGATAATAAATTATGTGTGCAATGTTTTACATTCAGAAGTCCGTTTTCGTCACGATGTCCAGAAAGTAACTATTGCCACAAGTAACTATATAGAATCCACACACCTTGCCATATTGTTTTGAGCAAATTATTTCTAATTATACTAAATGCTGTCCAACAGTGTTTGACATTTTCATTTGTGCAGTAAACATTATTTACAGGGTAGTGGTGGCCTAGTGGTAGAGGGCACTGGATCACTGATCCTAAGGTTGGGGGTTCGAGTCCCACTCTCCACAAGGTTGCCACTGTAAACCCCCCCCCTCGGTGCAGCTAACTGGGTTATCAAAAGCCAGCCATGTGTCTCACTGTCTACGGTGTGAGGCATGTAAAAGAACCATTGCTGAATTTCAACAAGAGTAGGCTGCGAAGGCGTCGGTGTGTTTCCGCCCTGCAGTGGCTCGGCGAGCTGTCCAGGGTGTACTCTGCCCTCGCCCCTAGGCTCCCTGCAACCCTAATTAGGATTAAGTGGTTACAGAAACTGAACTGAACATTATTTTCATAAGTTTCCTTTTAAAGCTATTTACATGTTGTGTATAAAATGAAAGGCCTGCTGTAGTAAATGAAAAAGATGTTGACGGTCACATAGCTGCACAGGACAGCTCAGAAAAAATAAGCATGGCAAATTATTGATTTTGATTTATTTTCTGAAAACCATGTAATCATAATTGAGTTGCATAATTCGATAACTCGGTTAGTGCAATGGGGTCAAGGCAAATGATATGAAAATTAAACAGACACTGTAATCTTGTTGGAACATTTTCCTACTATCCATTCTACTTGTACTATTATCAGGAATGTAAAGCAAGATCTCTAAAGCCAGATGCTGAGATTATGCCCCCCCCCAAAAAACAAAACAAAACAAACAATCAAATAAAGTAATTAAAATAAATAAACAAAACAATTCTTTCGAAAGAGGGTTGGTGGGGAGTTTTATTCTTTTGATTCACCCCCAGGGTGAAGCAAGCTAATTTCTAAGTTAATTATTTACAGATATGAATTGGAGGTCAATGGTATAGTATGATATTGGCCCCCCTCATAATGAGCTCAATAAGGCAGGAGTTGAACCCTGGCTGGGGATATTGATTTAATAATCCTATCGAGCACACGGACAACACAGTTTTCAAAATGGATCTGATGCATGTTGATGTATAGATCCTATCAGAACTTTCAATTCTGCCAGCGTGATTTTAATTGCTTTAGTAATTTAAGTGGCAAACATTAATTACTGGGTGTTTTTTTTTTTTTTTTTTTTTTTTTTTTTAAATCATATGTTTATCTGCCATTCCATTTTTAAATGGTTTAAAAGACGGGGAAAGAAAAAAATGCAAAGGGATCCCCCCCCCCCCCCGAATGCATCAGGTAATCAATACATCAGACTAATTTCGGCATGTATTCATGTAACATTTCCTATTCTTGACATGACACATTATATCCATGATTGACTTTTGCAAATATCCAGTCTAATTGGCAATGAACATGCTAATGTATGAGATGCTGTGAGATTTCCATATGCCAAAATCATACTATGAATGGAATCTCCCTGTCGCGATTGAAGAGCCCAAATAACGCCGAATAGAAAGACTGGAGCTTAATTTATTTATTTAGATATTGTTTGAAAAAAATTGAGATTTAATGTGGACAGAGGTCTGCCCTGCAATGGCCTGGTGAGCTGTTCATGGTGTACTCTGCCCACGCCTAAAGTCAGCTGAGATGGGTGCCAGCTTTCTGTAACCCTAATTAGGATTAAACGGTTCAGAAAATGAATGATTGATTGGATGTATATCATGCATGGCATGTTATGTATTTCATGCACTACTGAGGGCAAAGGCAAGTTTGTTAGCACACATTAGGAAAAACCTCATTATTTTACTTACGAATCACACATACACACAATAAAATAAAATATAGGTTTACCCCCCCCCCCCCCCTACTGTGAGAAATGCTAGTTCTGGGCTGATGATCATGTTCATTCAGATGTTGTTTCCACAGAGAAGTCCAATTTAGTTCTGAGACAATTATAATGTCATCCAACATTGACAGGGTAGTGGTGGCCCAGTGGGAGAGTGTTGGCTTAGTGGTGTTCAAGCCCCACGATCACCGAATTGTCATCAGTGATCGATCACCCTCCAAGCACCCACCCACACACACACAGTGCGGCAAACTGGATTATCAAAGGCAAACCACACCTCTGACTGTCTGTGACTAGAGACATTTTAAGTAACCGTTGCAAGTCAGGCAGATACAACTGCAACAACCTCTTTGTTGATAATTCATATTTTATGATCAACATTTTTTTTTTCTCACATTTTTCCTTTGATTCCATCTAGAGGAGACTGATGTACATTGCTATATTGACCATTACCCCAACATTACAGACACAAGTGTAATAAGTACAGTACAGTTTTTGTTTATTTACTCAGACTTTAGGCTACCTCTGCATTCGATGAATGCTAATGAGCTTAGCAGATTTTGGATTTGCCAACTTTTCTGATGAATGTTATTCTGTGACTTTTAGAGACTATTTGCGATCATGCTCCTCCATAACCAGCCTGTAGCATTCTGCTCTGGTGAGTTTCATTTGATTCTCGGTTTATGGAGAAATCTGAGTCTCATTCTGAGCACTGTGAGAAGAAGTGACTCATAACTGGACATACAAACTCGTGTGTTTTACTTTAAAGAAAGCTGAAATCAGGCTGTAATTACTTTTAATCAAAGTTAAAGTGAAACGCTGAACATTCGGACTGGAGAGAACAACAACAGCAAAATAAAATGGCTTCCCAGTTCTCCGAGGAGGATTTCTCCTGTCCCATGTGCTGTGAAATCTTCAAGAATCCTGTTGTTCTGGGCTGCAGTCACAGTGTGTGTAAAGTGTGTTTGGAGAAGTTCTGGGACACCAAAGGATCCAGAGAATGTCCCGTTTGTAGGAGGGAGTTATCAATGCAAGAACCTCCCACAAATCTGGCCTTAAAGAACCTGTGTGAGACTTTCTTACAGGTAAGAAGTCAGAGATCTTCATCAGGGTCTGAAACGGTCTGCACAACGAGAAATTCAAACTCTTCTGTCTGGACAATCAACAGCCGGTGTGTGTAGTGTGTCAAAGTTCAAGAAAATACACCAATCACAAATTCTGCACCATTGATGAGGCAGTAACAGACTGTAAGGTAAATAATGTATATTACAAAACACACTGTTTATTTGGGAGATTTAATTGTACAATGTTCAGTGGTGTGAAGTAACAATGTGTACAATAAGATCTGAAACAGTCTCCATGCAGTGTGTGGATTTGTTTCAGGAGGAGCTCAAAACTGCACTGAAGCCCCTACAGGAGAAACTGGAGGTCTTTGAAGACTGTAAACTGAACTGGAGTCAGACTGCAAAACATATAAAACCCATGCTATTGATTCTGACCTTTATATTATAATTATACAGTGGTACCTCACTTTACGAAATTAATCCGTTCCAGCGCCTTTTTTTTGTAAACTGCATTTTTCATAAATTGAGCAGCATTTTACATGTAAAATACATGATTCGTTCCAAGGCTCTCGATACTACCCCATAAACCCTTTTAAAAATAATAAAAGTACACCAATTTTGTATTAAATATGTTAAGAGTAAAAGAAAATCGTTTACCTTTTTTTAAATCTCTCGTCCCACCCATGCGACGCTTTAAAGTCCAAGGGTTGCTGGTCTGAAGAACCCCAGCCCCACCCTCCTTCACAAGGTCCTTAAATATGGTTTTTGCTTTTTCCGAATTAATTGCCTCCGGCTGTCCACTTTTAATGCCTCCTTCTGCTTCAATATCGTCCCGATTGTAGAGGGGTTTCGGCCATACCCCTTGCGATTTCACTCAACGGAATCCCACTTTCATATTTTATCATCTCCTGTTTTACTTTAATTGATAACGGGGCCCACTTCTTTTCAGTCTCACCAGGAATCACTTTCTTGGGGCTCATGATTAAGAACGAAAAATAATGCTGCAATAAGTGCACTCAAAAAAACCCATGAACCAACAGTACAACTGTCCTTCGCTCGTATGTGTCGAACAATGGGTCGAAGGCACACGAAAAGCATTATGGGTACAGTACTGCGTTATGGAGATTCAGCTCCCTTCGAGCCAATGGAAGGCCGGCGGATGGGTGGGGGGGCAATAAATGGGAAAGCAACTCGCGCATTGTTTGAATGATGCATTTGAATTTTTAAGATGGTGCTTTCGTAACGTGAACTTGTTTTGTATCCAGAGATATAAATTTTAGGAAAATGCATTTCATAACCTGCATTTTTCGTTTGGTGAGACTTTCGTAAAGTGAGGTAGCACTGTATTTTACATCCTTGCATAATGGATTCTATTTCGTTGGATTTCTTCTTCATTGCAGATTCAGGCCCAACACACAGAACATCAGATTAAGGAAGAGTTTGAGACGCTTCACCGGTTTCTACGAGATGAAGAGGCAGTCAGGATCACTGCACTAAGAGAGAAAGAGGAGCAGAAGAGTCAGATGATGACGAAGAAGTTGGAGAAGCTGAACAGAGACATTTCATGTCTTTCAGACACAATCAGAGCCATAGAAGAGGAGATGGGAGCTGAAGATGTGTCATTCTTACAAGTGAGGATCATTTTATTCAGTATTTATACTGTGAGAAAGTAAAACTTGTTTCCATCATCAGAAACGTCACATTTCATTGGTGTAAAAAATGCCAATCACTGATATTTACTTTGCTGTTTTACAGAACTATGAGGCCACAGTGAAAAGGTGAGTGATGTGCTTCCTGCCTCTCTCATTCTGTGTTTCTGAATCCAGACCCACAGCAGCACTGAATCCTGAATGTGTTTACAGAGCCCAGTGCACACTGCAGCATCCAGAGGAGCTTTCAGGAGCACTGATCCATGTGGCAAAGCATCTGAGCAACCTGAAGTTCAGAGTCTGGGAGAAGATGCAGGACACCGTACAATACAGTAACGTCCACTGGACCCCGGAGACAGCGAAATCCATCCTAAACCATTGGCTGGGATTTTTAAACTGGTAGGCCCGAAATGCCCAAATCTCGGGAACGGGCCCCGTAACATCATCAATCTATCTCGATCCTTTAGATTGTCCAAAGACGAAGAGACCCTCTTGAACAGAGGCTTCAAATTCATCCCTCCACTCAACTTGGACAAAGATAGAAAATCACAAACTCTATTTGACCTCCAAACTTTCCATAGGAGAGTCCTACTGGTCTCTTTCTTCGAACACAAAACAGGGACCCAGAAATGCCCCTTCACACACGCCTCAAACTGGACACCCAAACTAAGCCAGGTACCACCACAAGTCAGAAAATTTATCAGGGTTAACCTCCACGCGACACGGTCACTCGATTGGCACGATAACACTCGACCTAACCTCAGTAGTTCTGAAGTCGAGGCCCTATTTAAACTATTGAAGAACAAGAATATAGTGATCAAACCCGCGGACAAGGGCAGCTCGATAGTGATAATGGACAGGACACAGTACCAGTGGGAGGCCCAGAGACAATTATCTAAAACCGAACATTACAAAAACCTAGAGGAGCCCATTTTTCCACACACGATCCCTATGGTTAAACAGATTATAATCGACCTATTCGACAAAAATTTCCTCAGCAGAAAACAAAAAACATATCTCCTCGACACGATCGGATCACGGCCACGTCGCTTTTACTTGCTACCTAAAATCCACAAGGACCCGGCGTCCTGGAGCATCCCCCATATAATCCCTCCCGGACGACCCATAGTGTCAGACTGCAACAGTGACACGTATAAATTGGCCGAATACATAGATTATTACCTAAACCCCATATCCAATAGACACCCCAGTTATATTAAAGACACGTACGACTTTATCGACAAAGTCAGACAGATTCAAATTACAACCCGATCGTTTCTTTTCACAATCGACATCGACAGCCTCTATACCAACATAGACATCGAAGCCGGCTTAAAAGCAGTCAAAACCTGGTTTCTCAACTACCCGGACGAAAGCAGACCGGACAATCACATTCTCCGTCTCCTCGAGATCAACCTAAAACGTAACGATTTCGAATTCGATGGCAAGTACTACCTGCAGGTCAAGGGCACAGCGATGGGCAAAAAGTTTGCCCCTTCCTATGCAAATATCTATATGGCAGATTGGGAGGAAACAGCCTTAGCGACCTGTCCCATCAAACCCTTCTTTCTTTTTTTCCTTTTTCTTTCCTTCTTCCTTCTAGAATTCCTCTATAATCACCTGAAGAGAGAGGATGGTTTCACCACCCCTCGAAACAGATCTGTAGTGATAAATGGAGTTTCAATAGAAAGTCTTTGTCCTGTCCTTTTGTTATTTGCTCTACCAAAAAGTATTGAGCACTCTCCTACAGAAGGATCTACTCAGAAAATCCTATATATATATTTATATTTGTTTGGCGCTTTTTGTAAAAAGAGGTTGTTCTCTTAAAAAGAGGACGAAAATTTAAGTCAATGTTTTTTGTAACCTGAATTTTTCATAAGTAGAGGGCAGACTGTATATTTATGACGTGCCAGCCTCGCATGGACCAGTATTTCAACCAAATGGAAAAAATTGTCAAAGAACGCAAGACGTCTTCCATATATGTACGTATATGCCAGTCGGGGGGTGTTGATCCTACTTCGCGGAATTCGGAGGTCATGGAAGAATCTCGGTCCCAATTGACCGCGGAAAGTGAAGGATCCCTGTATATACATATATACACACATCATCTTTTCCTTTCTACTGTTCCCCTCAGGGGTCGCCACAGCGAATCATCGGCCTCCATCTCACCCCATCTTCTGCGTCTTCTTCTCTGACAACATCTACCTTCATGTCTTCCTTCACCACAGATTTATGTATCCTACCTCAGCATCCGACGACCAATATATTCACAATCCCTCCTCTGTACGTTTCCAAACCATGTCAATGTAGCCTCTCTGACTTTGTCTTAAAAACCTCTAACATGTGCTGTCCCTCTGATGTACTCATTCCTGATCCTATCCATCCTTGTTACTCCCAAAGAGAACCTCAACATTTTCATCTCTGCTACCTCTAGCTCTGCCTCCTGTCTTTTCCTCAATGCCACTGTTTCTAAACCATACAACATCGCTGGCTTCATCACTGTCTTGTACACTTTTCCTTTCATTCTTGCTGATACCCTCCTATCACACTAGACACTTTTCTGCAATCATTCCAACCTGCCTACACACGCTTCTTCACCTCTTTTCCACACTCTCTATTTCTCTGGATTGTTGAGCCTAAGTACATAAAATCCTCCACTTTCTTTTTCTCTGCTCCCTTTTACCTCACCGTTCCTCTTGGGTCCTTGTCGTTCATACACATGTATTCTGTCTTACTGAGGCTAACCTTCATTCCTCTCCTTTCCAGGGCATACCTCCACCTCTCTAGATTTTCCTGCATTTGTTCTCTGCTCTTACTACAGATCACAATACCATCTGCAAACATCATAGTCCATGGGGAATCTTGTCTAACCTCGTCTGTCAGCCTGTCCATCACCATAGCAAACAACAAGGGGCTCAGAGCTGTCCCTTGATGCAGTCTCACCTCCACCTTGAACTCTTCTGTCACACCTACAGCACACCTCACCACTGTCTTACATCATATTATATTGCAATCTACTTCCACTCAAATTCCATCATAATAACTGGATTAAATGATATTAACTTGGGAATGTTATGCTGTAAGTAGTTTTAATTGACCTTAATGAGATTGGTTTGGTAGCATGGTAGTATAGTGGCTGACATGTTTAACTTAGAACAAGAAGGTTGTGCGTTTGATTCCTGGGTGTGGCACAGATCTTACTGTGTGAAGTTTGCATGCTCTCTCTGTGATTGATACTCCAGGTTCCTTCCACAGTCAAAAACATGCACTTTACCTTATTTGACAAATTAAGTAAGAATGCTAATTTATATTTAGCCTTTAAATTTTTTTTTACTATGGTCATTATCAATTCATAATCTATCCTGCCTATGTGTCATGGTCACAGGGAAAGCTGGAGCCAATCCCTGCTGACTTCAGGTGATTGATGGGATTCTAATTCAGGTGTTTAACAAATAGTCTTCAAATTTGATTAAGTGAACAAGAAGGTGATTATAAATGTTACAACAACCATTTCATAGGCTAAATATGATGACACCTATTGTGGGGTGGTTTTTTTTGTTTGTTTTTGTTACAAGTGCAGTGCTAATGTAATAAAACTTCAAAGCCGAGTAGTAATGTTTGTTCTCTGACCACTGAATCTTACTTTTGGTTGGAAATGTATAGGAATGCACATTCTTAGCCAGACTCATTTTTATTAATATTACATTTTCACCTTTCGATTGGGTTTTACACGAAAATTGATTAGTCGAAGTAAATGATTTGGTTTACCTTAGCTTCATGAATCATTTGCGATTTGAAATTGAACCCTTAGGCATTATGCTTAATATAAAATAACCATGTTTGGCACAATATAACACACTATACAGTGGTATGAAAAAGTATCTGAACCTTTTGGAATTTCTCACATTTCTGCATAAAATCACCATCAAATGCGATCTGATCTTTGTCAAAACAACACAGATGAAAAAACAGTGTCTGCTTTAACTAAAACCACCCAAACATTTATAGGTTTTCATATTTTAATGAGGATAGCATGCAAACAATGACAGAAAGGGGAGGAATAAGTAACTGAACCATCACATTTAATATTTTGTGCCCCCCCGGCAGTAATAACTTCATCCAGATGCTTCCTGTAGCTGCAGATCAGTCTGGCACATCGATCAGGACTAATCTTGGCCCATTCTTCTTTACAAAACTGCTGTAGTTCAGTCAGATTCCTGGGATGTCTGGCATGAATCGCTGTCTTGAGGTCATGCCACACCATCTCAATGGGGTTCAAGTCTGAGCTTTGACTTGGCCACTCCAGAACGTGTATTTTGTTCTTCTGAAACCATTCTGAAGTTGATTTACTTCTGTGTTTTGGATCATTGTCTTGTTGCAGCATCCATCCTCTTTTTAGCTTCAACTGTCTGACAGACGGCCTCAGGCTTTCCTGCAAAACATCCTGATAAACTTTTAAATTCATTTTTCCATTAACGATTGCAAGTTGTCCAGGCCCCGAGGCAGCAAAACAGCCCCAAACCATGATGCACCCTCCACCATGCTTCACGGTGGGGATGAGGTGTTGATGTTGGTGAGCTGTTCCATTGTTCCTCCACACATGACGTTGTGTGTTCCTCCCAAACAATTCAACTTTGGTTTCATCAGTCCACAAAATATTTTGCCAAAACTTCTGTGTAGTGTCCAAGTGTCTTTTTGCGAACATTAAACGAGCAACAATGTTTTTTTTAGACAGCAGTGGCTTCCTCCTTGGAGTCCTCCCATGAACACCATTCTTGGCCATTGTTTTACATATAGTTGATGTGTGCACAGAGATATTGGACTGTGCCAGTGATTTCTGTAAGTCTTTAGCAGACACTCTAGGTTTTTTTTTTTACCTCTCCGAGTCTTCTGCGCTGAACTCTTAGTGTCATCTTTGGTGGATGACCACTCCTTGGGAGAGAAGCAACAGTGCCAAACTCTCTCCATTTGTAGACAACTTCTCTGACTGTCGATTGATGAACATCCAGACTTTTAGAGGTGGTTTTGTATCCTTTCCCAGCTTTATACAAATCAACAATTCTTGATCGCAGGTCTTCAGACAGCTCTTTTGAACGAGCCATGATGCACATCAGACAATGCTTCTCATCAAGACAATTCTTACCAGGTGTGTGTTTTATAGTGGGCAGGGCAGCTTTAAGCCACTCATCAGTGATTGGGCACACACCTGACTTAAATTGTTTGGTAAAAACGGGTTTCAATTGCTCTTTAAGTCTCCTTAGGCAGAGGGTTCAGTTACTTACTCCTCATTAAAATATGAAAACCTATAAATGTTTGGGTGGTTTTAGTTAAAGCAGACACTGTTTTTTCATCTGTGTGATTTTGACAAAGTCAGATCACATTTGATGGTGATTTCTTGCAGAAATGTGAGAAATTTCAAAAGGTTCAGATACTTTTTCATACCACTGTATGTGTTGAAAGTGCCATAAAACTTTATTCATTCATTCATACACTTACCACTGCCTCATCTTAAAAGGACTCTGGAAATGTCTTGTGGGGGTTTTTCTGCTGACTTGTGTCAGTCAAATCTTTGGATGTGCCCCCAAAAAGCTTGTTTCCTGTTCTGTATATTAGTAATACCCAAATCTGTGATTCAACAGTTCAAATGAATGTGCAAAGATTATAACCTAAATTTAAAACATTAAAATCTGCACAATGTAATCATAGCTGTACATCACCTACAAAATATTGCTGATTTGAAATATTGCCACCTGCCATCAACATAATTCATTAGTTATTGGCTACTACAATAAAACCAGCTCTCCCCAAATCCAAAACACACCTGCTGATTGAGGGTAATGCCACCCAGTGGGCATATACAAAACACCTATTAAAGGAGCCTTATGAAACCCTCATTCAGGAATTGTCTGAAAATATTAAAACAGACATTCCAGAGAAGTGGAAAAACCTCTTTGACACTGCCTGCAGGTGTGCCAAGAGAGGTTTAGGTAAGAGACTATCCCAAGAAAATTAGCCAAAGTGCTGGTGGTGTCCACATTACAGGATAGGAACATTCCTGAGATGCAGTGCACACAAACTGAAACAGTTATATAAACGGAGGACAACTTTCCTCCCCTGCTGGGCACCATACAACCACAACCTGCTTACAACAAAGAGAACAAAAAACTAAGCCAAAACAACCTGAATGCAGGAATCCATGTGCCAGTGATGCAGATTTACTAATTTTCACAAACACACACACACACACACACACAAACCTGTAAACAACACAACTACAGAGTCCTATGTGCCAACACAAACACCACAAAAGCGTACGGCTCCCACCTGTGTGGGTATAATAAAAAAAAAAAAAAAAATATATATATATATATATATATATATATATATATATACACCCACAAATCACGATAGCATTGGGGTTAAGGATCTTACTGCGTATATTGGCATGGTATTAGTGTATGATCTGGTTGGAAAGTAAAGAGGGAGAAAATGATTTATACAGGTTGGCACAGCAGAGACAGACAGATGGGAAGGACATGCAGCAAATTAGAGGGATTATGGACAGAGAGGGAAATGTATTGACTGATGACAGAAGTGTGCTGGGAAGATGGAAAGTGTACTTTGAAGAGCTGATGAATGAGGAAAATGAGAGAGAAAAAAGAGTAGAAGAGGTGACCGTCGAGGACCAGGAAGTAGCAAAGATTAGTAAGGGTGAAGTGAGGAGGGCATTGAAGAGGATAAAGAATGGAAAGGCAGTTGGTCCTGATGACATACCAGTGGAGGTATGGAAGTGTCTAGGAGAGGTAGCAGTAGATTTCCTGACAAGAACATTCAACAAGGTCTTGGAGAGTAAGAGAATGCCAGAGGAATGGAAAAGTGTGCTGGTGCCCATTTTTAAGAACAAGGCAGACGTGCAGAGTTGTAGCAACTACAGAGGGATCAAGTTGATGAGCCATACAATGAAGTTATGGGAAAGAATAGTGGAAGCTAGACTAAGGGCAGAGGTCAGCATTTGTGAACTACAGTTTGGTTTCATGCCAAGAAAGAACACCACAGATGAAGTGTTTGCTTTGAGGATCTTAATAGAGACGTACAGAGAAGGTCAGAAGGAGCTGCATTGTGCCTTTGTGGATCTGGAGAAAGCATATGATACGGTGCCGAGAGAGGAACTGTGGTATTGCACGAGGAAGTCTGGAGTGGCAGAGAAGTATGTTGGAGTGGTGCAGGACATGTATAAGAGATGTAAGACAGTGGTGAGGTGTGCTGTCGGTGTGACGGAAGAGTTCAAGGTGGAGGTGGTACTGCATCAAGGGTCAGCTCTGAGCCCCTTCTTGTTTGCTGTGGTGATGGACAGGCTGACAGACAAGATTAGACAAGATTCCCCATGGACTATAATGTTTGCAGATGACATTGTGATCTGTAGTGAGAGCAGAGAACAAGTGCAGGTCTTTTATTGTTTTAATACTGATGATTTTGGCATACAGCTCATGAAAACCCAAAATTCCTATCTCAAAAAATTAGCACATCATGGAAAGGTACTCTAAACGAGCTATTACCTAATTATCTGAATCACCAAATTAACTCTAAACACCTGCAAAAATTCCTGAGGCTTTTAAAAACTCCCAGCCTGGTTCATTACTCAACACCGCAATCATGGGTAAGACTGCCGACCTGACTGCTGTCCAGAAGGCCATCATTGACACCCTCAAGCAAGAGGGTAAGACACAGAAAGAAATCTCTGAGCGTATAGGCTGTTCCCAGAGTGCTGTATCAAGCCACCTCAGTGGGACATCTGTGGGAAGGAAAAAGTGTGGCAGAAAACGCTGCACAACCAGAAGAGGTGACCGGACCCTGAGGAAGATTGTGGAGAAGGGCCAATTCCAGACCTTGGGGGACCTGTGGAAGCAGTGGACGGGGCTACAGGTGTCGCATTCCCCAGGTCAAGCCACTTTGGAACCAGAAACAGCGGCAGAAGCGCCTGACTGGACTGTTGCTCAGTGGTCCAAAGTACTTTTTTCGGATGAAAGCAAATTTTGCACGTCATTCGGAAATCAAGGTGCCAGAGTCTGGAGGAAGACTGGGGAGAAGGAAATGCCAAAATGCCTGAAGTCCAGTGTCAAGAACCCACAGTCAGCTGCTGGTGTTGGTCCACTGTGTTTTATCGAGGGCAGGGTCAATGCAGCTAGCTATCAGGAGATTTTGGAGCACTTCATGCTTCCATCTGCTGAAAAGCTTCATGGAGATGAAGATTTCATTTTTCAGCACGACCTGCTCACAGTGCCAAAACCACTGCTAAATGGTTTACTGACCATGGTATTACTGTGCTCAATTGGCCTGCCAACTCTCCTGACCTGAACCCCATAGAGAATCTGTGGGATATTGTGAAGAGAAAGTTGAGAGACACCAGACCCAAAACTGTGGATGAGTTTAAAGCCGCTACCGAAGCATCCTGGGCCTCCGTAACACCTCAGCAGTGCCACAGGCTGATTGCCTCCATGCCACGCCACATTGAAGCAGTCATTTCTGCAAAAGGATTCCCGACCAAGTATTGAGTGCATAAACTGAACATAATTATTTGAAGGTTGGCTTTTTGTATTAAAAACACTTTTTTTATTGGTCGGATGAAATATACTAATTTTTTGAGATAGGAATTTTGGGTTTCCATGAGCCAAAATCATCAGTATTAAAACAATAAAAGACCTGAAATATTTCAGTTGGTGTACAATGAATTTAAAATATATGAAAGTTTAATTTTTTATCAGTACATTGCAGAAAATAATGAACTTTATACAATAATGCTAATTTTTGAGAAGGACTAGTATAAATGATTCATTTTCAGGAACACCAAACATGGCTTCTAAACCCTCCAGACACATGAACTCAAAAAGGAAATTAGAAGAATAGTAATTAACTGTTTGCAAAAGAAAACCGAGAGTGGGAAACTCTAATTCCTAAAGTCAAATGCGCTGATTTCCAAATACTCCTATCTGGGATCTACCTTTAGAGGTGCAGCTGTTTTTATCGTTAAGGCCACTGTCATCACAAAGATCGAGGTTGTGATATTGACTTTTGGAATCAACCATAAACAAGTTATTACACCAGGCCGTTACAAAATAATTTCAGATGGCTTTCAGGGTAACCAAGGAAAAATTCCCCGAAGCCAAAATCTGGGTGCCCCTTGTTAACTTTTAAAAAAAAACAGAGAGAATTAAAGTATTTGGAAGCAACCAAGAGGAATCTTCATGCGGCTCTAACCATATCCCACTCCTGTACTGATAATATACACTGGACCACAGAAACCACAAAATCAATGCTGGAATATTGGGAAAACTATTTGAACTAAAAAGCCCACAAAAAGAAAGAGCACCACAGATGCAGTGTTTGCTTTGAGGATGTTAATAGAGAAGTACAGAGAAGATCAGAGGGAGCTGCATTGTGCCTTTGGGGATCTGGAGAAAGCATATGACAGGGTGCTCAGAGAAAAACTGTGGTCTTGTATGAGGAAGTCTGGAGTGGCAAAGCAGTATGTTAGAGTGGTGCAGGACATGTATGAGAGATGTAAGACGGTGGTGAGGTGTGCTGTTGGTATGACAGAAGAGTTCAAGGTGGAGGTGGGACTGCATCAAGGGTCAGGCTCTCAGCCCCCTATTGTTTGCTATGGTGATGGACAGGCTGACAGACGAGTAAACAAGAATCTCCATGGACTATGATGTTTGCAGATGACATTGTGATCTGTAGTGAGAGCAGAGAACAAGTGCAGGAAAATCTAGAGAGGCGGAGGTATGCCCTGGAAAGGAGAGGAATGAAGGTTAGCTTCAGTAAGACAGAATACATGTGTGTGAACGAGAAGGACCCATGAGAAACGGTGAGGTTACAGGGAGCAGAGATAAAGGTGGAGGATTTTAAGTGCTTAGGCTCAACAATCCAGAGCAATGCAGAGTGTGAAAAAGAGGTGAAGAAGCGTGTGCAGGCAGGTTGGAATGGATGGAGAAAAGTGTCTGGTATGATGCGTGATAGGAGAGTATCGGCAAGAATGAAAGGAAAAGTGTACAAGACGGTGATGAGTCCAGCGATGTTGTATGGTTTAGAAACAGTGGCCCTGGGGAAAAGACACGAGGCAGAGCTGGAGGTAGCAGAGATGAAAATGTTGAGATTCTCTTTGGGAGTAACGAGGATGGATAGGATCAGGAATGAGTTGTGGAGACAAAGTCAGAGAGGCTAGATTGAGATGGTTTGGACATGTACAGAGGAGGGATAGCGAGTATATTGGTAGTAGGATGCTGAGGTTGGAACAACCAGGCAGAAGGCCCAGAGGAAGACCAAAGAGAAGATTTATGGATGTGGTGAAGGAGGACATGAAGGTAGTTGGAGTAAGAGTAGAACATGCAGAAGATAGGGTGAGATGAAGCCAGATGATTTGCTGTACCGACCCCTGAAGGGAATAGCCGAAAGGAAAAGAAGAAGACCTACAAAACCAAAAACTCATGGAGTTTTTTTCTATCAAAGGAGCAGGAAGCTCTTCGAAACAAGGGCCTTAAATTCATCCCCATGTTGCAGTTAGACAAGCACAAAAAAATTACAAACCCTATTTGATTTACAGACATTATTATATGATAATACAGTAGTACAGTATTAATGGTGTCATTGTGGGAATGGAACTGGACTCTCTGACTGTGGTGTCGGAGAGGAGAACGTGGTCCAAAATAAAGACAATATTGAACAATACCCCCCACCTGCTTCACAATTTGCTGATCAGTCACAGAAGCTGTTTGGTGAGAGACTGACACCACCGAAATGTATCACTGAACCACACATGAAATCATTATTCTAAATTTAGTGCTGCAACAACAAATCTAAAAAAATCAATTAAAATCAATTATTAAAAGTGTTGGCAACAAATCTTGTTATCAATAATGTCATTCATTGAGAAATAGCCTTGGCACTCGGCCTGGGCAGCACATGTACAAAGAGTCGTAATAAACAAGTATGTTTGCTTGTCACATGATCTAAAGTAGGCCCGGCAAGTCAAGATAGCAGCTGTCATGTTCCTAGCGAGGTTGTTTAACCTTTACCAGAATGTGCGGGCCTAAATGTTGTACAATTGCAAAAGTTGATCAAATTACATATTTGAAATGTTAAGGTTGTTTGCCATGCTCTCTTCATTAGCATTCAACAATTGTTAAGATTAGCACTAGAAACTCATGTTGAGTGCTGATAAATTGCTATACTATTTATAGAAGCAATAGACCTCTTTCATGATTAGCAATGCTAATAGACTATCGAACAAAACATCTCTCTGGATTCTTTAGAATGCATAATTTACATGAAAATTGAAATATATAAATTTTAATTTCTAAAACTAAATTCAAGCTTTATACAAAATCAGCTCAAATTAAGTCAGCATTTAGGAACCAAACAGCATGTAATTTTTAGCTATAGCATGTATAAAATTAAATTAATAATAAACTGTATATGCAATATATATGTCTGTAGATTATTTATATTAACAAGTTGAACGATGATTAACTACCTATCACAGAATGACTAGATATACACTGAGTTACTCACACAGGGACTGGCAATTGGAAAACAAATGGTCTATTTTTGAATATAGAAATTTTAAAAAATGTTTGTGCTCTTTCCAATTCTTCTTCTTCTTCTTTTCCTTTCGGCTGTTCCCTTCAGGGGTCGCCACAGCAAATGATCTGCCTCCATCTCTCCCTATCCTCTGCATCTTCTACTCTTACTCCAACGACCTTCATGTCCGCCTTCACTGCATCCATAAATCTTCTCTTTGGTCTTCCTCTGGGCCTTTTGCCTGGTAGTTCCAACCTCAGCATCCTACGACCAATATACTCACTATCCCTCCTCTGTACATGTCCAAACCATCTCAATCTAGCCTCTCTGACTTTGTCTCCAAAACATCTAACATGTGCTGTCCCTCTGATGTACTCATTTCTGATCCTATCCATCCTCGTTACTCCCAAAGAGAACCTCAACATTTTCATCTCTGCTACCTCCAGCTCTGCCTCCTGTCTTTTCCCCAGGGCCACTGTCTCTAAACCATACAACATCGCTGGCCTCATCACCGTCTTGTACACTTTTCCCTTCATTCTTGCCGATACTCTCCTATCACACATCACACCGGACACTTTTCTCCATCCATTCCAACCTGCCTGCACGCGCTTCTTCACCTCTTTTCCACACTCTCCATTGCTCTGGATTGTTGAGCCTAAGTACTTAAAATCCTCCACCTTCTTTATCTCTGCCCCTGTAACCTCAAAGTTCCTCTTGGGTCCTTGTCGTTCACACACATGTATTCTGTCTTACTAAGACTAACCTTCAATCCCCTCCTTTCCAGGGCATACCTCCACCTCTCTAGATTTTCCTCCACTTGGTCTCTGCTCTCACTACAGATCACAATGTCATCTGCAAACATCATAGTCCATGGAGATTCTTGTCTAACCTCATCTGTTAGCCTGTCCATCACCATAGCAAACAAGAAGGGGCTGAGAGCTGACCCTTGATGTAGTCCCACCTCCACCTTGAACTCTTCTGTCACACCGACAGCACACCTCACCACTGTCTTACATCTATCATACATGTCCTGCACCACTCTAACATACTTCTCTGTCACTCCAGACTTCCTCATACAATACCACAGTTCTTCTCTCGGCACCCTGTCATATGCTTTCTCCAGATCCACAAAGGCACAATGCAGCTCCTTCTGACCTTCTCTGTACTTCTCTATTAACATCCTCAAAGCAAACACTGCATCTGTGGTGCTCTTTCTTGGCATGAAACCAAACTGTTGTTCACAAATGCTGACCTCTGCCCTTAGTCTTGCTTCCACTATTCTTTCCCATAGCTTCATTGTATGGCTCATCAACTTTATCCCTCTGTAGTTGCCACAACTCTGTACATCGCCCTTGTTCTTAAAAATGGGCACAAGCACACTTCTCCTCCATTCCTCTGGCATCTGCTCACTTTCTAAGACCTTGTTGAATATTCTTGTCAGAAAATCTACTGCTACCTCCCTAGACACTTCCATACCTCAACTGGTATGTCATCAGGGCCAACTGCCTTTCCACTCTTCATCCTCTTCAATGCCCTCCTCACTTCTCCCTTACTAATCTTTGCTACTTCCTGCTCCTCAACGGTCACCCCTTCTACTCTTTTTCTCTCTCATTTTCCTCATTCATCAGCTCTTCAAAGTACTCTTTCCATCTTCCCAGCACACTTCTGTCATCAGTCAATACATTTCCCTCTCTGTCCTTTATCACTCTAACTTGCTGCACGTCTTTCCCATCTCTATTTCTCTGCTGTGCTAACCTGTATAGATCATTTTCTCCCTCCTTACTGTTCAACCTATCATACAAGTCATCATACGCCCTCTGTTTGGCCTTTGACACTGCTACCTTCGCCTTACGCTGTGTCTCCCTGTACTCCTGTTTACTCTCTTCGGTCCTCTCAATGTCCCACTTCTTCTTGGCTAACCTCTTCTTTTGTACACACTCCTGCACTTCCTCATTCCACCACCAAGTTTCCTTATCTACTTTCCTTCCAGAGGACACACCAAATACTCTCCTACCGGTCTCCCTGATCACATTGGCTGTGGTTGTCCAGTCCTCTGGAAGCACTTCCTGACTACCCAAAGCCTGTTTCAACTCCTCCTTGAAGACAACACGACACTCTTCCTTTTTCAGCTTCCACCACTTTGTCTTCTGCTCTACCTTTGCCTTTTTCACCTTTCTCACCATCAGTGTCATCCTGCACACCACCATCCTATGCTGTTTGGCAACACTCTCACCCACTACTACTTTGCAGTCACTGACTTCCTTCAAATTACCTCGCCTACACAAGATGTAGTCTACCTGTGTGCTCTTACCTCCGCTTTCATAAGTCACCCTATGCTTCTGTTTCTTCTGGAAGAAAGTATTCACCACAGCCATTTCCATCCTTTTTGCAAAATCGATCAACATCTGTCCTTCTGTGTTCCTGTCCTGGATACCAAACCTGCCCATCACTTCCTCGTCCCCTCTGTTGCCTGCACCAACATGTCCATTGAAGTCTGCTCCAATGACCACTCTTTCACCTCTGGGGGTACTCTGCATCACTTCATCTAACTCACTCCAGAATCTCTCCTTCTCTTCTAGCTTACATCCTGCCTGTGGGGCATAAGCACTAACAACATTGACTATCACGCCTTCAATTTCTAACTTGAGACTTATCACTCTGTCTGACACTCTTTTCACTTCTAGAACATTCCTGACAAACCCCTCCTTCAAGATGACTCCTACTCCATTTCTCTTCCCATCCACACCATTATAACACACACCGTTTGTGCTCTTTCCAATTAATTGAAAAAAAAAAAAAAAAAAGATTCGACCAATTCATCGATTATTAAAATAATCGTTAGCTGCCGCCCTATTCTAATTTCAGACTAACACACACACTATATATAATATACACACATTTTATACACACATATATATATATATATATATATATATATATATATATATAAATAATATACACACACACACACATATATATATACACACTTTTCCTTTCGGCTTGTCCCTTCAAGGGTCGCCACAGCGAATCATCTGCCTCCATCTCAACCTATCCTTTGCATCTTCTTCTCTTACACCAACGGCCTTCATGTCCTCCTTCACCACATCCATGAATCGTCTCTTTGGTACACACACACACACACACACATATATATATATACACACACACACAATTTCCTTTGGGATCACGAAGGTATTTAGATTCTGATCATGTAAAGAACTCAAGTTTTATCTAGTGTACACTTGTACTTGCTTATTTTTTCTAGATGAAACTCCAAGAAATTCAAATTTTTAAAATCGCAATAAATTACCTCATCAGCTTTCAGTTTCTATTTGAACATTTTTTTTAAGATTCCTAATTGCCTACTGTGTCTTTCTTTTAACATTGAGACATGAGTAATACAGGGGTTGGTCCTTTAGATCATGGGTGTAAAACCTAATGCCCTATGCCCAAATGTGGCCCACAAGAGCCTTCAAAGGATATGATTATTGTACTGTACATTCTTTTCATCAACCACAACCAAATCCATCATCCTACCACTAGGTGGCAGCAACCTATTAACCCAAGTAACAAGTAAACAGCAAGTCACTCATGACTGAAGACTAAACTATGTTGTCAGTGTCAGGTTACAAAAGGAAAGTAAATAAATGACAAATGCCTAAAATAATTTTACCATTAAAATTTTATTGTTGTGCCTTTTTAAAATTGGTGCTAAATAATTCTTGAGAAATTGAGGATCTAGAAATTTCGTGTAGAAAATGAGTTTGACACCCTGCTTTGGCATCAGGACTAATAGAAAACAAAGCGGGTGATGTCAGTTTTGTTTTTTAAGAGCTTTATCAAAGGAAAAAAACAAACATGATCTTAGCAGTGAATTATACTGAACAGCATTCATGTTCATTTATTTCCTGCAATTTAGGTCACACTATAGCCACATGACCCCAATCCCCTGTACAGTATATATAGTGTGGTAGGAGAACCAAGAACAGGTGTTTCCCAGAATTTAATAACAGGAATAAAGAAAAAAACCTACATTATTAGACAGCTTTTTTTCCTTTATCTTTTTTGGGGGGTGGGGGTGTTATTTGCAAATCTAAAATTTACAGGACTCATTTAAACACGAAAATTTAAAACCAGTCACAGTATACAAGAAAACACACCAGGCCACATTTTCCTTATGCTTACTAGCTGAAATAATGCAGATTCCTCCTCATTTTGTAGGAGAATATGCGAACATTATATCGAAAATGCACCAGTGGGAAAACCAACTAAAGTCTGCCATCAATAATGAAAAAAAAAATCTTTACAAAATATGCTCATGAAAAAAAATTAATATGTTGTAGAGTTGAAGCACATCAAAACAACCCAATTTATGAGGCAAATTCCACGCACAAAGAACCAACTCATAAAACTGGGGGAAAGCATAATTTCATTTATGGCCCCAAAAACATTTTAAAGCATTACAGTAAACTTTAAACACATACTGATATTTAAAGTACCACAGAAGCTGGAAATCAGTAAAGCTTCTGATAACATACACCAACATTGGCCTTTATATGCATTATACAATCAAAGCATATTCACCAAAGCAGTAAAAGAGGAAACTGAGTCCACTCGTGCTTTTGCCTTTGCAACATAAATATGCATTAACACTGTTTCAGCTGCATCTTGTAAAGACCACCTCAACCCTATTATACAGGTGTGGAACTCATTTCCAATGTCCCCTTCTGTCACAAATGTGTGTTGGGCAGCAATCAGACTGCTACTGCAGATCAGTTTGTTATTAGGTTGCAGTAAATAAAACGTGAACATCACTCCGATTAGTGAAGATGATCTCAATTAACCAGCTCTTGCAGCTCAATGCTCCAAAGTCTGCACAAAGTTCTTATTCAGTCTTAACTTTCAGCTAATGTTAAAATCTCAAAGAAGAAAAGGGAGGCAAGAATGCACACCTGTGCTCCTTTCTCAGAGAAAGAGGAAACAAAAACGTCATCACAGGTCCATTTTCTGAATCAATGTATCTGTACAGTTTCTCTCATCAGCTCTGAATTACTGCTTTTCAACATCAAACATTTCAAGCAGTCAAAGGTTGAGCAATTGTTAAAAAAAAAAAAAAAAAAAAAAAAAAAACATGATAAGAAAGTAACATGCAGATGAAATGGATGTGGAGGAGTTTGTCTTTTTTTTTTTTTTTGCAATGGCAATTGTTCGCGTCTATCGATCCATCTCATCCAGCAACGGTGTGGCGTCTCCAGCTATTGACATTGGCGTGCTTTCAATCATGGGGCTCGGCGAGGGTCTCGGCGTCATGCGAGATGCCTTTTTACGTCTTTCGGCCTCCTTCTCCTGTAGCCATTGTTCAGCCATTTTGCCCCAGTCCACAGCTGTGTGAGAGGTTGGTCTAGAAAACAGCAGGAATGGGGTGGAGTAATGCATGGGTTAGCACAGGTCAAGTTTCAGTCCAATTTATTTCTTCTAGCTAAATGAATAACAATTGATGTGCATGATGTTTACATGATACTGAACTGGCAGACAAACAATGAGAGAAATAACAACTGCTTTATCCATCACTGGTACTCAGTGGAATTTTGCTCTGAAATCAAAGCCACACAACTGAACACGATAAAAAAAATATAATTATTGCTCTCAAGGAGCAGATTTGACTTACTTTGGCTGAGGCGTCCGGACCCTTGATGATGAGGAGGATGATGAAGGTGTGGATGAAGGGTGTTGATGGTGGCTGTGGGAAGACTGTGGTGTACTGTTGGGATACTGTGGCGTGCTTATGGGCTGCTGTTGCCCTGGGGTAGTGTACGAGTAGCTGGGTGTCATTATGGGGGTCGCCATAGGCTGCTGTGGTGTCGCAAACACCTGCATTTTCACAAAAGAGAAAAAACAAAACAGCCAAGCATATCAAAATATTTTAAATGAACCAGACTACAACATGCACTAAAGTTTATGCTTTTGCTGTTAGAAGGTACATGATAAGCACTGCTGCTGCCTCCTCCACCAGCACTGCTGCTTCCACTGTAACCGTACTGGCTTGAGGCCCACTGTGCTGGAGTAGTGTTAGGATTTTGGCCCTGCCCGGTAACTGCCGCTATAGCATTAAACATCTGTGATGTCACATTCCTGGGCAGAGCGTTGACAGCGCGTGTCAAGTCTGAAACAGAGAACGATGAAGGAAAAAAAAACATCAGATTTACTGGTCTCACTGGAAAACCTGATGAAAGCAGACAGTAAGAATGTACCCTTTATTATGAATCCTTTTCCAATGTATACATACATACATACATACAGACACCAAATCATTTATTTAAGAAAAAGTGAACAGAAGTGAATTTATTTTCAATATAATTAAATTCTAAAGTGGCTTTTCAATTCTGAGCAACATGGCACCTGAAATCTAACCCAGTCTACAAATATCACAAATGAGAATTCCATATCTGAGCAAGACTGGTCATAACAAATTGAATATTTCCAATTTGCTTGTACCATTTGGTTTATGGTTCAGGAGGGTCATTTAGATCAGGTGTCCCCAACCCGCAGTCCACAGACTGGTACCAGTCTGTGGATCACTTGATACCGGTCGGCAAACAAAATCTTTCATGGTACAAATTATAGTTTTTTTTTTATTATTATAGCTTCCAGGTCTTATTTTGAAAAGCGACTACTTTTGACATTGCCACAGAAGCACTTTAAAGCCCTTCTTCCTTTTCCAACCACACATCTTTGTGAGGTGGTTTTTTTTTTGCAGTGACAACCACCAAATGAAGACTACGGAGTAGACTCTAACCTTTTTTGCACCATAGACGAGTTTTATGGTTAGAGACCACCAATTTAAATGGTTCTCAAAATCTAAACAGTAAATTCATTTGGTTTTCAAAGATGCGCTTATTCCTGTCTTGATATTTTCCCTGCATATTCTGTATAAGATCTACACAATCCCACTGTATTGGAATGTAGGTAAAATACTTGATTAGGATACAGAGTGATCATAATTCTAAACTATTAAATTCAGTTACGAGTTTGTGTTGAGTTGTATTGTGATGAGTTCAAAGTTGAAAAAAGAAAAGCGTGAGGAAAGAGGTGATGGCAATTTCTTTGTTGTGTCTGTCATTTTTGTTTGTTTTGTTATGATTTAGAAGTGAATAAGCAGATACCGTATTCGACATGATAAGCGCCCAGGGTGCTTTAAAAATTGGAGTGGGTGGGCGCCTATTAAAATGCTTACCGGCAGAGTGGAAAAGCAAGCGCTTATTACCATCGAGGTGGAAAACATGAATAATAACAACAGTAACAGAGTTTTACTGGAATTTGTGTCATTCATGTTGTGGTATCAACCAAACTACTTACATGAAAGATGAAAATAAACAGAAAACAGCATAAATTAAAAAAAAAGTCCCCTTACTTTTCCCTCCCAGTGCTGTTCCTTTAAATATTTTCCCCAAGATGTAAAATTGAGCCAATCAACATGAATGTCAACTTTAGCACATGGCACTTTGAACCAATCAACAAAAACAAACAAAAGCACATGGCCAGGAATGTCTTTAAATTTATCAAGTTAGTGAGCAAGAGAATCGGGTGAAAAAAACTCGCCATCACTGTCTGATAGGTCTATATCTGGCTCATCACGCCATTCATTCAGAGCATCCGATATCGGTTGTTGGACAGTTACCAAGATATTTTTTAAAGCACGGAAGAATGATCAAATGTATTGTTACTGATGAATATTATAGACATTCCCCAGTGGCAGGGGGTCTTGAAATGCCACATAAACTCACTTTTACAGGCATTGAACTCCTCATTTTACGGTTACAGAGACTGATTGAATAAAATTGGTAAGTTTGATCTACCATTTTGCTTCCAGTATACATGAGCAGTTATTAGACGCAAGATCAAAAACACTTTGGGGGTGGGGGTTATTGGAGCAGGGCGCTTATTACGTCGAATACGATATGTGACTTGAGTTGAAGAAAAGGGCTCCTTAAGTTGAGTTTCCTCAGTTTTAAAGTAGCCGAACTTACATGTCATGATTAAATAATCAACTTGAATTTTTTAGTGATGCAATCTTAAAAACATTCTGCCCTGAGAAAATTTACATGCAGCACTGACCTGCAAAGTTAATATTGGCTGGAGTTGCATTGACTGATGCTGGTGTGCGCATTCTGCTGCTACTGCTCGGTGTTACTCCTTCAAACATAAAGAGACATGGATATATAGAAATTCAGGTTACACCAAAGCATATTTTACACTTCACAAACTAGTCCATATTAAGGCAGAAGCGGTCACTAACCTGGCACAGGCTCCTGGTAGTGGTCTTTAAACCAACGGAAGAGTCCATTAACTGTGGGGAATATTTGGGAGCGATACCTGAACCCATCTGGAGTGATGGTCACATACTCGATCCTGAAATATAAAATAGTAGTGACATGTTTCATGCTCTAGATTTACTTCAACTTGCAAAAGCAACAGGAAGTTTAATTTAGGTCTGGTTTTACCTGGGCTTCCCTCTAGGCTGGTATCCAAGGAGAAATTTTCCAGGAAGGTCTCTGCAGGCCGAAACAAAGTAGGGGATGAAGGTGGGTTTCTCTTTCTTTGCCTTTATGAGAATTTCCTCCATTTTCTGCCAAACAACATGAATACATTCCAATACCTTTATCAGACAGCAAAAGGAATGAACATACTATATTTACAACTTTGGCAGACACCCCAATCCAGAGTGATAGTTATCATTTTTGACACAACTGAAGAGCTTAAGGTGGTAAACCAAATAGAAAACGTCACAAAAAAAAAAAAATTAGATAATTGTATTTTCATATAGTGATTATATTTCTATAACATATGATGTGATCAAGTTAAAACATGTAAATAGTGTAAAAATCAAAATGCAATGTCATTATCAAATTTGTCAAGTACTGTCTCCCTCAAATATTGTAATTTCAATTTACGAGACAGTGGTACCTCGCTTACGATAGTCACAGAAAACGAAAAATCCAGGTTACGAAAAACATTTTCCAAATTTTTTTTGTCTCTGTATACGAAAGCAGCAGCTTGTTTCATTTCTTGTTTTTCCGAGTGTGCTCATTGCAATTTTATTTTTTGGGTCAGGCTTTTAACCTTGCATAAACATTTGTAAGGTTATAACGCTGCGAAGACATGGTCAATTAAAAAAAAATTCAAACGATGCACGAGTTGCTCTCCCATTGACTATCTCCCAACATCCTGAAACCGCTGTCCTCCCATTGGCTAGGGGGGGATGACGTAGCTCCCTTGGACAGCAGCTTGTTTCATGAGTTTTTCGAGTGTGCTCATTACAACTTTATTTTTTGGCTCAGTCTTTTAACCTTGCATTTGTAAGATTATAACTCTGCTAAGAAGACACGGTCAACACAAAGTAAGTACCTTAAAAGGTATGCTTTTATAATTTTTAAAAGGGTAGAATTGGGGGCCTTGGAACGAATCACGCATTTTACATGTAAAATGCAATTCTACTTACAAAAAATCCAGGTTACGAAACTGCCTCTGGAACGGGATTAATTTTGTAAGGTGGGGTACCAGAGAAATCCATTCCCCAATTTATTAATGCTGGTGTACATAATGTTTAAAAAAGACATCTGGTTTATTTTTCTTAGGTGTAACTGAAAATATGTCTGTTACAGCCAATCAGAGTGCACCTGACAAAACAGTCCAGTATGAGTGTTTTCAACATGGCTGCATGTGTGTAAACATGCCAGTTTCTAATCGCTTCATTTTCGAGGATATTTTCACCATAACGTGAAGAGAATTATTCAGAACATTTGTGAAAAGAAAAAATATCACTCTGCCTCAAAAATTTAGAACCATCAGACATAAAAATATGGATGTGGTGAAGGAAGACATGAAGGTCGTTGCAGTCAGAGAAAAAGATGCAGAGGACAGGGCGAGATGGAGGCAGATGATTTGCTGTGGCGACCCCTGAAGGGAACAGCCGAAAGGAAAAGAAGACGACATAAAAATGTAAAGAAACAACCTACAGTAACCTACAGTCTAGGGGCATTTTAAATTGTTAAATGACAAACTGTAACTTGTCAGGTGAAACAGACTGTAAAAGTTTAAGTCGCAACTTCTGTGAATTGTATTTTTCTCTTCAAAAAACACACTATCTTCAAAATAGAATTAATATTTTTGCTATATTTTGCTATATATTTTTGGAGTATGTCAAAGATGGAGGTATCTATGCAATAAACCAATAACATTAAAGATTTATTGCGCAAGCGATACAGGTGTGGCTTTGAATTACCAAAAATATGTCCACAAATCCTTCTTGACATTTAAAATCAAATAACTCTTCGTACAGTTTTTACTCTTTTTCGTTCATGTTAATATAAAACAACAATGTGTTGCATTGATTTAAACGACTGCAGATGCAATTAAATTACAATTCAGCTTGCAACAAAAACACTTAGATTAAAAAAAAAAAAAAAAAAAAAAAAAAAAAAAAATCACCAGCCTCCCGGCGACCTTAATTAGAATCAAGCGGTTCAAAAAAATGAACGAATGTGTTTGAGTCCTTCTTGTACAGACATTCGTCGACTTACGACTGCTTTCGATTTCGACAGACCGGTCGTAAAGCGATCTGGTCATATGTCGACTTTCCATCCAAATACACTCATGTCAAACAAAAACAGATGAATAAATCTCACACATTTAAATCTTTACATCTATTTTCAATTCCACGTCGCTGTGGCGCACAGCGGAGAGCCAATCCTTTCTGTACTCTAGTGTGTGGGTGTGTCCGATACCTTCAAACTCTAAAATTATAAAATTGTTGGATTATAACAACAGCCACAGACTACGCGTGTTGTTTTTGAGTGAAGAGATAAATTTACCTCGTTTTTGATAAGCTCATTTCCATGAAGCCAAGCACAGCTGGCAAGCAAACACAAATGGACAGACATGGAAAAACTTCAATCTGCAGAGTTCAACCCGCCCACACACAGAGAGGATTGGCTCTCCATTTCGCGCCACAGTGACATGGCATTGAAAGTAGATGAAAAGATTTACTCTGAGCTGTAAGCAGTTAGAAAGTGAAGCTGCATCATCTCCTGCGTGCCAGCAGCGCAAACAACTGTCGTCTGCAACACTCGCACTGCACTGCCATGAATCATGCTTCACCACGGTTGCGGTCGTAAGGTCGATCAGACGTAACTCGCATAGGTCGTAAGTCGATGAGTCAGGTGGCTGTTCGTTCTTGTGTGCTCCGTGTGGAGCACTGGTGTTATCCCAGCTGACTGAAAACGGGGCATCGTTGTCCTGATCTGGAAGGGGAAGGGTGATACCCGAGAATGCAACAGTTACCGGGGGGGTTACTCTCCTCTCAGGATCCGACAGCAGCTTCTAGCGCACCAGCGCCCTGAACAGTCCGAGTTCACACCAAAGAGGTCTACCGTTGACCGCATCCTGGCGCTTGCGGGAGTTTGATAGGGGGTTCCTTGCCGCCTATATAGATTTTCGCAAGGCGTTCGACTCAGTGGATAGGGAGGCCCTCTGGGGCATACTTCGTCTACGTGGGATCCCGTCGGCTTTGGTCCAGCTGATATCGTCGCTGTATTCTGGGACAGAGAGTGCTGTGAGGTGTGGGGGCTCCACCTCTGACTTCTTTTCGGTCGAGACCGGAGTGAGGCAGGGGTGCGTTCTGGCCCCCACTCTCTTCAGTACCGCAATGGACTGGATCATGGCGGCGGTATCGGGTGGATCGGCCTGCGGTGTGTCGTTCGGTGAGGCTCGGATTACTGATCTGGACTTTGCCGATGACGTAGTGATCTTCGCGGAAACGGTGGATGTCCTGACGGAGACTCTTCGTTGGGTGAGGAGGCGGAACCGCTTGGTTTACGAGTCTCCTGGATCAAAACCAAGATCCAGGCTTTCGGCAACCTCTTGGATGCTGCTGTTGACTCGATTGCTGTGGGTCGTGAAAGAGTAGAGATCGTGGAGTCTTTCACTTACCTTGGCAGTGTGGTCCATCGTTCCACTGATTGCAGGGCCGAGATCAATCGTCGACTTGGTCTAGCCTATGGGGTGATGGACTCACTGGACAGGACCGTGTGGCGGTCGAGGTTTCTGAGCAGGCGGACGAAAGTCCGAGTCTTTCACTCCCTTGTGCTCCCTGTCTTGCTCTACTCAAGTGAGACATGGACGCTCACGGTTGAGCTTGGACGACTGGACTCCTTTGTTAACCAGAAGGTGCTCGGGGATGGTAAGAGTAACCTGCTTGATCCGTGACCGTCAGCTGCGCTACTATGGGCACTTGGCACGTTTCCCGCCTTCAGACCCAGCACACCGGATCCTGACCGTTCGGGATCCTAGGGGCTGGAGCCGATCGCGGGGACGACTGCATGCAACGTGGCTGTCGCAGCTGAGGGCATGGGCCCTGCGCAGGCCTGGTCGATCGCCAGGAGACGGCCGGATGAGCGGAACCGGCTGGTGGACGCAGCGAAGTGCCGTCCCGGCGCATGCCCTCATACCTGAATGAGTAAGACTGTCTATAGAATGTGTTTAAGAAGCATATTTTAGCACATGTAATAGATACATAGTATTTTACTTACGGTTGATCATTCGCACATGTAATATGATACATGGGGTTTTACTTCCGGGTACAGAACTCGCGGATTATTTTCATTCGCGGGAGGGGCCGGAACCAAAGCCCCGAGAATAACAACAGTCAACTGTACCTTGATTTACAAAATTAATCCATTCCGAGGGCAAGCTCATAAGCCAAAAAGTTTATTAAACAAATAAAACAATTATTCCCATCAGACATAACAGAAAAAAATTAATCCGTCCCAGCCCCTCCCAAACTCATATCCTGATACACACGTATATCTGACCTAATATATTAAAGATAAACGTGTAAAAACAAATATTCCATAATAATACCTGAACATTAACATTAATAATAATTAGTAATAAATAATAATAAAACAGGAATAAACAATGTCAACTAACCCTTCATCAACTGTGGTGAAGATGCCACATAGGCAGGCTTGAGGTGACCACGAGGTGCAGAGCTCCCATAAGGTCAGTGCTTCTCAAATAGTGAGGCACGCTGGATAAATCTGATGTTCCTTTCGGCTTTCTTTTTTTCAGGGGTCACCACAGCGAATCACTCACATATTGGATTTGACATAGGATTTTACGTCAGATGCTCTTGACACAACCCTTTAACCAGGGGCAGAAACACACTGACGGCGATGCAGCTCCTCTTTACGAAAGTCACAGAGATTGCATGGCACGAGTTTTTCCTGTTGCCTTGCAGCTTGGCCTTGAATGGCTAAGGCTAAGGGAGTAAACCCCGACAGAAAATCCGGAGTGGAGCCCCGTAGGCGGTTAGAAGGCGTATCTCCTCCTACTCAGAACGTGCGCCACCCATGGCTTAGCCATCACCAACACCATGTTCCGCCTTGCAACCCGTAATAAAACGTCGTGGATGCACCCTCCACCTAAGCATTGGCATCTCATCGACTACGTCATTGTCAGAGCAAAGGACAGGCGGGATGTGCGTGTGACTAAGGCAATGTGTGGTGCTGACTGTTGGACAGACCATCGTCTCATAATTTCTAAGACTAATTTGCATATTCAGCCCAAGAGAAGACCACAAGGCCAGACAGTTGTGAAGAAGCTCAACATCAACCAGCTCAAGCTTCCTTCCGTTCAAGAAGAACTAGTAGCAAGTTTAGAAAGCCAGCTGACTGAGGCTACCGGAAACGACTGGGACTCTCTGAAGACATCTGTTCATTCTGTTGCCCTACAGGTGCTCGGACAAGCTACCAGGAACCACCAGGACTGGTTTGATGAAAATGTCAAAATCAGAGCCCTGCTGGAAGAAAAACGCCAACTCTTCAGAGCTCATCAGAGTGAGCCCAACTCGGTCTCGAAGAAAGATGCCTACGTCAGTAAGCGCAGACAGGTTCAGATAAATCTCCGCGCTATGCAAGACACATGGCAAAGTAACAAAGCCGACGAGATTCAAGGCTTTGCAGATAGACACAACATGAAACGCTTCTATGATTCGCTCAGGTGTGTATTCGCACCACCACCATCAGGCAGTTCCCCTTTCCTGAGCACGGACGGAGCAACGCTAATCACCGACAAAAACAAGATCGTAGAGAGATGGGCAGAACATTTCAACGGCGTTCTAAATTGTCCGTTAGTAACCCCCCCGGTAACTGTTGCATTCTCGGGTATCACCCATCCCCTTCCAGATCGGGACAACGATGCCCCGTTTCCAGTCAGTTGGGATAACACCAGTGCTCCGCACGGAGCACACAAGAACGAACAGCCACCTGAGGACAGGCCTCGCCTCCTGCCTTAAGCATTTCCATGTGGATACCACAAACTCCCGCAGATTTGCCATCCGCCAAGCGCCACACCGCCCTCCGAGTTTCCTCAAGAGTTGGCGGGTCGCAGCCTGGGGGAGGGTCGGCAACAAGAGTTTCAGCATCCCCAACGGCCAGGCTCCGGGCGGGAGGGTCAGCACGATACAAAGTCTCTCAAAGTACTCGGCCCAACGAGTCCTCACTTCCGATTTTTCACCGTCTGCAGCTTTCACCATCTGACATCGCGATGTGGACCGAGAGGAACGGAGGCTCCGCAACGCCCTGTAAGCCGGGCAAGAATCACTCGAATTCAAGTGGCCCTCGACAGTTTCACAGAGATCGTGGACAGCAGCCTCCCGATCTCTTCGCACCGCCTTGACGGCGTCGCGCTTCAGGTCCCTGGCCAGACCAACTCTGCAGTCGAGTCCAGCCTGTCTCGCTCTCTCGATGACGTCGATGATCTCAGAGGAGATGGCTATTCCCGGTCGTCTGGGCAACCCCGATATGCAGCCACGGGACACCTCCAGGATGCAGTCTCTGAAAGCAGTCCAGAGAACCTCCGTGCCTGCACCCGCGTCCAGATCCTCCAGGGATTCCCCAAGCCTACTGGCGAACTCCGAAGCCACATCAGGGTCCCTGAGTCGGCTTACGTCAAATCGCATTTGACGAGCCAGGGCTTTCTCAGGGCGCCTGAAGCGGATCTTCAGAGTCGCCACCAGAAGCCCGTGGTCTCCCGAGAATAGCTGGGCACTTCTGAAGACACGGCAGTTCTGGACCAGCCGCCAGCGACTACCTACGAGAACATGGTCGATCTTCCTCCTAGTGACGCCATCGTTGGAGTACCAAGTCCAGCGTCGCGGATCCGATCTCTGGAACCACGAGCCAGCAATCCTTAAGTCCCAATTTTTTGTGAAGTCAAGAAGCATTAAGGCACTTTCATCGCGGCGTCCAGAGCCGTGGGGACCGACAGGTGCTTCGTAGCCATCCCGGTTAGTGCCAGTGGTCGCATTGAAGTCCCCCAGTACGATCAGGGTGTCCCTTACCGGAATCCCCGACACCACCGAGTTGAGCTGGTCGTAGAAGGTTCACAGATCGATCACTTACCCCAGTCAGAGCATTCACCGCGACGATAGAGAGCGTCCCCACTGTGTGAGTCACCCTCAGTCGCATAATACGCTCGTTGACCGGGACCACCTCCAATACCAAAGGAGCCAATCGATCAGCGACGGCAACTCCTTGAGTGTGAAGACCGTCGGCCCGGCCAGACCAGTAGTAGGTGTACCCACCGACACCTGTCTCGCCGGACCCAGGCCTCCGCACCTTAGAGAGGGCCGCAATGCCGACACCAAGCAGACTAAGCTCCCTTGATACCAGAGGCCGGTGAGAGTCGTCCCGCAGGGAAGTCACGTTCCATGCGCCGACCCGGACCGACCGCCTCAGATTCAACCGAGGCGACCGAAAGCAGCTGGTGTCCGACACCTTTGCACCGCCCGCGTCACTCACCCTATCACACCCGACCTGGTTGCTCCAGGATTTCACCTCCATCTTGGAGTGGGGGTCCCAGAGGCTTTTCCCCACCCCCCTCATACGACGCCGCCTAAGGCAGGCGTCGGGGTTACTCCCCCGGAGAAAACTCCAGCATTTAGTAGTGCGTTTTGCTGGCATTTTTTTAAGAGGGCGGGGGTGCAAACCCCCCCCAGGCTCCTCTAGGGCAGGGGTGCCGCTCCCTGACAGGTACCCATACATCTCTATATCACTTTTGTAGCTCTAACAAAAGCCTTCGACACTGTGAGCAGAGCGGGACTGTGGAAGATCATGTCGAAGTTTGGCTGCTCGGACAGGTTCGTGAAGACTGTCAGACAATTTCACGATGGCCCATGTTCTTGACGATGGAAACGCCTCCGATCCGTTTCAGGTGTCAAATGGAGTTAAACAAGGCTGTGTCCTTGCCCCTACACTGTTCAGTTTGGTGTTTTCGGTGATGTTGACCGATGCCTTTCGGGAGACTCACCTCGGCATCCCCATCAAGTATAGGTGTGACGGAAAGCTGTTCAACCTCCGACGTCTGCAGGCCGTCACTAAAGTCAAAGAGACTGTGATTCGTGATCTGCTCTTTGCAGATGACTGTGCCCTCAGTGCCATCAATGAGCAAGAAATGCAACAGGAAACGGACGCATTCTCGTCTGCCTGCGACAACTTCGGCCTCACCGTCAGCATCAAGAAGACTTAAGTGATGTATCAGCCCGCCCCAGGAAACCATATCAGGAACCAAACATCACAGTGAAGGGACAGCGACTTCAAGACATGGAAAACTTCACGTACCTCGGCAGCACTCTTTCTCGCTACGCCAACATCGATGTTGAAGTCAGCAACCGCATTGTGAAGGCAAGCAGCGCTTTTGAGAGATTGAAGAAGTTAGTCTGGGAACGAAGCGGTATCTTACAATACACCAAGATCAAAGTGTACAGAGCAGTCGTCTTAACTATACTTCTTTATGGCTGTGAATCTTGGACCATCTACAGAAGACACAAGAAACTTCTCAAGCAGTTCCATCTCTGTTGTCTCCGAAACATCTTCAATATCCGCTGGCAAGATAGGATCACAAACACTGAGGTTCTGGAGAGAGCAGACCTCCCCAGCGTTATTACCATCATGCGCAAAGCTCAGACACGATGGGCAGGACACGTCTGCCGTATGTCAGACTCCAGGATACCCAAGCAGTTAGTGTCCGATGAACTCAGTCGTGGTAGCAGGAAAGTAGCAGGCCAGCGCAAACGCTATAAAGACTCCATCAAAGCATACCTGAAGGACTTCAACATCGACGTTGCAACGTGGGAAACCGCAGCATTTGACAGACCGGCTTGGTGCAACCTGATTCACAAAGGTGCCATCCACTCAGAGAATAAACGTTCGAACGCAGCCAAAGATAAACATCAAACACGCAAGGCTCGAGCTGACCAATCTACCAACACGACCCCCTCTCAATGGTGTCCAAGGGGTTTTCACGCCCGTATTGGCCTTACGAGCCACCTGCGGACACATCGCCCCACCTCTTAGACACTGTGTTGTTTGTGTTGCTATGGTCATACTCGATATCGAGTCGACGAACAACAACAACATAAATCTTTTCAATAATGTTATCATACGGTATAAAAAAAATGTATGAATTTAACTTTTGATTGTGTGAATAATAGTATGCCTGGTTTGCCCCCTTACGGGCATTGCTCATGGGCCCAACAATGGAAACTTTCTGGTACTGGCGCTTGAACCCCCAACTTCAGTATCCTAGACCACTGAGCCATTACTACCATCAAATGTTCAAGAAACATTTGATTATTTCTCTGAGGTCAAGTTTACATGTACATGAGCCTGACTGATGTCTTTAGTTTTATTCAATATTGAGAGTCTTCGGTATTGTATAATTCATACCACTGTGTTTAGAGATTCTCACAGCCAATTTTAAATATGTCCCATTCTGTTGAGAAGCAATGTATATTAAAATAAGGTTATAAAATAAATAAAACAATGATAATGATAATAAAACAGCATAATCTCTTCTTTGGTATCAAATGTCCACCCTGCAACATATTTCACACTGATACAAACTAAATCATGAAGTGATGGTTTCACATGCATTTATGTTGCCCATAGTCACTTGTGTCACTTGCACGTACTCAATCTTATACCTTCCTATCGCCACCGTTACAGTCCTGAAAGTATTTGTGGCTGAGCAGATCACGAGCAAAAGCAGCCATGGGTTGCACATAACGGGCTGTGATTTCATCAAGATCTTCAAACTCCTGCAATCAGAAAATGAATAATCATTAAAAGAAAAACAAGCTCTTTATTTATTTTTTTAAAAACTCCTCCACACAATATCTTACAAAATATAAGTGATGAAATAAAATGCACTTTATAGAACACAAGAGTCCAGCTGAACGTTCACCTCATTGTTAATCCACAGTGTGTGCCCCAGGCTGAAGGCGTTCTCCTTGCCCTCCTCCCTTATGTCCACATGTTGGTAAATCCCATCTGCTACCTTCCAGGTGACAGTCAGGTGGTTCTCGCCTTTACTGCTCGGCCTGATTACCACATCGCCCTGATCCATTGTCTCCATCATCTTCTCCGCCTGCTTGAAGTTGATGTTGTGGAAGGATGGATGGGCAATGACACGTTTGATATAAGCTACAAAAAAAGGAGATAAGCACAAGAACATCTTAAAAACATTATAATAATTTTGATCAATTGTATTAACCAATTTACCTTTTGTAGCAAAAACAAACATAACTAAATGAGGTCTTTACTGGTTCTTTGTTGCTTCTTCTTGTGCTCTTCATCTTGTTTGACGTCTTCTGTTTCAGCATCAAAGTCATAGTAGGTGTCTTTGGGCAGCTTCCACTCATTGTTCTTGTCACTGAGGTCAGACGTTCTACAAGTAAGATCAACGTTGAACTTCTCAATGTCAATCTTCATGATACGACAGTGAACAGTCATGCCAACCTGAAGACAAAATCGTGAGTTACTTCATGCTCAATGTTTGGTAGTCATGATCAAGTGACTAATATTTGCTGTATAAATCTTGCTGTTTGTATTTCCTGTTCAGCTGGTTGAAAAGTAAAATACAATAATTCACCTGTCCACACTCGCTTGTTTTACTTATACCAATGAGGATGCGACTAATACAGGGATCCTTCGCTACTTTGTGTTTCAATTTACATGGCTTCAGTGCATTGCATTTTTTAATATATATATATATATATATATATATACACACACACACACACATACATATACACACACATCTATATATAGATATATATATCTATATCTATCTATATATCTATATCTATGTATACATATATATATATATATATATATATATATATATATCTATATCTTTGTATATATTTATATATATATATATATATATATATATATATATATGTGTGTGTGTGTGTATATATATATATTTTTTTTCTTCTTATGATACGTCTCTAGGATGCTCCTGAACACATCATCAGTGATGTAACCTGAGGTCCTCGGATGTTTCGGGTCTTTCAACATCAGACACCCTCGCCCAGGCGACCCAGCCATGGTTGATCAGACCCGGCTTGTGTTCAGGTGGCTTTTGCTTTCCCATGGATCTCCTCTCCGAATCCACAGCCATCTCGAGGCTTTCTCTGCTTCCTCAGTGATCCTCTCGATGGTTCTCCTCTCCATCCCCGTAATGCCCAGCACACTCAAGGTTTTATAGAGTGATTGGTCTGCGAACCCTCTGCAGCCAACCTCGATGGGCATACACGGTGCCTTCCAGCCCTGCTTACGGCAGCCTACGACCAAATATGAAGATCTGATGAGCCATCAGCAGGACCGTCTGCTGCTTTCCATGCTGATGGCTTCCGCAATGGGTTTCAGAACCTGATTGTGGCGCCAGGTGTACTGCCCCTGCCCAAGGGCTACTGGACAGCAGCTCAGAATGTGCTCCAACGTGCCTCTGCCTGGGTACTGCGGGCAGTTGGGAGACTCTATTCTACCCCAAATGGAGAGGTTTGATGGACTGGGCAGAATGTCATAGACCGCTTGGACAAGGAACTTTATTCGGTGCCGCTCTGCCCGCCAGAGCTCTGCCCATGTGACTTTTCGTTCCATGGCCTGCTCCCACCTTGTCCAGGCACCCTGCTGCCTAAGGCAGCAGAGCGGTCGGCCTAAGGCAGCAGGCACTATGCTGCCTTAGGCCGACCGCTCTGCTGCTCCTCCTCTCCTGCCCTCACCTCCTCCTGCACCAATCGCCGTCTCTCCTTCTCCTTGGCCTTCTCATACTGTGGCGTTGTACATGTTCCCAGACCAGCCCTACCGTGGGTCACTGCTCCGATCAGGGCTCTGTGTCGTATCCGCAATTCAGCGTGTGTGACAGCTTCATCGGCTCTCCACTTCCTCCCTCCCGGTTTTCATTCTGACCCCTGCCTGGGCCACCTTAGGGTTGCTGGAGTCCCGGTACATCATCACTTCTCTTGCCTTTTTCACCTTAATCTCCTCCTCTCGTGATCTCAGAGGCAGTTGGAGCTTGGTGTTGCGCCCATAGAGAGCGATGCTACTAAGACTCCTAGGCAGACCCAGCCACCTCCTGAGGAAACTGCTAACCTTCCTCTCTAGGCCCTCTGCGATCGAAATTGGAACCTCGTAGATGAGTAGAGGCCACAGCACTCTGGGCAGGATGCCATGTTGATAAATCCAGGCCTTGAACCTCCCGGGTAGCCCAGACCGGCCCACTGTTCTCAACCAGCTCTCCAGCTCCTGACAGGTTTCCTGAATGGATGCTGAATCCTTGAGGCTGCTGTTGAATACCTTGCCAAGACTCTTCACTCGTTTTTCAGAGACAGTTGGGATTGGTGTCCCACCGATGCTGAAGTGGAACCTGTCCACAACTTTGCCCCTCTTCAGCACCAGTGACCGAGATTTCTCCGGCTTAAACCTCATCCTTGCCCATCCACACAGCTCTTCCAGCCCTTGCAGAATCCACCTGCTTCCTGGTACTGACTCAGTGGTAATGGTAAGATCGTCCATGTATGCCCTGATTGGTGGTTTCCGCACTCCCGTTGCAGTCTTTGGGCCCCGTCACTTTTCAGTTTCAGCAGACTTCACTAGCATGGTCATTGCCAAGGCAAAAAGGATCACAGAGATGGTACAGCCTGTGATGATCCCAACCTCGACTCTGTGCCAATCTGATGTTACAAGCCCTGCTGACACTCTCATATTGAACTGATTGTAGTAGTCCATAATGAGTTGTGTGACCTGGCCTGGCACATGATGCCTCTCCAAGGTTGCTTGGACCAGCTTGTGTGGGATGGATCCATAGGCGTTAGCGAGGTCGAGCCAAAGCACTGCCAAGTCTCCTTTGTTCTCCCGAACTTCTCTGATGAGCTGGGTCACCACTCCCGTATGCTCCAGGCAACCTGGCACCCCGGATATGCCGCCCTTCTGCACTGAAGTGTCGATGTAGCTGTTGCTGGAGAGAAAGTCGGTCAACCGCCTTGCGACTATGCTGAAGAAGATTTTCCCTTCCACACTCAGCAAGGAAATAATCCTGAATTGGTTGATGTTCTTGGAATTTCTTCCTTTGGGATCCAGACTCCCTCAGCATATCGCCACTGCTGCGCCACCTTCCCTCTTCTCCAGATGACTTTCAAGATCTTCCATAGCTGCTTCAGTAACAGGGGATAGTTCTTATAAACCTTGTACGGCACTCCACTTGGCCCGGGAGCTGAACTGGTTCGGGCTTTCCTCACAACATCCGGGTACCTCTTGAAGGAGCGGCTCTCTTCCATCAAACTCCTTCGTGGGGGGTGATGGTTGTATCAGGGTGTTGCAATGGCCAAGCTCCTGCTGCCTATCAGGATTGCTGTAGGCGGTCTGGATGTGCAGATCTAGCTCTTCCTTGGAGCAAGTCAATCTCCCTCCACGATTCTGTCCCAAGAGTTGCTTGGTCAAGCCATAGGGTTTGGCAATGAAGGATGCCCGCTTCCTGGTCCTTTCCTTCCGCCTCCACCGGTGCCACTCAGCTCTTCGGAGAGTCAACAGCTTCTTTCTCAAGATGGTTCGCAGCTCTATCAAGGGGGGCGTTGCTCCTTTAGAGACTTGAGTTCCTGTCAGATCCGATGGATTTTTGCTGATCTCTGGTTCATGGTGAAGGGTGCTCTTTCCGTCCTCTTCTACACTACTCCGAACCTTTCCACAGCCAGACTAACGATGATTATTGTCATCGTTTGAAGTCTTCGGTCCGCATCGCCCCTCGCTGTTGCCTCTAACACAGAGTCCACATCCCCGTCGAACTGCTGCCAGACTGCCGTCTTGCAGGCCTGCGGCCAAATGACTCGAACCCTCTCCCAGAAGTCTGTTCTGAGGAATTGGTTGCGGCACTTGGAGGTTCCTGGCTCTGGGGTATCTCCTGCGTCTCCTCCTGCGTCTCACCAGGTGTGCATACACACACACACACACACACACACACACACACACACACACACAAAACGGCATCCTTGAAAGAGGACCAATTTTCAGAGCTGCTTTTGGAGGTCAGACCATCTTTGAGTTTTCCATCAAGTGCTTCTTGGAACTTTGCCAGATGGATTGGGTTGTTCAGCCTGGTAACGTTGTAGGAGGCCCGGACACTCTTGGGTCGGTTTCTGTAAGGCAGAGTGATATACAGTGACATTACAGCCCTGACCAGCCTGTGATCAGTCCAGCATTCAGCACCTCTCATGGCATGGGTCACTTGGACTTCCCTGATGTCACGTTGGCGTACAATAACAAAGTTGATCATGTGCCAGTTTTTAGACCATGGGTGCATCCAGGTGGTTTTATACTTGTCTGCCATCCTGAACAAGGTGTTGGTGATACAAAGGCTGTGTTCTGCACACTTGCTAAGGAGGAGCAGGCCATTTTCATTGATTTTGCCTACACCGTGTCTGCCCAGAACGCCTTTCCAGCTGCTGTTGTCTCTTCCTACTCTAGCGTTGAAATCGCCTAGCACAGCAAGTTTGTCATGCCGTGAAGTTGACCTAATGACCTCGTCAAAGTGTTCATAGAACTGCTCTTTGTCTTCATCTGGACTTCATCTGGACAGCGTAGGAGCATATGCACTGATGACTGTGAGGTGTCTGGCCTTGCTGAGAGGAATGCGCAATGTCATGAGATGTTCGCTGATTCCGACTGGCAGGGCTGGTATGTCCTTCAGCAGTGCTGTTCTAATGGCAAACCCAACACCGTGTATCCTGTCCTCAGTTTGCGACTTTCCTTTCCAGAAGAAAGTGTATCCACCTCCTCTTTCTCTCAGGGATCCTTCAACGGCAAGACGTGTTTCGCCGAGTGCGGCAATGTCCATCCTGTATCGCTGGACCTCCTTTGCAACAAGCGCTGTTCTTCTCTCTGGTCTCGGTGTGCCAGCTCGGTCCAGAAGCGTTCGGACATTCCAGGCTCCCAGAATGAGCCTCTGGAGTTTCTCTCTGGAGCCTTCTTTTGCATTGTTCGACCACAATGAGGAGTCTGTCAACTGCGGTAAGCTGATAAGATGCTAGAAGGGCAAGCATTTGTCTGGGGCACCTTTTCTAGCCCCCTCCCTCATGTGAGGGTGGGCAGTGCTGTCCTAAAGAGACTGCCCAGTCGTCCACAGGTGCTGCCAAACTGTTTTATTGTCCTTAGATTCAGAAACAGAGCGACCACTTACCCATGGGCCGCCTGCGTGCAGGTTTGTGACTACAACCGCCAGTGTTCATCTCCCCCTGTTGCTCCGCCACGCGTCCATCGCCGCAGGACATGAGAGGTGTATGCTGACAGGTCGGTTGATGAGATGAGATGCAGAACGAAGGTGTGCGTGAAGGCTTTATAGTGAAAAGACCGTTGCACAGGGGCAAGCCCACTCTCTCGGCCTGGGGAGTCTTGTAACGGTTCCCCGTGACACTGGATCAACGGGAGACTGCCAGGCTGCAGTGGATGACCAAGACTTCTATCGGTGCCATGTCCAGTTCTAGGTGCTCCACGACACTTGCTGCCACAGCCTTCACAACCATTGGATCTCAGGTGATGATCTCTTCCGATTGTTCTGTCTCCGCATGCAGTAGGGCTGGCACAGCCTAAACCTAACTCACTGAGGGTTGAAGATCCATCAGCTACCTTCACCTGGTTCAGCCGACTCGCCAAAGCCATCGTCCAGGGGGGTGGCCGCTGTTGCATGCTTCGAGGAGGCACAGGTGAAAGCTGAGTGCCAGGTGAGGACCAGTGACAGGACCAAGGGCTGCCCTGAGAAGGGCATATATATATATATATATATATAGTGGATTTTCTGAGTAGATCCTTCCATAGGAGAGTGCTCAATACTTTTTGGTTGAGCAAATAACAAAAATAAAAGGACAGGACAAAGACTTTCTATTGAAACTCCATTTATCACTACAGATCTGTTTCGAGGGTGATGAAACCATCCTCTCTCTTCAGGTAATTACAGAAGAATCTTCAAGAAGGATTCTTCTGTAATCACCTGAAGAGAGAGGATGGTTTCACCACCCCTCGAAACAGATCTGTAGTGATAAATGGAGTTTCAATAGAAAGTCTTTGTCCTGTCCTTTTATTTTTATTTTTTATATATATATATATATATATATATATATATATATATATATATATACACACACACACACACACATACATACACACACACACACACACATATATATATATATATATATATATATATATATATATATATATATATATATATATATAGTCATCGAATTTAAAAAATAAGGAAATTAAGGAAGAATAGGGGAAAAATTTATGGTAAATGCCACAAAAATCATCAAAGATGGCGCCGGGTGACCTGCAGCCAGTTACAGGAGCTCTTCAGTTTATTTTTCTTTTTTTTCTCTTTTCTATTGTATATAGGCGTGTTTCTTTATCTTTTTTCAAATTTTCTTTTTCTTTCTTCAATCCTGCATCTGGAAAACATACTTTCATGATGCTTTTGTTCTTCTGTGCACTTTTATTTTCACTTTTGGATCAAGGCGTCAGGAAACTCATTCACCGACGGCTCTGAGCAACGCAGGTCTTACACACGTGAGACCCTCCTCGGCCTGCGCGCCCCCGCCCTCCTTCACACGGAAAAGCCCGTTGTTCCTTTGGAAATACGGAGGAAAAGGAGAGGCTGCAGAGGGGGACGAAAGACGCGGAGGACATGTGTTCCCTCTGTCATCATGGGAAATGTCCGCGCGATCGCCAACAAGACGGAGGAGCTGGCGGCGCTGACCCGGCAGCAGAGGCAGTACCGGGACTGCAGCCTCATGTGTTTCTCGGAGACGTGGCTGAATGAACTCACACCGGACTCTGTGGTTTCTCTTAACGGATTTACACTCGCGCGTGCAGATCGGAGTGTAACGGAGAGCGGTAAGAAGAAAGGAGGGGGTGTGGCGGTCTATGTGAATGAACGATGGTGCCACCCGGCAAACGTGCGTGAAGGAGCAGCTGTGCACGCGGGACGTGGAGCTGCTCGCGTTAAGCGCCGCCATATTATCTACCGAGGAGTTTTCACACGTGATTGTGTTTTGCGTGTACATTCCGCCCTCGGCTGATGCGGCGGCCGCGTGTGAGCGTCTACACAGCGCCGTTAATCAGACACAGACTCGTCACCCCGCGCCATGATTCTGATCAGCGGGGACTTTAACCACGCCTCTCTCCGCCTCTCTTCCGACGTTCACGCAATACGTGAAGTGCGCCACAAGAGACAATAAAACACTGGACTTACTGTATGCAAATGTGAAGGACGCTTACAGCTCCTCCCCCCTCCCCCCACTGGGACGCTCAGACCACAACCTGGTCTACCTGCTCCCCCAATACACACCCAGGGTGCGAAAGGAACCTGCACAGAAGAGGTCTGTGAAAGTGTGGACCGAGGAGACCAACGAGAGGCTTAGGGACTGTTTCCAGACCACAGACTGGAGCATGCTCTGTAACTCCTTTGGTGATGACATCGACGGCCTCACACACTGTATCACCGACTACATGAACTTCTGCGTGGACAGCACCGTGCCAACACGGAGAGTACGGTGCTTCTCCAACAACCACCCATGGGTCACCCCTGAGCTCAAAGTCCTCCTGAACCAGAAAAAGAGGGCTTTCATCTCGGGGACAGAGAGGAGCAGAAGAAGGTCCAGCGTGAGCTCCAGTGGAGGATCAGGAGGGCAAAGAAGGACTATGGGAAGAAGATGGAGGAGAAGCTGGCTCAGAACAACGTCGGGACGTCTGGAGAGGACTAAAGACCATGTCTGGATTTGGGCAGAGTGTCAGAGGGACAGCTGATGGTGACCAGCGCTGGGCGGATGAACTAAACTGCTACTTCAACAGGTTTGATTCTCCCCTCCCCTCTGCACCCCTCCCGTTCCTCTCCCCTCTTCACACGTCTCCAGACCAGCTGACACCTCCCCCTCCCCAGGCCAACTTCACTTGACTGCTACAGCCCGACAGACACATCCCCTCCCTCTGCAGCCCACCCCAGCCCCCTCTCCCTCACATCAGACCAGGTGAGGAGACAGCTGAGGCGACTAAATCAGAGGAAATCTGAAGGACCTGATGGCATCAGTCCCAGGCTGCTGAGGACCTGCGCAGACCAGCTCTGTGTGGTACTATGCTACCTGTACAACCTGAGCCTCAGCCTGGAGAAGGTTCCAGTCCTCTGGAAGACCTCCTGTGTGGTTCCGGTTCCCAAAACAGCACAAGCGAAGGAACCAGCCCACTACAGACCTGTCGCCCTGACCTCCCACCTCATTAAGATCATGGAAAGGCTCCTCCTTGAACACCTCCGCTCTATGGTGAGCCCCACCCTAGACCCGCTGCAGTTTGCCTACAGGCCCAACATCGGAGTAGAAGACGCCGTCATCTACCTTCTGCAGCGGGCACTCACCCACCTGGAGATCGCCGGCAGCGCTGTGAGGGTCATGTTCTTTGACTTCTCCAGCGCCTTCAACACCATCAGGCCAGCGGCGCCTGCGGGGAAGCTGGAGGGCGTGGGAGTGGACGGGCATCTTGCTGCCTGGATTATTGACTACCTTACTAACCGTCCACAGTACGTGCGGCTGCGCCGGCTGTAAGTCAAAGGTGGTAGTCTGTAGCACGGGGCACCGCAGGGCACCGTCCTCTCACCCTTCCTTTTAACATCTATACCTCGGACTTCATATATAACACAAACAGCTGCCACCTCCAGAAGTTCTCGGACGACTCCGCCATCGTGGGCCGTGTGTCAGAGGGGAACGAGCTGGAGTACCGGTCGGTCATCGTCGACTTCGTGGACTGGTGTGAGCGCAACCACCTGTGCTTGAACACTAGGAAGACGAAGGAGATGGTGGTCGACTTCAGGAGAAGCACTCAAACACACACACACACACATTTACTAGTGAACATCCAGGGACAGGACATTGAGACAGTGGACAGTTTCAAGTACCTGGGTGTTCACCTTAACAATAAACTGGACTGGTCCCACAACACCAACGCCCTGTACAAGAAGGGCCAGAGTCGCCTCCACCTTCTGAGGAGACTCAGGTCCTTCGGCATATGCAGACCTCTGCTCAGGACATTTTATGACTCTGTGGTAGCCTCTGCAATCCTCTACGCTGCCATCTGCTGGGCCCCGGGCAGCACAGAGCGGGACAGAAAGAGACTGAACAAGCTGGTCAGGAGGGCCAGCTCTGTCCTCGGCTGCCCACTGGACTCTGTGGAGGAGGTGAGTGAGAGGAGGATGGTAGCAAAGCTCACATCCATCCTGTCCAACAGCTCTCACCCACTGCACCAGACTGTCGAGGAGCTAAGCAGCTCCTTCAGTGTACGACTGAGGCATCCTCAGTGCAGGAAGGAGCGCTACCGCAGGTCGTTCATTCCCACCGCTATCAGACTGTACAACGCCACTTTGTAACTGTCTGTGAAAATACCGGTTATGTGCAATAAAAACCCCCGTGTACTTTAATCAGCCACATCTACCCCACTGACTGTGAACCATATCAACCCATCTACTCTGCACTCAGATACATTACACTTTAATATAGGCCAATCTATAAAGTTGCTCCATTCTTTTCTTTTCTTTTATTGTTTAGTAATTTATACTATTTATGTATCTATTTATTTATTTACTTATATAATATATATAAGTATGTGTGTATGTTCGTACTTGTACCTATTTTTGCACCCCCTACTGATAGTACCTCAAGAGCCTGTAACAGTGAATTTCTCCATTGTGAGATTAATAAAGCTGTATCTTATCTTATCTTATCTTATCTTAAAAACAAGGCCAATTGTGCAAAAAACCCCAAAAACAAACAAACAAAAAAACCCCTAAACAAACAAACCCCCCATCAAAATTATTTACACTGTTGTGAGGTGCGCATCTGAGTGTATGCATGCACATCTGCAAGAGTGTACGCGCGTATCTGTATGTGTGTGTATTTCTATTTTACTTACATCTTGTGCATTATTTTTGAATATTTAATTGTTGTTATAAGCATTGAATAGTATTTATTGATATTATATACAGTGGGGCCAATAAATATTGGGCAACATAAAAATGTGCAAGTTCACCCATTTAAAAAGATGAGAGGTTAGTAATTTTCATCATAGGGACACATCAAGCTTGAGAGAGACAGAATATAAAAAAAAACAGGAAATCACATTGTATGATTTTTAAACAATTTATTTATGAAAATGGGAGGCCGATAAGTGTTGGGCAGCCAGCAAAAGTTACTTTTAATACTTTGTAATGTAGCCTTTGTTGGCAATGACAGAGGTCAAACGGTTCCTGTCGTTCTTGACGAGATCTACACACACTTTAGATGGTATTTTGGCCCACTCCTCTGCACAGATCTCTAGAGCTGTGATGTTTGCGGGCTGTTGCTTGGCAACTCGAAGTTTTAACTCCTTCCACAGGCTTTCGATTGGGTTGAGGTCTGGAGACTGGCTAGGCCATTCCAGAACCTTGATATGCTTTTTACGGATCCACTCCTTGGTTTTCTTGGCTGTGTGCTTTGGATCGTTATCATGCTGGAAGACCCAGCCATGTTTCATCCTTAATTCTCTGACCAAGGGAAGGTTTTTACCCAAAATGTCACAATACATGGCCCCATTCATGTTGCCATTGATACGGTGCAGTCTTCGTGTCCCTTTTGCAGAAAAGCATCCCAAAAGCATGTGTCCACCCCCATTCTTCACAGTAGGTATGGTGTCTTGGGATGCAACTCAGCATTCTTCTTCCTCCGAACACGGCAAATGCTGTTTAATCCAAAAAGTTCAATTTTGGTCTCATCTGACCACATCACATTCTCCCAATCCTCCTCTGGATCATCCAGATGGTCTTTAGCATATTTCAAACAGGCCTTTACATGTTTTTTGTTTAGTAGGGGAACCTTTCAGGATCCTTTGAACCCCACGAGGTGAGATCTTGCATGGAGCGCCACTCCTAGGGAGGTTGTCAGTGATGTTATACTTCTTCCATTTTGTAATAATGTTTCCAATTGTTGATCTTTTCTCACAAAGTTGTTTACCAATTGCAGTTTGACTCATCCCAGCTTTGTGCAGTTGTACAATTTTATCTCTGGTGTCTTTGGGAAGCTCTGGTCTTGGTCATGGTTAAGACTGCAGTCTGACAGATTGAAGGTGTGTGCAGGTGTCTTTTATGCATCTAATCAGTTCAAACAGGTGTCATTCATACTGTTAACGAGTGGGGGCCGAAATGTTTGTTTTCTAGCTGCCCAATACTTATTGGCTTCCCATTTTCACAAATAAATTGTTTAAAAATCATACGATGTGATCTCCTGGATTTTTTTTTTTCATCGTCTCTCAAGCTTGACGTGTACCTATGATGAAAATTACAAACCTCTCGTATCTTTTTAAATGGGTGAACTTGCACATTTTTACATTGCCCAATACTTATTGGCCCCACTGTACACATACACGTCGAAGAAGACGTCAAAGAAGGAGAGAAGCAAAAGGCGTGTCCGCAGGCAGACAGAAGAAGAAAGGCATGAGTCTAGGACTGAAGGTAGGGACTTTGAATGTTGGAACTATGACAGGAAAAGGTAGAGGGATGGCTAACATGACGCAGAGGAGGATGGTGGACATACTGTGTGTTCAGGAGACAAGGTGGAAAGGTAGCAAGGCTAGAAGCTTAGGAGCGAGGTTTAAGCTTTTTTTTCATGGTGTGGATGAGAAGAGAAATGGAGTAGGAGTCATCTTGAAGGAAGAGTTTGTCAGGAATGTTCTCGAAGTGAAAACAATGTCAGACAGAGTGATGAGTCTCAAGTTAGAAATTGAAGGCGTGATGTTCAATGTTGTTCGTGCTTCTGCCCCACAGGCAGGATGTGAGTTAGAAGAGAAGAAGAGATTCTGGAGTGAGTTAGATGAAGTGATGCAGAGTACCCCCAGAGGTGAAAGAGTGGTCATTTTGCAAAAAAGATGGAAATGGCTGTGGTAAATACTTTCTTCCAGATGAGACAGGAGCATAGGATGAGTTATAAAAGCGGAGGTAGGAGCACACAGGTAGACTACATCTTGTGTAGGCGATGTAATTTGAAGGAAGTCAGTGACTGCAAAGTAGTAGTGGGTGAGATTGTTGCCAAACAGCACAGGATGGTGGTGTGAAGGATGATGCTGATGGTGAGGAAGGTGAAGAAGGCAAAGGCAGAGCAGAAGACAAAGTGGTGAAAGCTGAAAAAGGAAGAGTGTCATGTCTTCAAGGAGGAGTTGAAACAGGCTTTGGGTGGTCAGGAAGTGCTTCCGGATAACTGGACAACTACAGATAATGTGATCAGGGAGACAGGTAGGAGAATATTTGGTGTGTCATCTGGAAGGAGAGGACATAAGGAGACTTGGTGGTGGAATGACGAAGTGCAGGAGTGTGTACAAAAGAAGAGGTTAGCGAAGATGTAGTGGGACATTGAGAGGACCGAGGAGAGTAAACAGGAGTACAGGGAGACACAGCATAAGGAGAAGGTACCAGTGTCAAAGGCCAAACAGAGGGTATATGATGACTTGTATGCTAGGTTGGAAAGTGAAGAGGGAGAAAATGATTTACATAGGTTGGCACAGCAGAAAAATAGAGATGGGTAGGATGTTCAGCAAGTTAGAGTGATTAAGGACAGGGTGGGAAATGGATTGACTGATGACAGAAGTGTGCTGGGAAGATGGAAAGAGTACTTTGAAGAGTTGATGAATGAGGAAAATGTGAGAGGGGAAAAAAAAGAGTACAAGAGGTGACCGTCGAGGACCAGGAAGTAGCAAAGACTCGTAAGGGTGAAGTGAGGAAGGCATTGAAGAGGATGAAGAATGGAAAGGCAGTTGGTCCTGATGACATACCGGTGGAGGTATGGAAGTGTCTAGGAGAGGTAGCAGTAGATTTCCTGACAAGAACATTCAACAAGGTCTTAGAGAGTGACAGGATGCCAGAGGAACGGAGAAGTGTGAAGGTGCCCATTTTTAAGAACAAGGGAGAAGTGCAGATTTGTGGCAACTACAGACGGATAAAGTTGATGAGCCATACAATGAAGTTATGGGAAAAAATCGTGGAAGCTAGACTAAGGGCAGAGGTTAGCATTTGAGAACAACAGTTGGGTTTTATGCCAAGAAAGAGCACCACAGATGCATTGTTTGCCTTGAGGATGTTAACTGAAGTACAGAGAAGGTCAGAGGGAGCTGCATTGTGCCTTTGTGGTTCTGGAGAAAGCATATGACAGGGTGCCAAGAGAGGAACTGTGGTATTGCATGAGGAAGTCTGGAGTGGCAGAGAAGTATGTTAGAGTGGTGCAGGACAACTATGAAAGATGTAAGACAGTGGTGAGGTGTGCTGTTGGTGTGACAGAAGAGTTCAAGGTGGAGGTGGGACTGCATCAAGGGTCAGCTCTGAGCCCCTTCTTATTTGCTCTGGTGATGGACAGGCTGACAGATGAGGTTAGACAAGATTCCCCATGGACTATGATGTTTGCAGATCACATTGTGATCTGCAGTGAGAGCAGAGAACAAGTGCAGGAAAATCTAGAGAGGTGTAGGTATGCCCTGGAATGGAGGGGAATGAAGGTTAGTCTCAGTAAATCAGAATACATGTGTGAACGAGAAGGACCCAAGAGAAACAGTGAGGTTACAGGGAGCAGAGATAAAGAAGGTGGAGGATTTTAAGTGCTTAGGCTCAACAATCCAGAGCAATGGAGTGTGTGGAAAAGAGGTGAAGAAGCATGTGTAGGCAAGTTGGAATGGTTGGAGAAAAGTGTCCGGTGGGATGTGTGATAGGAGGGTATCAGCAGGAATGAAAGGAAACGTGTACAAGACGGTGTGTTGAGGCCAGCGATGTTGTATGGTTTAGAAACAGTGGCCCTGGGGAAAAGACAGGAGGTGGTGGGTGTCTTGGTCCCAATTAACCACGGAAAGTGAGGGATCCCTGTATATGAAAAAGAAATGAAAGTGAAAAGAGAAACAAATTGAGCTATGGTGTATGATGGCCTCACCTTGACCCTCTCCTCTGGGTGTTTAACCACCTTGTCTGAGAGGAACTTGGTGGGGATGAAACCCATGACACCGTTATCTAGTCGAGATCTCACACCAATGGCCTGTCCAGGACACGAGCCGCTGTCAAAATGATTCCAGACCTTGAAAGAGAGGAACAGTCAAAATCATACTTTGTGTCGGATAATTTCCACCCAGCATGATGTAGCGATTTATAAGGGAATAGCCATAAATTTGCAAATGTGAGACACCACCGAAAGTAGCAAACTTACTGGTTTTCGTTGCAATTATTCACCGAGTTCAGTACAAGACACACTATAGTCCGTACACCAGAAAAATGGACGTGAAATAGTCTCTCCATTTTGGATACTGATTTGATATTAAAACACAGTTTCAGTGAATAAAATAAAGGTCATAAAGACGCTATGCATGTAAACAATGCAGGGTAGTTGCTAAGGAAGATCTGAAACGAGCACACTGATTGGTCAGCTCAGACTTGCCCGTCACACGTTAACTTCCGGTTTACTTCCTGACTCTAGTATACCGCATGCGGAACTTATCTCTGACTTTCTCTTCAATAACAGTAAGTTTATTTATAAGATTGTGAACACACAATTTCTGGAAAAGAAGAGTAAAATGTCAACTGTAATGACTAGAAGCATTAGTAGAGATGTTCAATTCGATGCTAGAATTCAGCTTTGAAGATTTCTCTCTCTCTCTCTCTCTCACACACACACACACACATAGTGTGCAAACGGTTAAATGAGCAGCATCCAGGTGAACTAGTGCAATTTGACTGGAAGAAAATATATGTATGGGTGGGTCTACAAAATGTGAAAAAAGTTGTGTCTGAAGTGAGTTGGGCAAATGATGCGATAGATGCACAAATGAGCAGTCACCCAATGCTTTCTGTCTGTGTGTGTGTGTGTGTGTGTGTGTGTGTGTGTGTGTGTGAGATACCTCAGGTCTGCCGCAATTGTTGGAATATTAAGAAAAAGAAATGATTCCATTGCAATTCAGTCAAAGAAAATCCCATATGCTCAGTATTATGTAATTTAGAAACTTAATGAGTATTGGTATTTTTCTCTGCATGCAAAATTCGATTATGAAATTTTTTTGATTATTTGATGTGTGTAATCTTGTCTGGATTGGACATGCTGGATCGTGAGTTGTTTAGTTTTGTACTAAAATTGGTCAAGACCTGAAAAATACTTAAACGTTTCATTCCTTTTACATATAAACAAACTGATGATGACTATGCCAGCAGTGTTGAAGATTTTGATTTTGATGAAGAAGAGGCATCTTAATAAAAGTGTGATGACTGGTGTTTGTGAAGATGTGATCTTATCTGCTGAGCAGGATACAGATGAAGATGAAGCTGAATGCAGAGTTGATGAAGCTTACTTGTATAAAGAGATCAGAGAATTTTGTTATATCATTTCTTCCTTTAGGCTTTTTCCCCTTTCTTGGGAGTCGCCACAGCGAATCATCTGATTCGCACATTTTGATTTGGCATAGTTTTTACGTCGGATGCCCTTCCTGTCACAACCCTTTAGCAAGGGACAGAAACACGCTGAAGGCTTTGCAGCCTACTCTTTACGAAAGTCAGCAATGGTTCTTTGACATGCCTCTTACCATAGTGAGACATGGCCCACCTTTGATAACCCAGTTAGCTGCACTGGGGGGACAGTGACAACCCTGTGGGGACTCGAGCCCCCAACCTTAGGATCAGCGATCCTGCGCACTATCCACTAGACCACCACTGCCCCAAAGAGTTTTATTATATAGTTTTCTTAATTTCAGTGTGATTGTTTGAACCTGACAGTGTTTTTTTCAATCAGTATAATTTGTAGGCATTTAAACCTTTATATAATGGTCAAAAAGATGCATACTGACCTGATTGGAATAAACAGAAATGGAAAATGTTTTCTAAAAGTTGATTTGGCTGAGGTGCATAAAAATGTTTGGTTGCTAAGGACTAATCATCTTGGAAGAAGGGCAATCTTTGTGCTCATTTTTCTCTAAAATGTCTTTTGAAATTTTTAGTTGAATGCTGACAAGAAATGGCACAGCTCGGTCAGTTTTCAGGTATTGACAAACTTTTTGCTGCATTTTGCAGCTTTGGGCCTCCCCTATCCGACTGTGTAAAAACTACACTGCCGTATGTTTTCCAAAGGGAATGCATTTAAAGGTATTTTATATGCATGCTGTATAATGTTTATATTTTATTATCAATAAATATCACAGTAAAAAAATAAGTTTTTCTTAATCATTACTACATTTTACCACATTAATACTGTCTATAGAATGTGTTTAAGATGCATATTTTAGCACATGTAATAGATACATAGTATTTTACTTCCGGCTGCTCATTCGCACATGTGACGTGATACATGGGGTTTTACTTCCGGGTAGAGAACTCACGGATTATCCAGATTCGCGGGAGGGCCCGGAACCGAACCCCCGCAAATGTCGAGGGCCTACTGTGTATGCAACAGCCTGCGCGAGTTGTTTTCGGGTCAAGAGGTAAATTTCTCTCGTTTTTGATCAGCTCATTTGTGCAAAGCGAACCCTTTCAACCATGATGGTGGAAAGAAATAAAAAAAGATGAGGAGTACAATCACTGAATGAAGATTTGGAAAGACTTGCATCAAACCAAGCAGAGCCGGCAAGCAAACACAAATGGACATACATGAAAAAGCTTCAACCCGCAGACCAGCTGATTGTCGAAACTTGGAACACACTTCCTGTCACATACCAAATACTGCAGCGTGTGAGTCTTGCCATATTGACCATGTTTGGCTCTACGTATACATGTGCATAAGCCCTGCAATATACTATAGCTTAGTCTATTTGATGTCTAGGTTTATTTTATTTTATTTATTTATTTAAGGGACAATGTACAGGAACATTAAGCTCATAGAGACAGAGATGTACTGTACCAGATTATAGCTTAATAGCTAGTTTCCATCTGTAGTCCCTAATTTAGAACGGCCAATTAACCTACAGTGCATGTCTTTGGATTGTGGGAGGAAACCGGAGCACCCGGAGGAAACCCACACAAGCACGGGGAGAACATGCAAACTCCACACAGAAACGCCCAGGCCGGGAATCGAACCCGGGCCTTCTTGCTGTGAGGCGGACGGGCTAACCACTACGCCACCGTGCCGTAAAAAAAAAGTCCTAGTGCTTCATTTCAAGGCGTTAGAGCTTGAGATGCGGTAAAGATTTCTGTTCTCCCTTCATGTTCGTTCATGTATTCGGTGTGTGGTGCGTTTCAGAGCATCATCCCGACTCTTCAATCCCGCTGATGGAGTCCGTGCTGGATGAAAGCATGCACTTGAACACGTGTTTAAGACGCGCTGATCTCAGAACCCTGCTCTGTATTTGCTTGATCATTTATTATAAGGCAGTGCGTTAAACACGGCTGAGCGTGCGGCGCGCACTCTACTTCGTCTGCACACACGTGAATTATGATCATGCAGACCAGATCGAAGTCTCAAGTAAACCACAATCAGTAGTGGATCACTGAATCAGAAGAAGGTGAAATACTCACGGTGTGCCATATATATATATATCGAGAGAGAGAGAGAGAGAGAGAGAGAGAGGATTTTCTGAGTAGATCCTTCTGTAAGAAAGTGCTCAATACTTTTTGGTAGAGCAAATAACAATAAAAATAAAAGGACAGGACAAAGACTTTCCATTGAAACTCCATTTATCACTACAGATCTGTTTCGAGGGGTGGTGAAACCATCCTCTCTCTTCAGGTGATTATAGAAGAATATATATATTATATTTTATTGAACACTCTCAGAAAATTTTTCCGTGAACGTGCTTTTGAATATGTTCGAAATCATGTTTGCAGAAGATTTTGGTCTGCCGGAAGTGGAGGAACACATTTGGAATCATACGGAATGACACAGAAGATGAGGGAATAACTGAGGAACGTTTGAAGATGGCAACATTTTTGCTTCCGCAAGTCTGCCACACTCCAGTGAAACGGGGGTATAATCTTTACAAGGTGGTTGCTTCTGGGAAGGAACTGCTATTTGCTGTGTATGTCATGACCAGGTTCATATAAAAACAATCGAAAAAAATCCTGTGTGTGTTTAATTTTTTTCCAATTACTCAGTTCTTCTATGAGGAAATGATTGCATAGAAATTACAGTCAAAAATAAATAACGTAAATGGAATTCTACCTTTTATGGCATAATCTGTTAAAAAGAACACTAAACAATCACTTGTTAGTTGTCAGACAACGTAAAAATGCATTAATTAAAAAAACAAAAAAAATGTGCAAGGTAAAACAATCCTAATATAAAAGAAAATGCGCTGTACCTCACTGAGCTCAGGGAAGTTGTCCTGCTGACAAAAAGGACACTGCCACAGCCCTGTCTCATCATTACGAATGGCTTGGTCATAACTTTCCCCTTGAGGCCGTCTATGAGCAATGCCAGTGACAACACTGGTGATTAGCTTGCCTAAGACACATGACAAGAGGGGAAAGTATCGTCATCAATACGGTTTTCTTCAAATAAAGCAAATCTCCAAACAATGATATCTTACAGTAACCAATTAAAGACCATCAAGAGTTATGGTTCCTACCGATATAGAAGGTCTCAGGGGTTTCCTTGGTGAGCATGTTAAAGACCTCCTCTGTGTTCGGTGGTCTGTATGGGGCTCGAAGGTCTTTATACCTACAGCTGAGTTCAGCACGAATATCATACAGTGTGATTCCCTTATTGCCATAACCCTGGTGTGACAAACAGGTGTGGGGGGTTAAAAAACAAACAAAAAAAAAACAACAACATCACAACCACATTTGCCCCCACCCCCACCGCACATAGTCATTTATTATTTTGTACATGTAAAAACACTCAAAATATGGTACAGGCTCTGTTGCGGACTCACCTGCCTCTCCAACTCCTCAGCAAACGCATCCAAGTCCAGATCCTTTAACCTTTCTGGGTTCTCTAGGATCTCCTCCAATGCCCCTGCAGGATTAGCATCTTCTGCTGACTCATCATACTCCAGAGCATCTACTGCCATTTTACGAGCCCATTCATAAGTCTCAGGATGAACACGAGAGCCATCAAGAACTTCAATATAGGAGTCAGTGCTACAAAGTGAAAACACCCCAGTCAGTTTCCTCAATTTTTCATATTTTTATGAATAAATCCGGAGGCGGGTCAAGTGTAAGCAAGCTAGAATTATGTTACCTGTCTCCAAGAGAAGCAGTGTCAATTTTAATAAATCCAGCACAGTTGATAAACACTTTGGGTCCCATATGGCACATTGTAACCAACTGTGTCCGGTTTTCCAGGCGAGTATTGTTCTGCTTAAGAATCTGATGGAAAAATAAAGTGTAAATTTAGCATTTTTCCAATATGATGACCTAAGAATTCACCATTAAATAACAGAGAATACTTACCTTAAGCAGATGTGAGCCTTTTCGTGGTCCCAAACCACAGACATATTGAACCAAGCTCTGCGTGTAAGGATGAGCAATAGCTCTGTTCACATCTACACCAACTTCATTCACACGGTTAATGAACTCGCAGTAAAGTGCACTCAGCAGCTCCTCTTTCACAACATGCTCCTGAAAATTATAATTACAAGTTTTGAGAAAATTATTAAGTAATAGTACAATTTAAATACTGTTCATCATACCCACCATGAAATGGATTAAAAAAAAAACAAAAAAAAAACGCTTTTTTTGGGTCATACATGACCAAGTATGGGTATCTGAGCTGCCATGATCCATTCAGAGTACAGTCGGCCCCCTACCTATGAAATGAATCCGTTCCAGAGCCTTTTTTGTAACACGGGGATTTCGTCAGTAGGGGTTGCATTTTACATGTTAAACACCTCATTCGTTCCAAGGCTCCAGTCTTTGGACTGGATAAACCCCATAAACCCTTTAAAAATTATAAAAGTACACTAATTTCATATGAAATGTGTTAAAAGTAAAAGAAAATTATTTATTAAACCATTAAAACATTTTATTAACATATTAAACGATTTTATTAACATTTATTAATTAAACCATCATTAGACATTTTTTATTAACACACACACACACACACACACCTCTCTCTCGCGCTGCGGGCCACGCTGACAAGACGTGGAATTCCCTGCTTGACAAGTTGCAAGGTTCAAACTCAACTTTAACTTGATTCCTTGAGGGATCAGAATTCCAGATGAGCTCAAATGCGCCCACATTTATTAAACATTTACTGAATTAAACAACTTAAAAAAACTAAACTAAAAACTAATGAGTGAAGCTTTCTTCTGTCTCTTGAAAGATCAGAGGTCCTCACTGTATTTCTGCTTTCAGGTCTCCTTCTGGTTCTGCGTCATCCCTCCTTGCCAATGGAAGGCCAGCGGGGCGGGATGTTGAGAGACAGCCAATGAGAGAGCAACTCGCGCATCCTGTGAAATTTTGATTGGCGCGTTTGAATTTCTTTTCGTAAGAGGGGGTTGTTTTCGTATCCCGGGAATGGAAACTTAGGAAAATGATCTTCGTAACCCGGGGATTTCATACCCAGGGGTCTTCGTAAGTAGGGGACCGACTGTAATTGTCATTACAAGTTAAAAGGGATTATGACAAATTAAGTAAATAATGGAGACCTGATTTTTCCCTTCCTGGTCAAATGTCTTTACTAATGATGCAGTGGTGCAATTAACCTCATTTTGTACCTATAATGGGCATTACAAATTTTTAAATCCCCCCCCAGTGCAGCTAACTGGGTTATCAAAGGCGGGCCATGTCTCTCACTGTCTATGGTGAGAGGCATGTAAAAGAACCATTGCTGACTTTCGTAAAGAGTAGGCTGCAAAGTCGTCAGCGTGTTTCTGTACCTTGCTAAAAAGGGTTGTGACAGGAAGGGCATCCGACGTAAAAACCTCTGCCAAAAACAAACGTGCGAATCACATGATTCGCTGTGGCGACTCCCGAGTAAAAGGGAAAAAGCCGAAGGGAAGACAGACAGACACATTTTAAATCCCTTCTCATTCACTATCAGTGCTCCTATTAGGCTAAATTGACAACAGTGGCGCAAATTATTTACAGGGATCGTAATGAGGTTTAGAAAAAAACAGAGGAAACGGGTTTAGAAATAGAGGAAATGAAACATTTCATTTGGGGATCAAGGGGTCGCAGGGCCCCTTGCAAGGTACAGGGGCAGAGCATGAAATGTAAAAAAAATCATGCAAACAAGTTAATCATTGTTTTGTAACGTTCATAAACACGAAACAAAACAGCTTAAATAATGTAAAAATATATATATATATTAAAAGGCTATTTCTGGGTAGATAAACACACAATTCAAGTAGCATAGCCCAATGGCTAGTCATTCATGTGTAACGTAATTAGGAAATAATTATGAACTAATTTGTAGAATTATCACATAACACATGACATATCATAAACATTTGTGTTCAACTAGTGAACATACCTGCTTCAAGTTAGCATCTTAATAGTATAACACTATAATTCAAAATGTCACAACATTTACTCTGCACTAGTAAACAGTCTTACATTGCACATATTGCATAAATTTGTAAAAATGACTCACCAGTCAGTTTGTAGTTTTGTTTTCTCAAATTTTTTCTTTTCGGCATGTTTACTCCCTTCACAATGCTGTTTCAATGCCAACCAACCTTTACCTCCATAACTGATCATTTCCCGTCACACAGACCACAAAGTGCCTTCCCCGTATCTTTGTTTGTAAATAAATTCTGATAGCTGGCATCCGTCTAGTACTTTTTCCAGCCACGACCAGTTCCAAGAATTTTTGATCCCAGCATCTAACCCCGAAAACTGTTCTGCTATCTCTCTTAGGATGAATGTCTCTCTTCCATAACATGCTGAAATTGAGAAATCCGACAAGGAATCGACCGAAAATCCAGCAACAAGACCGGAAATCTGGCAAGGAAGCCGCCGTATAGGTTTTCTCATTATTTCGCATACATTCTCGTGTTATTGAATGTCAATGGAAACAACCGACATTGACCAAAACATATCTAAATTAAGCCAACTCGATTGGCACACATTGGCACTAATCTATTAACCATTCACGCAATTTTTTCCACGAAATTATCCCTGGGGGTTGGGGGGGAGATTATCACTTTGGCGAGTAAAAATAGCGGTAAACATCTGGGATCCCTGTATTTAAGATTGGCGCAAGAAATTATTGCCGCTATGCCAGTAATTTTTTCCCGTCTTTGTTTTGTTTTAAAGTTCCACAATCTACAACTCGTTCTTAATGTTAAAATGCTGTCAAAAAATGTTCTACATTTATCGATAATGCACCATCTCACAAATGAGACATTTTGGGGAAAACTGGTTCCTGTGCCCCGAGGTAAACACTATGTTATCTGCACAATGAATGTGTTCTATGAATGTATACAACCGTGCATGAAAACGTCAGTGTGAGTAACAACCTCGACCATATCTGGGTGATTCTGACCTGAAAGATGAATTTTATTACTGATTTCGAGTTGATATTAGAACTTGTGTGTGTGTGTGTGTGTGTGTGTGTGTGTGTGTGCGCACGTGTGTATATGTATGAGTGCGCACGCGTGGACAGAGTCCAATAAATTGTAAGCTACATGTGAACATAGGAATAAAAGTTAAAACCACTGAAATGCTGTCAGTACATGCACAAATTCTTCTTGTTTTTAAATTTTGTAAAAAAAAAAAAAAAAATCAACACTCTTGTCCCCAGGTAGAAGATAAAGGTAAAGTCTGTTGTGCCTTTTACACCCGACAGCATCACAGTAACAAACATGGCGACGCCCATTCGCAGTGTAAGTATTGTGTTCGTCACAGAACGAAGGTCATCCCTTGCCACTTCGCAATTTGAGCACCGCGGTCTTGGCACATCACGGTATATATATATATATATATATATATATATATATATATAAACTTTAATAAACTCAAAATTCGCGCTGAAACTCGCATGTAAGCAGGCAGAAGGCAGGAACCCAAGGCAGGCTGCGTCCATTGTTTACAAACGACAGAGTGAAGTGCCCGTTCTCCCCAGTTCAGGCAGGGACCGCCCACTCAACTCAATCTCGCAAGATGTTTGGCTTAAATGCGTGATGCTGTTGCCTCGCACATTCCCACGGGATTTTTTATGATTTTGTGATCTTCGTGTTTGTGAACGTCCTGCACTGCAGAGAAGAGCTATTGTTAGAGGTGAGTACAGTACTTAAAGTATTTATATATAAATTCTATTTAAATATTAATACATTACAGTATTTACATATGCATATAACTAACGTTTAATATATACTTCTTGATATTGTATAGACGTGAAAACATAGAAATGAGACAATATGTAGAAATGAGAGGGGCGTTTCCTACTTCGGTTTTTCTAATATCGCAGCCAGGTCTGGTCTACATTATCTGCGATATTCAAGGGACGACTGTACTCTTAAGGGGCTGTATTAGTGTAACTGTAAACTCAAGAAGGTTAATCCCAGGTTTCAGGAGGAGACCTGTAGCAGTGCTTTATTCCAGTGATGAACGTGAGACTCTCATTAAGCCAACCGAGCTTCCGCAGACGCAGAAGCATCCTTGTACCAAGACAGATGATCAGAAGAGACGGAGATTAGGTGGAAAAAGTCTTGCGGTCTCCTGACGTAAACTTCTCTCAGCCACTCACGGATTACTTAGTGAATCACCTGACTACAATAGAAGTAATGCTGGTGTCTGGACATAAAGCCCGGATCCCTCCAACTTACGACCTGGTGACACCAATATCTAGTGGGTGGAGTTCTTTGGTTAATCCACCAGAATGATAGTAAACTCTGAATTAGTTTTCTTCACTTGGGTTTTGACGATGTAAGTGAGATGAAGTCGTGTGGCCTCACCCACACAAAGTGCACCGGATTATAACAGCACTGTCTTTTTTTTTTTTTTTTTTTTTTTAGATTAAAGACTTAAGTGCACCTTATGGCCTGAAAAATACGGTGATCATAATATAATAAATAGTAAACACAATACCTGCAGTGGATGTAATTTAAGGCACAGGATGTCCTCATCGCTGCTGCACACCTGAACAAACTCCACCAGTGGGTCTTGAATCTTACGAGCCACAGACACAGCCTGGCGAAGAAGGGGAGGGTAGTCCCTAAAGTCAGCCTGAAAAACAGGAGTAATGCATGAGCAAGGCATTTTTCAAGGGAAGATAAGCATATATTTTTTAAACAATTTAATTTGAGAATATTTAAGATTATCAAACTTCACTTCAACAGGAAAAATTATTACTGTCAAGAAACATTACTTTATTATGCATTATAAACACTGATACATGAAAAATTGGGGGCACAATCATTTATGGGGGTAAGGGTGCCTCTCTATTATAAGATGGTATTTATTTTCATGAGTTCTCTGTAAATTTGTCCGAACTTGATACAGGAAGGTATTTTTGTAAAGGTTGCTTGGACCCCTAATTGCTTCTTGTAAGTATATTTACTCAGTTGCTCCTGTCCAGGATAAAGTAACATGAAAAACATCTTTGTTATAATAACGACTTTATTAGGTTCTCTTAAGTATGATATACAATACATTATGTAGATGCATACTGTATTAAATATTTACTTACAGAATGTGACAAATGCTTTCAGACTCAATTATAAGTGTTGAGAAATTGATGTTGGAAAACCGATGATATTCTTTATCACACATGTTTACATATGTGGTGTCTTAAAAATCACATCGACAGGAAAAAAACATTTCTTTTGAATCACCTCTGATTTCCGACTATTCATATACAGTGTGGCCAACTCGTTGTCCACCAGCTCAACTCCCACAGCGGGCAGAGAAGAGTCTTGCTCCAACTCGCTTACTGTGCGTTTGATGTCTTCCATCAGCATGTGTGCGTCACTGTGAAGAATGAGACCGCACTAAATTATTATTAATAACAAAAATAAAAAATACAGAGAAATTGTTATTGGTATTAATCTGTCAAGGTATCAGACAAGGAAAACCAAAATACCGATTTTCTCCAGCCACAACCACCACATGGGGTTTCTTACTGAGAAGAAATTTCTTCAGGTTTTCAATGTCTTGAAGCTGTTGAGACATATGATTTAATTATTTTCTGGATATTAAGTCTTCCAATTCCTGGATGTTGTTGACTATCTTTTGTGTGCTTCACCTTTTTCTCTCGTTCCTCCTCTCTCCATGCATTCCTTCTTTTTAAGAAATATGGAAGTCTGAGGAAATCCACAACTTCCCCTTCGCCATTGATCAGAGCACAGAATACAGGGGTGTCTCTGGAAGTACATACCCACCCAAAATTAACAAATACAGAGAAAAATATAGAACATCCCCGAGCATAACATCCAAGATTTTAATGGAAAGAATATTCAAAGCATTTACATTTAAAAAAAAACTGAAATAGAAGTGGTCAGTACCTGCCCGAAGCGAAGGCTACTCCCAAGACTCTGATGCCTTTGCCTTGTGCGTCATCCATTAGGTCGTCATCCTCCTCCACCTGCTGGTCTGGTCTATATGGTGCAACCTTCAACCAGTTATACAGTTTCCGGCAGCATGACTGCATTACAAAGCACAAATATAAAAACAGTTATTGAAAAAAAAGTTTCCATATGTACTGCATCATCAATTATTGCGATGGAGATTTTGACACTCTCACGAGTGTGTCGGACAGAAGGTATGGGTACAGTAATAGATAACGTACAGGTCATTTCCTGGCCAATGGGAGGCCAGTGGGGCGGGATGTTGGGAGACAGCCAATGAGAGAGCAACTCGCCCATGGTTTGAATTTTGATTGGTGCGTTGTAATTATGAATGCCGCTTTTCGTTTTCGAGGAGATTGTTTTCGTATCCCGGGGACGAAAACTATAGAAAATGGTTTTCGTATCCCGGGGGTTTCGTAAGTAGGGGGCCGACTGTATATTAGTGGCATCATAGCGATGCCCGTAGCCCTGCTGGGCACATGCCACACGTATAACACTTACAGCAAGACTGACGGCTCAGTTAAATTTAAATTAAATTAAAAAATTTACAATCATAACATGCAATATCGTTTACCATATAAAACACATCTATATGATCATTATGCTGGAGACAAGTGGAATGTAATTTACCAGAATTTGCACCGATCTGGAGCATGTTGAGGCTTATCACTAAACTGCATGAAAAAAAAAAAAAAATCACCTGTTTACACCTTCTATGTAGGCGAATAGGAAAAAGTTTGGGTAATTTAATGGTTGGTGGCATGTGTCCAAGGGTACAACATCTGCAAGCTTTAATTGGTTTATTACTTGAATCACTCATGAAATGTTCAGCTCAGCTTCACTCTGCACCCACTCGCCCACTTTTCATCGTTTAAGAAAATTCGACCTCTCCAGATATTTCAACTTTAATGAGAATCCAAAATATAACACAAGATGCAGTGCCAATTATTTCAATCTCAACCAGAATGACTTATTTAATCAAGCAACAAATAAAATACAAGCACAAAATTTATTCAGAAAATTAGAATTCTTTCATGGTGTAAATATGAAAAACTTAAACACTGTTACACTGCGACTTAATACTTTTACTATTCAGTAGACCCTTGACTACTCGTGGTTTTGCACTCGCGGCTTTGCACATTCGCGAATTGCCGAGCAAACTGTCACGTGATTCAAATTCAGCCAATAGCTGTTCTCCCTCCTGCTGATTGGTTGAAATTATGTAACACCCCTTTTTCCTCATTCGCACTGTTTTTTTTTTAGTCTGTGTGTTTTTAATTACAGTTTAGCTTTGTCATGCCACCCGAACGCTGCGCACCTCCTCAGGCTTGTAAGGTGCCCAAGTGCCAGAAAAAGATACAATATGCCCTTGACTATTTTTTGCACCCATGGTTCGAGTATTCGCTGACTGCCGAGCAACCGGCACGTGATTCAAATTCAGCCAATGGCTGTCCTCCTTTCTCCTGATTGGTTGAGCTGATGTCCCGCCCCTTTTTCCTCATTCGTGCACAAGTTGTCAATGAGCCTCTTTTTTTGTATGTGTTTTAATTACCTGTTAAGTTCTATACCACTCAAACGCTATGCGTCTTCTCTGGCTAAGCGAGAGAAAACGCTGGATGTCTCTTCTGAAGAAATAAGACTTTCTGCTGAGAAACGACGGTTTTCTCTGAACTGTTGTATTAAAATCTCTTTCAATTATAATGCCAGAACAGTACCTAAATTCATGTTTATGCCTGAGATTTTATGTTCTGTAGCATGTGACGATACCAAAAGGATAAACTTTATTACAGTACTCTTCATGTCCTTTTACATTGAAGTTGGAGCGACGTCTCCAAGATGGCGCTGCCCAGAGGGTGATGTCACGGAGTTCTCAGAGTCAAATTGTTTCCTTGTTCTTTTTAATTTATTTTATTTGTTGTTTTGTTTGTTCATGTTTTGCACTATGCTCGTCTACGACCGGTCGACTCTACTACAGCTATAAGATCGGAGTATCTTCGGGTGTGTATAACTAAGTAGAGCGAACATGCTATTAGCAGAGCTAACATGCTATGGTAGGCAGCTCAATGTGAGCCGCATCCCAGCTAGCAATAAGCCCAGGCAGGAAGGGGCCGAACGACGACTCCGGCGCTTGGAATTGCAGGGGATGAAGGCCGTGTAGCCTGCTGGTATGATCGCCTTATTGGGTGTACTCTCCTCGAGCCATGTTTCACAGAAACACAATCCTGTAGATCCATCTGCGCTGCAATCTGAGCATGAAGCTCGTCCATCTTGTTTCCCAGGGACTGAACATTTTCTAGCAGTATGGCCGGAAGTTCTAACCAAGTCTCTAACAATAAGCCAAGGCAGAGTTCTCAGCATTGAGCTCCCATAGCATAGCATAGCATAGCAGTTCACGATAGAAGTTGTTGCGTGCTTAGTTGCCCGAAGCTGAAGCTGCTCATAACTGTAGTAGGGTCGACTGATCATAGACGAGCATAGTGCAAAACATAAACAAACAAATAAAACGAACAAAGAAACAATTTGACTCTGAGAACTCTGCGACGTTGCTCATTCGCGCATATGACATGTTACATGGGTTTTTACTTACGGGTACAGAACTCGCGGATTATCTCGATTCGCGGGAGGGCTCGGAACCATACCCCTGCGAACGTCGAGGGCCTACTGTAATGACGTTGCATGAAAAAGTAGAACTGCTTGATATGATTCAGGAACGAAAATGTTTTGCTGCAGAAGTGCTAAGAAGGTGAATGTTGTATGAAACAAGGTCATTATCAGAATGAAACCTGCCTTAGAATTCTGGATACTTATAGTTCAGGGGACGATAACCTTTGACATTCCAAGAGCTATTAGGCCCCGTTTTCCACATTAAAGGAAACACTGGGAGCCGCCTCCCGACGACCCTAATTAGGGTTACGCGGTTCATAAAATGAATGTATGTGTTGGAGTCCTCCTTTTATTTTTACAACAAAAAAGAATATCTGTCCCACGAAGCGTGGGATGGAGTGCAGCCAGATATGTTAACGAGTTGGACAGCCTACTACCATCACGCCCTTCGTGGGATCTTCTTTTTCTTTATTCATTATATTAATGTTCTTTTGTCATAGTCTTAATTTACAAAAACTACAACAACACAGAAAAGTATATGAAAACTTATTTTAAGAAGAAGCCTGCTGAACATTTAAAAAATAATATTAATGTTTAATTCTGCACTGACCGACACATTCTCAAGAGTGGAGAGTGAACCACACCCAGTCTTTAATTTTGTCACTAGGAGAAGAGTTATTTAATTCGGAGATTGTGGTGTATAAACAAATCTTATCCACTGTCTCTTACTTCAGCTGTGCTTTTCGTTCCTGGATTACAAACCCCGGCAGGGAAAAATAAAAATCTCTCGCTTGCCGCGCTGCTGATGTTGAGAACACTCCTTGCCATGAGCACAAAAATTTGGAAATTCATCAACACAGCAGATCAAAAACACTGAGACTCTCAATGTATCTGATTAATATAACGATAGCCATGTCCACAAGAACACATACACACAAAATCACCCCGCCCACACCAAATAAATATCCGCCCACACCCGTGACTGTTAAGTTTCATCGGTGTAATTTTCAACGCTAAAAGAGCATTTTTGGAAGGGTACCAGACCGTTGCAGTACTCTGCCTTGGGAAGATTCTCCCATCATTCAGGTGAAAGCTGGTTTAACTCTAGCAGCTCCGGACCCCTGAGATAATTATATCCCCTGCATTGTAAAATATAATTATTTTTATATACACACACACACACACACACACACACACACATTATATATATTTCTTTCGGATTTTTCACTTTTCTTGGGAGTTGCCACAGTCGCACATTTGATTTGGCATAGGTTTTTACGTCGGATGCCCTTCCTGTCACAACCCTTTTTAGCAAGGGACAGAAACACGCTGACGACTTTGCAGCATACTCTTTACGAATGTCAGCAATGGTTCTTTTACATGCCTCTCACCATAGACAGTGAGAGACATGGCCCGCCTTTGATAACCCAGTTAACCGCACCGGTGGGGACAGTGACAACCTTGAAGAGAGTGGGACTCGAACCCCCAACCTTTGGATCAGCGATCCAGCTCCCTTGACCATAGACTTAAGAGTGTTCTCCCAAATCTTCTCAGTGAAGAACAAACAGGCTTTATATAGAGAATATTCGCATGATTTATGACTTGATTGTCGTCTTCTTTCCTTTCGGCTTTTCCCTTCAGGGATTGCCACAGCAAACCACCCGCCTCTATCTCACCCTATCCTCTGTATCTTCTACTCTTACTCCAACTACCTTCATGTCCTCCTTCACCACATCCATAAATCTTCTCTTTGGTCTTCCTCTCAGCCTTCTGCCTGGTAGTTCCAACCTCAGCATCCTACTACCAATATACTCACTATCCCTCCTCTGTACATATCCAAATCATCTCAATCTAGCCTCTCTGACTTTGTCCCGAAAACATCTTATATGTGCTGTCCCTCTGATGTACTCATTCCTATGATCCTATCCATCCTCGTTACTCCCAAAGAGAACCTCAACATTTTCATCTCTGCCACCTCCAGCTCTGCCTCCTGTCTTTTCCTCAAGGCCACTGTTTCTAAACCATACATCATCACTGGCCTCAACACAGTCTTGTACACTTTTCCTTTTCCTTCTTGCCGGTACCCTCCGATCACACATCACATCGACTTCCACACTCATTTCCACACTCTCCATTGCTCTGGATTGTTGAGCCTAAGTACTTAAAATCCTCCACCTTCCTTATCTCTGCTCCCTGTAACCTCATCGTTTCTCTTGGGTCCTTGTCGTTCACACACATGTATTCTGTTTTACTGAGGCAAACCTTTATTCCTCTCCTTTCCAGGGCATACCTCCACCTCTCTAGATTTTCCTGCACTTTTCTCTGCTCTCACTACAGATCACAATGTCATCTGCAAACATCATAGTCCATGGAGATTCTTGTCTAACCTCGTCTGTCAGCCTGTCCATCACCATAGCAAACAAGAAGGGGCTCAGAGCTGACCCTTGATGCAGTCCCACCTCCACCTTGAACTCTTTTGTCACACCGACAGCACACCTCACCACTGTCTCACATCTCTCATACATGTCCATACACTGCATCTGTGGTGCTCTTTCTTGGCATGAAACCAAACTGTTGTTCACAAATGCCGACCTCTACCCTTAGTCTTGCTTCCACTATTCTTTCCCATAACTTCATCGTATGGCTCATCAACTTTATCCCACTGTAGTTGCCACAACTCTGCACATCTCCCTTGTTCTTAAAAATTGGCACAAGCACACTTCTCCATTCCTCCGGCATCCTCTCACTCTCTAACACCTCGTTGAATGTCTGCCTTGCCAACTGCCTTTCCACTCTTCATCCTCTTCAATGCCCTCCTCACTTCACCCTTAATAATCTTTGCTACTTCCTGGTATTCAACAGTCACCTCTTCTACTTTTTTTTCCTCTCGCATTTTCCTCATTCATCAGCTCTTCAAAGTACTCTCGCAATCTTCCCAGCACACTTATCAGTGAATACATTTCCCACCCTGTCCTTAATCACCAACTTGCTACACGTCCTTCCCATCTCTATTTCTCTGCTGTACCAACCTGTATATGTCATTTTCTCCATGCTTACTGTCCAACCTAGCATACAAGTCATCATACGCCCTCTGTTTGGCGTTTGACACCGCTAAAGACTTCACCTTACGCTGTGTGTTTCTGTACTCCTGTTTACTCTCTTCGGTCCTCTCTATGTCCAATTTCTTCTGAGCTGACCTCTTCCTTTGTACACACTCCTACACTTCCTCATTCCACTACCAAGTCTCCTTATCTACCTTCCTTCCAGAGGACACACCAAGTACTCTCCTACCTGTCTCCCTGATCACATTAGCTGTAGTTGTCCAGTCATCTGTACAAACTTTCTGACCACCCAAAGCCTGTTTCAACTCCTCCTTAAAGACAACACGACACGCTTCCTTTTTCAGCTTCCACCGCTTTGTCTTCTGCTCTGCCTTTGCCTTCTTCGCCTTTCTTACCATCAGCATCATCCTGTACACCACCATCCTATACTGTTTGGCAACACTCTCACCCACTACTACGTTGCAGTCACTGACTTCCTTCAAATTGCATCACCTACACAAGATGTAGTCTACCTGTGTGCTCATACCGCCACTTTTATAAGATGCCCTATGCTCCTGTCTCTTCTGGAAGAAAGTATTCACCACAGCCATTCACATCCTTTTTGCAAAAATCTATCAACATCTGTCCTTCTGTCCTGTATATCAAACCTGCCCATCACTTCCTTGTCCCCTCTGTTGCCTGCACCAACATGTCCATTGAAGTCTGCACCAATGACCACTCTTTCACCTCTGGGGATGGGGTACTCTGCATCACTTCATCTAACTCACTCCAGAATCTCTCCTATACTTGATTGTGTGCTACTACTAGTAGACTTTGAAAAGGCCTTTGATTCTTTATCTTGGACCTTTATTTTTAAACTTTAAGATTGTTTGGATTTGGTGACAGCATATCTAAATGGATTGCAATATTATACAAAAGACATTAAGTCCAGTTTATTTAGTAAATGGAAGCATGTCGCAATGGATACCAATTTACCGCGATTGTAGGCAGGGTGATCCATTGTCCCCGTTAATATTTTTATTATGTGCAGAGGTTCTCTCAGCTCTCATTAAAAAAAAAACAAGGATATTATAGGAATAATGATAAATAAAGTTGAATATTTGATTGCACAATATGCAGATGATACTGAGTTTATCTCGGATGGCTCAAAAAAATCCTTTGAAGCTGTAATTAATGCCTAAGATGTATATGCACACATTTCAGGTCTTAAAATCAATTATGATAAATAAAAAGTGGTTTGGATAGGAAGTTACAGATATAGCAACATTAAGTTCAGACCAGATTTAAATCTGCGCTGAAACACAGAGCTTTTGGCATAATGTTCTCAGTTGATGTGAAAAAGAAAACTCAATTATGAAAGTAAAATCTATGAAATTGAAATCATCATCACAATATGAATGAAAAGAACTATCGCTCCTTTGGGAAAAATTGCAATAATTAAGTCTTTACTCATTTCAAAATCAAACTTTCTTTTTCTCACGCTTCCCAACCCTTCAATCGACTTTCTCAAGAAGTTGAACACCATTCTTTTTTTAGATTCCTTTGGGATAATAAGCCCAACAAAATAAAATGGACAGTAGCTTGTAAATCGGTGGCTGATGGAGAACTTGGAATGATCGATATATTTAAGTATGTAGATGCTTTTAAAATAACATGGATAAAGGGAACTACTTTGTGCCGAATATGGAAGGAAGTGGAAAAGCCTTTTTATTGAAGCCTGTCCACAATATGTAAATCTTTTAACCTTTGGCAATGAATATCCTTACATTATCCTTGATTCTTTACAAAATGGTTTTTGCAAAGATACGATGAATGCTTTCGCAAAGTACAGTACATTTTGAATATTTTTGCCTGCTTAATGATATAGGGGATCTTTTATCCATTGATCAGTTTTGTCATGTTTTCTTTAAGATGAACTTCTTAGAGTCTCATGGAATTCTTCAAGCAGTGGGTAAATACTGCAAAAACCTTGGTTTTAAAAAACATGCCAATGTGTCTCTGGATAACAAGATGCGTTTATGTATTAAGAATCTTTTCTCATGTTAAAAAAAAAAAACAAACCACTATTTCCAATTTACAGATAATAATGAAGAATTAAAAGTTATTGAGAAATGGCAAGATGACACCTTAACAAATATAAATTGTCTTAAGATTTTATGAGACCATTTAAAACAACATTAGCTCCCAAACTAAGATGGCTGCAGTTCAGACTCCTTCACAGAATTCTACCTGCAAACACCTATCTGATTAAAAGGAATATACAGTCGGCCCTCGACTTATGAAAACCTCTGAATACGAAAAATCCAAGTTACGAAAACATTTTCCTAAGTTTTGGTCCTCTTTTTATGAAAAATACCTCTTTTTAAGAAAAGCGCCAAACGCGCCATTCAAAAATTCAAACAATGCACGAGTTGCTCTTTCATTTGCTGTCTCCCAACATCCCGTCCCGCTGTCCTCCCATTGGCCAGGAGGGAGCTGAACTGTACCCATACTTCCTATTTGTCACACGCATGAAGGAGAGTTGAACAGGACCGTTGCCTTGTTTTGAGATTGATCATTGCAGCGTTATATTTCGTTATCCATCATGGACCCCAAGAAAGTGATTCCCGGTGACACAGAAAAGAAGAAGGGGGCTCCGTTATCAATTGAAGTGAAGCAGGAGATAATACAAAAATACGAAAGTGGGATGCGGTTGAACGAAATCACATAGGAGTCTGGCCAAAACCGCTCTCCAATCGGGACGATATTGAAGCAGAAGGAGGCATGAAATGCAGAGTGTTCCGTGGGACAAGACATATATTGCATATATTATATATGCTGTATGAGATTTCCTTTCAGCTTTTTCCCTTTTTCAGGGGTCGCCACAGCGAATGATTCGCACGTTTGATTTGGCATAGGTTTTTACGTCGGATGCCCTTCCTGACACAACCCTTTAAGCAAGGGACAGAAACACGCTGACGGCTTTGCAGCCTTTACGAAAGTCAGCAATGGTTCTTTTACATGCCTCACACCATAGACGGGGAGAGACATGGCCCACCTTTGATAACCCAGTTAGCTGCACTGGGGGGCGGGGGGGCGGGGGGGGGCAGCAACATCCCTGTAGGAACTTGAACCCCCAACCTTAGGATCAGCAATCTAGTGCCCTATACCACTAGACCACCACTGCCCCCATATATATATGAGAGAGAGAGAGAGAGAGAGAGAGAGAGAGAGAGCGTTCTCCATACTAGAAGTTTCCATAGTGCAGACTGTGACACAGACCACACCCTCGTTGGAAGCAGGATAAGGCTGACAACAAAGAGGATCCATCACTCCGAAACCAAAGGCCTCCCACGCAGCAACACCTGCTCCTCAGGGGATCCCCAGCTAATCCAACTCTGTTTCATGACACAGTCAAGGAGAAGTTGGCTTTGCAGACTCCTGGCAAAGACATCAACTGCAAGTGGAGCTTCCTGAGAGATACTATCTACACAACAGCCCTCACCGCATTCAGGAAAAAGGAGCGTCAGAGTGTAGACTGGTACGAGGCTCACTGGGAGGAGAGGCAGCCTGTGACAGAAGCCAAGAGGGAAGCCCTCCTAACCTACAAGCAAAACCCCAGCCCCAGTGCTCGCGACACCCTCAAAGCTGCACGCAACAAGGCCCAGCAGACAGCCCACCGCTGTGCTAACAACTTCTGGCTGAACCTCTGCAGCAAGATCCAGATGGCAGCTGACACTGACAACACAATGGCCATGTACAATGGCATCAAGACAGTTACTGGCCCAACCACAATTAAGACTGAATCCCTCAAGAGCAAGACCGGGGAGGTGATCACGGACTAAGGCACGAAGCTTGAACGCTGGGTGGAACATTATCTGGAGCTGTACGCAACCAAGAATGTGGTGACCGATGCAGCATTAAATGCCCTGCCAAACTTACCTGTCATGGAGGATCTGGCTTACCTGCCTTCAGTGGACGAACTGGGCAAAGGCATTGATTGTCTGTCCTGTGGAAAAGCCCCAGGAAAGGATGGCATCCCCCCTGAAGTCTTGAAGAGTCTTGGCAAGCCACGATGCAAACATTGTAACCCTCTACAAAAACAAGGGCGACCGCAGTGACTGTAACAGCTACCGTGGCATCTCCCTCCTTCGCATCATAGGGAAAGTCTTTGCTCGTGTTGTCCTTACTCGCCTTCAGATTCTTGCTTCCCGGGTGCACCCAGAATCGCAGTCTGCTTCAATGGTGGGACTTCTGCAGCCTTCCCAGTGAGCAGTGGTGTGAAGGAAGGCTGCATCCTAGCTCCGACACTCTTTGGGATGTTCTTCTCTATGTTTCAGTATGCCTTCTCTGACGGTGAGGAAGGGATCCATATCCACACCAGATCAGATGGAAAATTGTTTAACATAGCTCGACTGCACGCTAAGACGAAGGTGAGGCAGATCCTCATCCGCGAGATGCTGCTCGTGGATGACGCTGCATTGACGTCTCACACTGAGGCTGGTCTTCAAGAGCTAATCAATCGCCTGTCCCATGCCTGTAATGAATTCGGACTGACCATCAGCCTAAAGAAGACAAACATGGCCCAGGGCACAAATACAGTCCCAAACATCAACATAAATAACACGCAGCTTGAGGTCGTGGACTCCTTCACCTACCCGGAATCCACCATCACCAACACTCACTCTCTTGACACAGCGATCTCACGTAGAATCGGGAAAGCCGCCACAGTGATGTCCAAGCTGAACAAGTGTGTATGGAGTAACACCCAGCTAACGGAGAACACCAAGCTACGTGTCTACCAGGTCTGTGAACTCAGCACACTCCTTTATGGCAGTGAGGCCTGGTCCACGTACGCTGGTCAGGAAAAGCAGCTCAACAGCTTCCACCTCCACTGTCTCAGGCGCCTGCTTCATATAAAATAGCAAGACAAAGTACTCGCACTGCTCAGCCAGAGATGATTTAGGTGGTTGGGTCACGTACGGCGAATGGATGGGGGCGCATCCCTAAAGACATGTTATATGGAGAGCTGAGTGAGGGCTCCCACTGCACAGGAAGACCACAGCTTCGATACAAGGACGTCTGCAAGCGGGACATGGAATTATCTGGCATCGACATCAACACCTGGGAAGGCACTGCTGAAACACGCCAGCTCTGAAAGACCACTGTCAATGAGAGGGTCAAGGGTCAACAGAGCTGAAAGCAACACAACTGACAAGCTAGCAGAGGAAAGAGGAAAGAAAGGGCAGCCCCCATGGCACCTCAAAGCCCTTTTGTATGCAGTAAATGTGTAAGAAACTGTCACTCTAGGGTGGGCCTTTACAGTCACTCCCGCAAATGCCTACCATAGTGCTACACCAGGGGTCAGGAACCTATGGCTCGCGAGCAAAATGTGGCTCTTTTGATGACTGTATCTGGCTCTCAGATAAATCAGGTGGCCTTTCTTAACAGAATCACGAACACACAATTTCACCGTCATTAAATAGAAATACAAAAAAAAGCCATCAAATTAAACAAAAACAGATGAACAAATCTTGCACATTTAAATCTATACATCTATTTTCAATGCCATGTCACTGGAGCGCGAAGCAGAGAGCCAGCCACTTTGCGGGCAGATCAGATACCTTGAAACTCCAATTTTATTGGATTATAACAACAGCCTTAGACTGCGAGTGTTGTTTTTGAGTAAAGAGATAAATTTCCCTCATTTTTGATCAGCTCATTTCCACGAAGCCAAGCACAGCTGGCAAGCACACACAAATGGACAGACAGGGAAAACTTCAACCCGCAGAGTAGCTGATTGCCAAAACTTGGGACGCGCTTCCTGTTACATAAACACTGCCGCGTGTGAGTCCCGTCGTGTCGAGTCCTAACCACGTATCAACCAGATATAAAGCCATCAGCAAAACCCATGCAGCACCAGAAGTCGCATTAATAGTAAGCAGTGCTATAGTGGTGGATACCGACGCCATCTACCCACTTGTTTTAGTGGCTGAATTGTGTCTTCTTTTCCTTTCGACTGCTCCCTTCAGGGGTCGCCACAGCAAATCATCCGCCTCCATCTCACCATGTCCTCTGCATCTTCTTTTCTGACTCCAAAGACCTTCAGGTGTTCCTTCACCACATCCATAAATCTCTTCTTTGGTCTTCGTCTAGGCCTTCTGCCTGGTAGTTCCAACCTCAGCATCCTACTGCCAATATACTCACTATCCCTCCTCAATCTAGCCTCTCTGACTTTGTCTCCAAAACATCTCGCATGTGCTGTCCCTCTGATGTACTCATTTCTGATCCTATCCATCCTCGTTACTCCCAGAGAGAACCTCAACATTTTCATCTCCGCTGCCTCCAGCTCTGCCTCAGCACCACTGTTTCTAAGCCATACAACATCGCTGGCCTCAACACCGTCTTGTAAACTTTTCCTTTCATTCTTGCTGACACTGTCCTATCGCACATCACACCAGACACTTTTCTCCAACCATTCCAGCCTGCCTGCACACGCTTCTTCACCTCTTTTCAACACCCTCCATTGCTCTGCATTGTTGAGCCTAAGTACTTAAAATCCTTCACCTTTCTCATCTCTGCTCCCTGTAACCTCACCGTTCCTCTTGGGTCCTTGTCATTCATGCACATGTATTCTGTCTTACTGAGGCTAATCTTCATTCCCCTCCTTTCCAGGGCATACCTCCACCTCTCTAGATTTTCCTGTACTTGTTCTCTGCTCTCACTACAGATCACAATGTCATCTGCAAACATCATAATCCATGGAGATTCTTGCCTAACCTCGTCTGTCAGCTTTTCCATCACTATAGAAAACAAGAAGGGGCTCAGAGCTGAGTCCCACCTCAGATACAGTCCCACCTCCACCTTGAATTCGTCGGTCACGCCGACAGCACACCACACCACTGGCTTACATCTCTCATACATGTCCTGCACCACTCTAACATACTTCCTCATGCAATACCACAGTTCTTCTCTTGGCACCCTGTCATATGCTTTCTCCAGATCCACAAAGACACAATGCAGTTCCTTCTGACCTTCTCTGTACTTCTCTATTAACATCCTCAAAGCAAACATTGCATCTGTGGTGCTCTTTCTTGGCATAAAACCAAACTGTTGTTCACAAAATGCTGACCTCTGCCCATAGTCTAGCTCTACTCTTCTTTCCCATAACTTCGTATGGCTCATCAACTTTATCCCTCTGTAGTTGCCGCAACTCTGCACGTCTCCCTTGTTCTTAACAATAGGCACACTTCTCCTCCACTCCTCCGGCATGTGCTCACTCTCTAAGACCTTGTTGAATGTTCTTGTCAGAAAATCTACTGCTACCTCTCCTAGACACTTCCATACCTCCACAGATATATCATCAGGACCAACTGCCTTTCCATTCTTCATCCTCTTCAATGCCCTCCTCACTTCACCCTTACTGATCTTTGCAACATCCTGCTCATCATTGGTCACCTCTTCTACTCTTTTCTCTCTCTCATTTTCCTCATTCATCAGCTCTTCAAAGTACTCTTTCCATCTTCCCAGCACACTTCTGTCATCAGTCAATACATTTCCCTCTCTGTCCTTTATCAATCTAACTTGCTGCACGTCCTTCCCATCTCGATCTCTCTGCTGTGCCAACCTGGAGATCATTTTCTCCCTCCTTACTGTCCAACCTATCATACAAGTCATTAGTGGCCGAGTTGTGTGTACTGACTTAATTTGGTCTACTTTATAGCTGATCAACGTAAATTTCCGCGACTGTGTAAAAAGCAGAGATGAAGTGACGAATAGTTTCAAAGCCAAAGCCACGCGCTCCGTGCACCTGCTGTTGCGTGCCTCGGTGCCATTGTGCACCCACTTATTTTTTGACCACTACAGCACTGATAATAAGAGGTACTTTTCTTATTAATAAATAGCTTAATTATGACAATGTCGTTTAAAATAAATTCAGAATCTTACTTAAACTTACTTACTTTAAGTAAGTAATGTCGTTTAAAATAAATTTTCAGAGTCCCATTATACTCTAAAATTGTTGGTCTTCTTTTTCAATTTAGTTGTATTCAGTCTTTATATATATAAAATTTTCTGAGTAGATCCTTCCGTAAGAGAGTGCTCAATACTTTTTCGTAGAGCAAGTATAAGTAAAAATAAAAGGACAGGACAAAGACTTTCTATTGAAACGTCATTTTCACTACAGATCTGTTTCAAGGGGTGGTGAAACCATCCTTTCTCTTCAGGTGATTACAGAAGAATTCTTAATATCAAGAAGTATAACAATAAAAAATTAAGTTTTTCTTAATCATGACTATTTATAATACTGTATTAATGAGTTAAACTGTATAGTATGTGTTTAAAAAGCATATTTTAATGCATGTAATAGATACGTAGTATTTTACTTTTGGTTGATCATTCACGCATGTCATAGGATACATGAGGTTTTACTTCCGGGTACAGAACTTGTGGATTATCTTCATTCGCGAAGGGGGCCGGAATCAAACCCCCGCAAATTACAAGGGCCTACTGCAATTAAAATAACCATCCCATGAAACAGGGGCCTGTGTTCAAAATTCTTGTTTGGGACAGTTCTCATTTTTGAAAATGAAGTCAGAAATCCTTGAACTTAACTGACCTTGACGATATTTTCCTTGGCCTCAGTGACTAGTTTATTCTTCAGCTCCTTGGCCATCTGAGGATAAAGGAACTGTTGGAGGGAACGTTCAATTGCCAGTGTTCTCTGTTTATTCCACTCCTGCACCTGGTGACTGAACTCATCTCTGTAGTAGAACTGCTTTATCTCATCAAAGTAGGTCTGATCACCCCCATAGCTGCAAAAGATGATTCAAGGTCAGTCCACTTGTACCAGATTACAGAACTTAAAACAAATTAAAATTTTTTTTTAAATAATCCGCTCAATCAAGAAAGTTTTTAAAGTTGTGAAGTGCACAGAATAGATGGGTGGTCTCACCCTTTAACGCCAATCAGGTCAATGCTGATGTCTATAATCAGTAGTCCCTCATCTTCTGCCAAGCACATCTTCAGGAACTGATCTCCACTTAACTCTTTCACAGGCTTGTTTTTCAAGTACTTAAAGGAATAGGCATAGTGTGCCTCATCCACATCCTGGAAGACAAGAATCTTTACAAGTTTACTGTCAATTTCAGAGGCCTAGACTGAACAAGTCTTAGCTTAGGTTTGGAAAACAACTGGTTGTTGACGTTAGCACACTGTATCTTGGCTGTTACTTAATATTGAATGCACATACAAGTAAATTATTTATTTCACAAAGAATTTGGAAATGTACATATTTGAAATGGAGCTCCCTATATAGTGTTATTTAATATTAAACGAAAAAGTGCAATTGTCTATATCTATACACTGATCGAGTGAAGCAGCCGATCCTACTGCCTAAGAATTCCGGCGCCAGCTTGTACAGAAAGTGAAAATGTGTCATGTTGATGTCTTCAGTACAAATGTACTCTGTAGCTGTTTGGGCAGAAGAGAGATAGGAGGGTGTCGAAAGTGTCCAGGTTGCGCAACCATTCATTAAGATAGTGGTGATTTTGAGAAGTCTTTCTCTTTCCATCTTCCCAGCACACTTCTGTCATCAGTCAATACATTTCCCTCTCTGTCCTTTATCAATCTAACTTGCTGCACGTCCTTCCCATCTCTATTTCTCTGCTGTGCCAACCTGTATAAGTCATTTTCTCCCTCCTTACTTTCCAACCGAGCATACAAGTCATCAAACGCGCTCGGTTTGGCCTTTGACACTGCTACCTTTACTCCTGTACTCCTGTTTACTCTCTTCAGTCCTCTCTATGTCCCACTTCTTCTTAGCTAACCTCTTCCTTTGTACACACTCCTGCACTTCCTCATTCCACCACCAAGTGTCCTTATCTAATCAGACAAAGAGTCTGAGAAAATGATACATTTTTGCATTCTAGAAGAAGACACTATATTAAGGGCGTGCAGAATTGCCCGCAGTTCAGCAGTGAATATAGATGCTCCATTCAAAATCCGCATCTGAACACTGTCTTTCCTACTTACTGCAGCAGCTGCCACTTTATCTTAGTCCTTAAAGCCATCAGTATAAATTGAGTTATAGTCCCTGTAAGCATCTTTCAACTCATTAAATCGAACTTTAAAATCTAAAGGATCTGTAAAACCCTTAGGATATTGTGACAACGACCGATTGATTACAGGTCTTTTCAACTGCCATGGTGGAACCTCTGGTACAGCATATTGCTTTATATTGTCTAACCTTGGGCATACCTTACTCAAAGATTCTTTAATCCTTAAGAGAAAGGGGCAAATGGCTGTAAAAAGACTTTCTCCTAGGCAGGGTTATTTTTGTTGGCTTTAAGTTTCCCTTTTTCAGAAGATTTCTGTTTTCTGGTAAAGGGGTTGATGTCCAGATGTGTCACAGTGTCACCGCCTGTGGACTCAGAGCTTTGTGCACTAGGTTCAGCACAAACAGCAGTATTAACAGGCCAGGTAAGCTCTGTTTGCACTGAAGTAAAAGTGGCCATAACTTTGGCTGCTGCAACCACTGCATATGATCTCTGCGAGCAGGATGATTCCCTATTTTCCGCAAGTTTTCGCACTTCAGAAAAGGTGATGTCCAATGTACATTTCAACTTCTGTATTTCTTTTTCCCGAATCCACCTTGGGCAACTCTTAGAACAGGCATGATTGTCACCTTTACAATTAACACAACAGGCAGTAGCTGAGCGATCTTTGTCATCATGACCTACCTCACCGCATTTAGCACAGGCAGCATCATGCTGACATCTATCCTTGAAATGGCCAAATCTCTGACACTTAAACATCTAATGGGATAAACAGGCTCACTGGAACATTAAGGTAGAACACCTTCACTTCTTTAGGTAGTACTGTACTATCAAAGGTCAGCACAACCGTTCCTGTGGGCACCTTTAGCCCACCCCGAGTTACTTGTATGTGTTTTACGTCCTTGACCCTTTGGGAAGAGAGCCCCTCTTGAATGTCTTGTTCAGTGCATCCCTTCAGTTTGACACATCTAATAACACCTTTCCTTGTATTAAGAGATCTATGTGGTGAGATTTTCACTGGGATGTTTACTACCATGTACTATCTAAGAATGATTTGATCAAGAAACTTCCACCAGGAGATCTCCAGAGCGCATCCTTGTAACTTTTTTTGGCTCTCCTGCCAAACCTTGAATCCCTTTTGCTCTTGCAAAAGGGGATGCTTTTTTTAAGAGGTCTGCTCTCATCAGTCCCTTCTATCACTAAATACTTAGACCAGTTCTGATCCATTGTACAATTATTGGATTCTGAGTCCGAGTCCGAATCTACTATGATTTTTCTTTTTGTTGAAGAAGCCATATTTAAGTTATTAGCCTTCATCACTAAAGGTCCCCACCCAGCTTGGAGCCCAACAAGGGGACCGTGATGTACTCTTGCGTGGATTTAAAATAAAACCCATACTCGATTGACCTGATTAAGCAGTGATTAACAACACCAACCATTTGATTTGCGCCAGGCCTCACAAACCTCTCGTCTAGCTGAAATAAGGGCCAAAGTGATGTGTTGCAATTTAACAATACAATCCTGAAAGTTAAATCACTCATTTAACCAGGATCCCCGTTGTCCAATGACACGAGTCGCAACCCACAGTCAACCGGTTTCCTCATAGAGGAACGAGACTATATAATGCAATTCAATCCAAGACACAAATAAACATGTAAAGATAAAGTTGTTTTCCAAAGCATGCAAAATCTATAAAAATGAAAAAAATAATTAAATTGAGAGAAAAGGTATTAAATTAGGCTCACTTTAATCCTTGAAACAAATAAAATTCCAAAGCTTATAATAATATACCAAAAAGAAGTGTAATAAAATTTAAAGAAAATGGTACTAATTTCATTTTAATCCTTGAAGTGAAATAGTACTTTTGAAGCAATAACTAATCCTTTTATAAGAGAAACATAAATAGAACATCAACAACCAAAATCCTATGAAATTTAGCAATTTCATCGCTCAAATTATATGTTACACGATACCCCTGTTTGGCAGCTTTTTACTGTATCATGCTAGGGAAAAGCAGTGGACCTCATTCTTCACCCAGACCCACAGGGGCACCCTAGCAGGTACCAACCCTTCGGGTCAGAGGGAACCTGGAAGCAATGGCATCAAGGCAGACCCACCTTGGGGGGCAGCTCCACTTTCCCCCGACTCAGAACAAGCCATCCATTGGCTGCAGTTTAACGTCATACCCAGGACAATTAAGCAGTGAAATACCATAAAAAAAAAAAAAAAAAAAAATAGCAAAATGCTCATTGTCCTGATGGAGTCTCTGTTCTTACCTTCTTGCCCTTCTTTGTGGGCTTTATGTTGATTTTGGCCCTTTCCTGGAAAGTCTGTCGCAGCACATGTCTCACCAGAGGTTCACGGGCAATCTGCAAGGCCACCATGTAGCGTGTGCCTTCAAGAACGGTTTCTGGTGTGTTAAACTGGCTGTTTAAAATCAGAATAAATATGCATTATTACAGGATCAGAGCAAGCAACCTTGCACCACCGTACTAAAAAACAAAGAAATAAATAAATGAAAAAAGCAGTATCAGTTTGTTTCCTTAAGTCGATGTGACTGCTAAATACAAGTGTTACCTGCATACGTAGTCCTTAGCCAGCTCTAGCGGCTCTGCAGGGAACTGCTCAGTCTCATGTCTCTGATAACTGTCACGCAAGTTTTCACCAAACTGTTCTGGAGTGAGACCAAATTTCTTGGCCAGTCCGTCTGTAAAGCAGTAAGACATGATGACGATGCACTTTTAGATGCCACAGACTATAATGGGAAAAAAATTATAAGTATTTTTCAGGTTCCACCCCCTAGTTTTGTTACTTTTAAGAAGTATAATAACTACACAAAGTTTCATAGAAATATATGCATATTTACTGAAAGCTCAATTATCTGAAAGATTTTCATCGAGTAACTTGAAAGGAAAAGTGTACAAGACGGTGATGAGGCCAGCGATGTTGTATGGTTTAGAAACAGTAGCACTGGGGAAAAGACAGGAGGCAGCAGAGATGAAAATGTTGAGGTTCTCTTTGGGAGTAACGAGGACGGATAGGATCAGGAATGAGTACATCTGAGGGACAATACATGTAAGAGGTTTTGGAGACAAAGTCAGAGGCTATATTGAGATGGTTTGGACATGTACAGTGGAGGGATAGTGAGTATATTGGTAGGAGGATGCTGGGGTTGGAACGACCAGGCAGAAGGCCTAGAGAAAGGCCAAAGAGAAGATTTATCGATTTGAAGGAGGACATGAAGGTAGTTGGAGTAAGAGTAGAAGATGCAGAGGATAAGGTGAGATGGAGGCAGATTATTCACTGTGGCGACCCCTGAAGGGAACCGCCAAAAGAAAAAGATGATTTTCATAGAGTAACTACAGTCGCCCCCTACTTATGAAACCCTCTGAATACGAAAAATCCAGGTTACGAAAACCATTTTCCTAAATTTTCGTCCTCTGTATATGAAACAACTTCTTACGAAAAGCGACAAATGCGTCATTCAAAAATTAAAACACGCCAAGTAAAACAATGCGCAAGTTGCTCTCTCATTGGCTGTCTTCCAACATCCCGCCCCGCTGGCCTCCCATTGGCCAGGAGGGAGCTGAATCTCCATAGTACTGCACCTATAAAGCTTGTTTGTCACACGGGTAAAGGAGAGCTGTACTGTTGGTTCGTGAGATTCGATAAGTGGTCATTGCATCTTATTTTTTATTTTTTAAGTTATTTAATTCAGTAAATGTTTAATAAATGTGGGGCGCGCCCCCAAATGTGGACAAAACGCGGCTCATCCAGACCTCCGATCCCTCAAGCAAACAGGTGAATGTTGAGAACTAAACAAGTATTCAAAGCACACTTACCTGCTTAAAATATCGGAGGTCCAGATGAGCCAGGCCCCATCTCAAAAGCTCCGGCGTCGGCTGCGGCAGAGCACGCCAAGTGTGTGCTCATCATATAATCTTATAAACACGGCTCATTGGTAATGATTATGGGTTTACATGACTAGACAACCAAGTGAAATAATGAGGAATGAAGACAGTTTTTATGACCAAGTTGAACAGACATGTGGCGCACTTGCCCTAATTGATACAGAACTGCGTACAGAGTCAATCAGAGATGAAAGGAGGCAGGTGTTCTTTAACGATCTATTGAGAGGGCCCATTGCAGCTTATCTTTCGTTTTTTTAAGTTGTTTAATTCAGTAAATGTTTAATAAATGTGGCGCGCTCCGCCGAATATCAGCAAAATGCGGCTCATCCGGACCTCCGATACCTCAAGGAAACAATTTAATGTTGAGTCCGAACTTCCGATCTGTCAAGCAGGTAAGTGCGCTTTGAATACCCCGTCTCAAAACCTCCGGCGTCGGCAGCGCTGCGTGTGGGCGGAGCCCACTGTGTGCGTGTGTGAGAGAGAGTTACAAGCATGTAAATATTTGTGTGAATGTAGATATAAAAAATAATGGAGTGACTCAGCTCTTTGGGTCTGGAATTTTCCATTCTGGACCTAGTTGCGCATGTGCCCTAGTGGTAGGTCAGATGATTGTGGAATTTTTCCATGGAAAATCCCCGAACAGTAGGGAATATATATTTAGGACCTGTTGCCGACTGGCCACAGTCTTCGGGTCTCTCTTCGTGTTGCTTCTGGCAGATCATCTAAGGGGACTCATCTCGGCGGATCAACTCATCCAAGGTGAACTATGGAACACGCTCTACCTAGGTTGTTCGGGATTTGGTCGACGAAGTCCATCATCCACGTCCACACACGGCCCACGTGAGGATGGTCATCATTTGTTTCGTCCGACACGTGGTATGGCAAGCCTTTCCCCAGCACATGTGCCATCTCTAAAATTTACCCTGCTGCAGGCCCTTGGCGACTATGGGACCCTTTGTTAATTTGTACAGTAGGCCCTTGACTATTGGTGGTTTTGCACCCACAGTTTGAGTATTCGCTGACTGCCAAGCACCGGCATGTGATTCAAATTCAGCCAATGGCTGTCCTCCTTTCTCCTGATTGGTTGAGCTGATGTCCCACCCCTTTTTCCTCATTCATGCATAAGTTGTCAATGAGCCTCTTATTTTGTGTGTGTTTTAATTACCTGTTAAGCTCTATACCACTCAAACGCTATGCGTCTTCTCTGGCTAAGCAATAGAAAACGCTGGATGTCTCTTCTGAAGAAATAAGACTTTCTCCCGAGAAACGACGGTTTTCTCTGAACTGTTGGATTAAAAACTTTTTCAATTATTATTCCAGGACAGTACTCAAGTTTGTGTTTATGCCTGAGATTTTATGTTCTGTAGCATGTCTAGTAAACGATACCAAAAGGATAAACTTTATTACAGGACTCTTCATGTCCTTTTACATTGAAGTTGGAGTGACGTCTCCAAGATGGCGCTGCCCAGAGTTCTCAGAGTGAAATTGTTTCTTAGTTCGTTTTATTTGTTGTTTTGTTTGTTCATGTTTTGCACGGTCGACTGCACTACAGTGATAAGATCGGAGTATCTTTGGGCATGTATAACTAAGCAGAGCTAGCATGCTATTAGCAGAGCTAGCATGCTATTGTTCGTTTTAATGTGTTTTATTTTGTTGTTTTGTTTGTTCATCTTATCGGGTGTACTCTCCTCGAGCCATGTTTTACAGAAACACTGTCCTGTAGATCCCTCTGCGCTGCAATCTGAGCATGAAGCTTGTCCATCTTCTTTCGCAGGGACTGAACAGTTAGCCGGAAGTGCTAACCAAGGGCCGAAGAATCTGAGAACTCGGCCTGGGCTTAATGATAGCATAGCATAGCAGCGCAGCGCAGAGAGATCTACAGGACTGTGTTTCTGTGAAACATGGCTCGAGGAGAACACACAGTCCTGTAGATCCCTCTGCGCTGCAATCTGAGCATGAAGCTCGTCCATCTTGTTTCGCAGGGACTGAACATTTTAAAGCAGTATGGCCAGAAGAGCTGACCGGAAGTGCTAACCGGGCTGGAGAATCTGAGAACTCCACCTGGGCTTATTGTTAGCATTGAGCTCCCACGATAGGAGTTGTTGCGTGCTTAGTTGCCTGAAGCTGCTCATAGCTGTAGTAGGGTCGACCGATCATGGACGAGCATAGTGCAAAACATGAACAAACAAATTGACTCTGAGAACTCCGTGACGTTGCCCTCTAGGCAGCGCCATCTTGAAGACGTCGCTCCAAGTTCAATGTAAAAGGACATGAAGCGTAATAAAGTTTATTCTTTTGGTATCATTTGTTAAACATGCTACAGAACATAAAATTTCACGCACAAACATTCTCAAAGTTAACTTAGGTACTGTACTGGAATACTAATTGAAAAAGACTTTAAAATGAGTGCTTTACAACAGTATATGCTGTATAATGTTTATATATATATTTTTTGACTAAATATCACAGTACAAAATTAAAGTTTTTCTTAATCATTACTATATTTCACTACATTAATACTGTATTAATGAAGACTGTCTGTAGAATGTGTTTAAGAAGCATATTTTAGCGCATGTAATAGATACATAGTATTTTACTGTCGGCTGCTCATTCGCGCATGTGACGTCATACATGGGGTTTTACTGCCGCGTAAAGAACTCACGGATTATCTTGATTCGTGGGAGGGCTCGGAACCGTACCCCCGCGAATGTCAAGGGCCTACAGTATGTGGTTTAGCTCTACGTTGTAAGTGATGAATTTTGTTCATATTATTAAATTGTACATAGTTTGTGTCTTGGTCTGTCGTGCTTTGCTGGTTTCACGGGGCAATTTCCATTTCCTAAATTTACCTATCCGTAACAGAGAGAGAGAGAGAGAGAGAGAGAGAGAGAGAGAGAGAGAGAGAATGTATATGTGCATCAATAAAAAAATGTTGAATAAGTCTAATTAATAAATATGCTAATAAAACTGTTCAATATGTTAACAAAATGTTTAAATGGTTTAATAAATAATTTTCTTTTACTTTTAAAACATATTTGATACAAAATTGGTGTACTTTTATAATTTTTAAAGGGTTTATGGGGTAGTCTTGGAACGAATCGCACGTTTTTACATGAAAAATGCGCCTCTACTTACAAGAACTCCAGGTTTCAAAAAATGCTCTGGAACTGATTTTCATAAGTAGAGGGCCGTCTGTATACGTATTCAGCAGTTGGTCATTGCCTGCGTGTTAACACTATCATATACTGAAATATAATCCTATTTAATTGAACAGTTTCTTTATATTACAAATCTGATTGTGTGCTATATTTTGTCGCTCGTCATTAACAAAACAACCACTGTTAGCACTGATTCAGTGATAACGGCTTAAGTGAATGAGTGATGTTATTTAACTTATACACCTACATTGTCATATCAAGATAACAGAAGAACAGTTGTTATCTGGCCAATTAATATGTAAAAGGATAGTATCTGGTTACAGTTAGCTATAGTGTCATATATACTGTATTTGACGTAATAAGCCCCCTGTTCCAATATGCACCTCCATGATCTTACGTCTAATAACCGCCCATGTGTACTGGGAGCAAAATCGTAGATCAAGCTTACCAATTTTATTCGATCAGTCTCTGTCACTGTAAAATGAGGTGTTCGCTGCCTGTGAAGGTGAGTTTACACAGTATTTCAAGATCCCCTGCCACTGGGGAACGTCTATAATGTTCATCAGTATCAACACATTTGATTGTTCCGCTGTGCTTTAAAAAACGGAAATATTTTGCTGTGTTCTCTTGGTAAATGTCCAACAACTGATGAACCATTAGAAACTGTTAAAGCAAAACTATCGGATGCTCTTGAATGAATGAAGCAATGAGCCAGATATTGACCTATCAGAAAGTGATGGGTATTTTTCACCCAATTCTCCTACTCACTAACTTCATAAGCTTAAAGTTCCTGGCCATGAGCTTTTGTTTATGGCCATGTTGATTGGTTCAATGTGCCATGTGCTAAAGTTAACATTCATGTTGACTGGCTCGATTTTACTTCCGGGAAAATGTTTAAAGAAACAGCACCGGGAGGTGTTTTCTACCTTGATGGGAAGAAGCACTTATTGTTCCACTCCACTGGTAACATTTTAATAAGCGCCCGCCCACTCTAATTTTTGAAGCGCCCTGGGCGCTGATGACGTCGAATACGGTGTGTGTGTGTGTATATTATATATATATACACACACACACACACACACACACATATACAGACATATACACACACATACACACACACATACGTACATATATACATATATACACATATATACATACATACACATACACACACACATACATATATATACATATATACATATATATATATATATATATACATACATATACACATATATATATACATATACGTATATATATATACACATACATATATACATATATATATACATATACGTATATATATATACACATATACGTATATATATATATATATACATATATATATATATATATATATACACATACGTATATATATATATATACATATATATATATATATATATATATATATATATATATATATATATATACATATATATATATATACATATATATATATATATATATATATATATATATATACATATATATATACATATACATATATATATATATATACATATATATATATATACATATATATATATATATATATATATATATATATATATATATATATATATATATATATATACATATATATATATACATACATATATATACATACATATATATACATACATATACATACATACATACATACATATATATATATATATATATATACATACATACACACACACACACACATATATATATATATATATATATATATATATCTGGAAACAATCTCTGGAATCAAACTTTTCAAATCAACATGTGATTTCTGCAGTTTTCTATTTTTGATAATTTCCGTGGTTTTCTATTTTTATGTTAAATTTAACATTATATGACCAATTTCAGATGTGTGCCACATATTACACATAATTTTGTAACTTTGGGAGGGTTGAGCTGCCAGTAAAAAATTATAACACAAACGGATTTTGGTACTATTGTTCTTTTCCTATCATGAACACATTTAGGGGGAGAGACAAAAATTAGAAACTTTTTTTGTGGCACCCGAATACACTTGAATCAAAATCCATGCAAATTCTATTTGTATTAAACTGCCCATAAAATTGTTAATTTTTCAGTGCTGGATTTTAAAGTCATCTCTGAAATAAATAATAAAGTCTTGAGAAGAATCACACACCAAGTCCTGCAGCCTGGCAGATGCTGTACATGTCTCTACGGGAAGCTTGCTTGAGATCTGGACCCTTCTGCTCCTCCTCTTCTTCCTCCTCTTCAGCTTCCTCACCTGGTAAAGCCAAAGCACAGGGTCACACCAACATCGAGTTATTTATTTAACAAAGCAACACACTGTCATTTGTAACATGACTGTACCATCTTCCTCAGACACTTCCTTGATCTTTTTCAGTTTTTTCTTGGTAATCTTGGCCGCATTCTGCATCCTGGGAATGTCTCGTCCATAATAGAGCAAGAAGTGGTTGTAAACATCACTAAGCTCTTCTATAGACTGGACATCTTTTAATCTGCCGTGAAAACAAAGTGTTTGCCGTTAAAGCATTGTAACATTTTATTTATTTTTATATATATATATATATATATATATATATATATATATATATATATATATATATATATATATAAATACATACACACACACACACACACACACACACACAGGGTGACCGAAAAAAACGGGAATTTTTGAATTGCGTATTGCTAGACATGAGCAAGTGGCAACACCTGCGAGACAGTGACCTTGAACAAGTAAATACTTCGCCATGAAAGGTTAGTCAGTTCAATTCATCATCAGTTCATTTTCTGTAACCGCTTCATCCTAATTATGGTCGCGGTTTGGCTGGTGCCCATCTCAGCCGACTTCGGGCGAGGGCAGAGTACACCCGAGACAGCTCGCCAGGCCATTGCAGGGCGGAAACATGCCGACGGTTTTGCAGCCTACTCTTCTCGAAAGTCAGCATTGGTTCTTTTACATGCCTCACACCAGAGACAGTGAAAGACATGGCCGACCTTTGGTAACCCAGTTAGCTGCAGGGGGGGGGGGGGGGGGGCAACCTTGTTGAGGGGGGGGCTCGAACCCCCAACCCTTGGATCAGCGATCCAGCACCCTATACCATTAGACCACCACTACCCCTAAAAGGTTAGTCATTTATTCTTAAATGGCATGTTTTAAGGTTTCTTGCATCACTCTTGGTTTTATAGTATTGTTAAAAAGTTCCTAATTTTTTGGGTTAGGGTTACACACACACACGGATCCCTCACTTTCCACGGTTGATTGGAACCGAGATCCCCCCGCGACCATCGAATTTCGCAAAGTAGGCTCACCCCCCAACCCGACTGACGTATACGTACATGTATGTGTATATCATATCAATAAATATATATTTCAATGCTATAAATGCTTATAATAACGATGAAACTTTCATAAATAAGGCACAAGACGTAAATAAAATGTAAAAACACACATACAGTCGCACGCAGAATGCAGCCGTGAGTGGGGGGGCACAAACAAGTGCCCGCCCTCACGCCGGTCCCAAGCCTGGATAAATGCAGAGGGTTGCGACAAGAAGGGCATCTTGTCAAGGAAAACTTTTGCCAGAATACAAACTGCAAACCGTAAAAACAAATTTCATACCGGATCGGTTGAGGCCCGGGTTAACAAGGACCGCCATCAGTGCTGTTAACCAACAGGGTGCAGGTGGAAATTGGACTACTGTTGGTCGAAGAAAGAGAGGTGGGAGGCGTGTCCGTAGGCAAAGAGTGAAGAGGAAAGGTATGAGTCTAGGACTGAGTGTAGGGACGTTGAATGTTGGAAGTATAACATGAAAAGGTAGAGAGTTGGCTGACATGATGCAGAGGAGGTAGGTAGACATACTGTGTGTTCAGGAGACCAGGTGGAAAGGTAGCAAGGCGAGCAGCTTAGGAGCAGGGCTTAAGCTGTTTTATCATGCTGTGCATGGGAAGAGAAATGGAGTAGGAGTCATCTTGAAGGAGGGGTTTGTCAGGAATGTTCGAGAAGTGAAAAGAGTGTCAGACAGAGTGATGAGTCTCAAGTTAGAAATTGAAGGCGTGATGGTCAATGTTGTTAGTGCTTATGCCCCACAGGAAGGATGTGAGCTAGAAGAGAAAGAGAGATTCTGGAGTACCCCCAGAGGTGAAAGAGTGGCCACTGGTGCAGACTTCAATGGACATGCTGGTGCAGGCAACAGTGGGGACAAGGAAGTGATGGGCAGGTTTGGTATCCAGGACAGAACACAGAAGGAAAGATGTTGATACAGTTTGCAAAAAGGATGGAAATGCCTGTGGTGAATACTTTCTTCCAGAAGAGAGAGGAGCATAGGTGACTTATAAAAGCGGAGGGAGGAGCAAACAGGTAAACATCATCTTGTGGAGGCGAGGTAATTTGAAGGAAGTCTGTGACTGCAAAGTAGTAGTGGGTGAGAGTGTTGCCAAACAGCATAGGATGGTGGTGAGCAGGATGATGCTGATGGTGAGGAAGGTGAAGAAGGCAAAGGTCGAGCAGAAGACAAAGTGGTGGAAGCTGAAAAAGGAAGAGTGTCATGTTGTCTTCAAGGAGGAGTTGAAACAAGTTTTGGTGGTCAGATGACTGGACAACTACAGCTAATGTGATCAAGGAGACAGGCAGGAGAGTACTTGGTGTGTCATCTGGAAGGACAGTAGATCAGGAGATTGGTGATGGAATGAGGAAGTGCAGGAGTGTGTACAAAAGAAGAGGTTAGCTAAAAAGAAGTGGGACATTGAGAGGACCGAAGAGAGTAAACAGGAGTACAGGGAGACACAGCGTAAGGCGAAGGCAGCGGTGTCAAAGGCCAAACAGAGGGCGTATGATGACTTGTATGCTAGGTTGAACAGTAAGGAGGGAGAACATGATTTTTACAGGTTGGCACAGTGGAGAAATAGAGATGGGGCTGTATGTAAAGAGACTGAAATAGAGATGGGAGCAAAACGCTGCTCATCTAGACCTTCGATCCCTCAAGGAATCAAGTTAAAGTTGAGTGTGTACAAAAGAAGAGGTTAGCTAAGAAGAAATGGGACATAGAGAGGAGCAAAGAGAGTAAACAGGAATACAGGTAGACACAGCGTAAGGTGGCGGTGTCAAAGGTCAAAACAGAGGGTGTATGATGACTTGCATGCTTGGTTGGAGAGTGAGGAGGGAGAAAATTATTTATACAGGTTGGCACAGCTGAGAAATAGAGATGGGAAGAACGTGCAGCAGGTTAGAGGGATTAAGGACAGATCGGGAAACGTGTTGACTGTTGACAGAAGTCTGCTGGGAAGATGGAAAGAGTACTTTAAAGATAAGATAAGATACAGCTTTACTAATCTCACAATGGAGAAATTCACTGTTACAGGCTCTTGAGGTACCATCAGTAGGGGGTGCAAAAATAGATACAAATACAAACATACACACATACATATATATTATATAAGTAAATAGATACATAAATAGTATAAATTAATAAACAATAAAAGAAAAGAAGGGAACGACGTTATGGACAGGCCAATATTAAAGTGTATATGTAACTGAGGGCAGAGTAAAGAGCTGATGAACGAAGAAAATGAGAGAGAAGAAAGAGTAGAAGAGGTGACTGTTGAGGACCAGGAAGTCGCAAAGATTAGTAAGGGAGAAGTGAGGAGGGCATTGAAGAGAATGAAGAAGTGGAGGTATGGAACTGTCTAGGAGAGGAAGCAGTAGATTTTCTGACAAGAACATTCAACAAGGTCTTAAACAGTGAGAGGATACCGGAGGAATGGAGGAGAAGTGTGCTTGTGCCTATTTTTAAGAACAAGGGAGATGTGCAGAGTTGTGGCAACTACAGAGGGATAAAGTTGATGAGCCATACGATGAAGTTATGGGAAAGAATAGTGGAAGCTAGACCAAGGGCAGAGGTCAGAATTTGTAAAGAACAGTTTGGTTTCATGCCAAGAAAGAGCACCACAGATGCAGTGTTTGCTTTGAGGATGTTAATAGAGAAGTACAGAGAATGTCAGAAGGAGCTGCATTGTGCCTTTGTGGATCTGGAGAAAGCATATGACAGGGTGCCGAGAGAGGAACTGTGGCATTGCATGAGGAAGTCTGGAGTGGCAGAGAAGTATGTTAGACAAGAATTTACATGGACTCTGATGTTTGCAGATGACATTGTTATCTGTAGTGAGAGTAGGGAACAAGTGCAGGAAAATCTAGAGAGGTGGAGGTATGCCCTGGAAAGGAGAGGAATGAAGGTTAGCCTCAGTAAAACAGAATACATGTGTGTGAACAACAAGGACCCAAGAGGAACGGTGAGGTTACAGGAAGCAGAGATAAGGAAGGAGGAGGATTTTAATTACTTGTGCTCAACAATCCAGAGCAATGGAGAGTGTGGAAAAGAGGTCAAGAAGTGTGTGCAGGCAGGTTGGAATGGTTGGAGAAAAGAGTCCGGTATGATGTGTGATAGGAAGGTATCGGCAAGAATGAAAGGAAAAGTGTACAAGATGGTTTTGAGGGCAGCGATGTTGGATGGTTTAGAAACAGTGGTCCTGGGGAAAAGACAGGAGGGCACAGCTGGAGGTCGCAGAGATGAAAATGTTGAGGTTCTCTTTGGGAGTAACAAGGCATGCAGAGGATCAGGAGAGGTGGTTTTTGAGATGGTTTGGACATGTACAGAGAAGGGAGCGCGAGTATATTGGTAATAGGATGCTGAGTAAAATGCTTCTTAAATACATTCTCTAGACAGTCTTACTCATTAATATAGTATTCATGCAATAAAATGCCATCATAATTAAGAAAAACTTAATTTTTTCCTGTGATATTTATTGATAAAATATGTGCATAACAAAGCATTGAAATGTGTATATATATATATATATATATATATACATACACACACACACACACACACCCTTCTCAAAAAATTAGCATATTGCGATAAAGTTCATTATTTTCTGTAATGTACTGATAAGAATTAAACTTTCATAGATTTTAGATTCATTGCACACCGACTGAAATATTTCAGATCTTTTATTGTTTTAATACTGATGATTTTGGCATACAGCTCATGAAAACCCAAAATCCCTATCTCAAAAAATTAGCATGTCATGAAAAGGTACTCTAAACGAGCTATTAACCCAATCATCTGAATCAACCAATTATCTCTAAACACCTGGAAGAGATTCCTGAACCTTTTAAAAACTCCCAGCCTGGTTCATTACTCAAAACCGCAATCATGGGTAAGACTGCCGACCTGACTGCTGTCCAGAAGGCCATCATTGACACCCTCAAGCAAGAGGGTAAGACACAGAAAGAAATCTTTGAGCGAATAGGCTGTTGCCAGAGTGCTGTATCAAGGCACCTCAGTGGGACGTCTGTGGGAAGGAAAAAGTGTGGCAGAAAACGCTGCACAACCAGAAGAGGTGACCGGACCCCGAGGAAGATTGTGGAGAAGGGCCGATTCCAGACCTTGGGGGACCTGTGGAAGCGGTGGACGGGGTTACCGGTGCCACATTCCCCAGGTCAACCCACTTTGGAACCAGAAACGGCGGCAGAAGCGCCTGACCTGGGCGACAGAGAAGCAGAGCTGGACTGTTGCTCAGTGGTCCAAAGTACCTTTTTCGGATGAAAGCAAATTTTGCATGTCATTCGGAAATCAAGGTGCCAGAGTCTGGAGGAAGACTGGGGAGAAGGAAATGCCTTAAGTCCAGTGTCAGGCACCCACAGTCAGTGATGGTCTGGGGTGCCATGTCCGCTGCTGGTGTTGGTCCACTGTGTTTTATCAAGAGCAGGGTCAATGCAGCGAGCTCGCTATCAAGAGATTTTGGAGCACTTCATGCTTCCATCTGCTGAAAAGCTTTATGGAGATGAAGATTTCATTTTACACCAATCTTGTATGAAATGTGTTAAAATTAAAAGAAAATTATTTATTAACCATTTCAACATTTTATTAACATATTAAACCATTTTATTAACATTTATTAATTAAACTACAGTAAAACCTCCGCTGACGAACGCTTAAGCTCACGAACTTTTCGCCTCAAGAACATTAAATTTGCGAGCATATAGTCTCTGCTGACGAACTAGTTTTCGACGGACGAATCAAACCACGCGGTCGAACAGCGCCACGGTGGCGGCCACGAGAAGCTGACGCACGCTCACGGCGTCACAGTTTGTCACCCCCTTTCTTTGAATGTGGAAGTGGTTTGTGTTTGCTAGACATTTTGGACCATATCGAGTGTACTTTTGCTATTATGGGACCGAAAAAGACCCCACCACAGGCGGAGATCATTGAAAAACACGAACGAGGTGTGCGTTTGTGTGACTTAGCGTCCCAGTACCAGTACGCTAAGTCTACCATTGCTTCCATCCTTAAGAACAAGGAAGCTATTAAGGGTGCGTGTGTGGCTAAGGGTGTTTCCAAACAGTAGGCGTTTCCAAACACTCCTTCCAAACAGTAAATCCCTCCCTCCCTCCTCCTCCCACTCCATTCCATCAAGCCATCAACTACCATCACAAAGGTAAATAAAACGACTTTATTATACAGTACAGTTTATTTCTTTAATTACAATACAATAGCACATTTATTATACATAAAATAAGGTATATTTTTGTGTAGTTTTAAGGCTTATTTAGTAGAAAATTATGTTTTATGGGGACCTGGGAACGGATTATTCTCATTTTAATGGTTTCTTATGGGAAATAAATGTTCGGAAGACGAACTTTTCGCCTCACACACACTTTCTGGGAACCAATTATGTTCGTGAGCTGAGGTATCACTGTATTATTAAACATTTTTTATTAACGCACATACACACAACACTGTCTCTATCTCTCTCTTTGTCTGTCTCTCTCTCTCACACACACACACTACACATTAAATGTGTATTGTCGAGAGCTCTGCTGAATGCAGGCGCTGCCCACACGCAGGACACCAGAGCATTTTAAGGCGGGGAATTCAAAGGGCATTCCCTGCTTGACCAATCGGAGGTCCAAACTCAACTTGAACTTGATTCCTCGAGGGATCGAAGGTCTAAATGAGCAGCGTTTTGCTCCCATCTCTATTTCAGTCTCTTTACATACAGCCCCATCTCTATTTCTCTACTGTGCCAATCTGTAAAAATCATGTTCTCCCTCCTTACTGTTCAACCTAGCATACAAGTCATCATACGCCCTCTGTTTGGCCTTTGACACCGCTACCTTCGCCTTACGCTGTTTCTCCCTGTACTCCTGTTCACTCTCTTCGGTCCTCTCAATGTCCCAGTTCTTTTTAGCTAACCTCTTCTTTTGTACACACTCCCACACTTTCTCATTCCACTACCAAGTCTCCTTATCTACCTTACTTCCAGAGGACACACCAAGTACTCTCCTACCTGTCTCCCTGATCACATTCGCTGTATTTGTCCAGTCATCTGGAAGAACTTCCTGACCACCCAAAGCCCGTTTCAATTCCTCCTTGAAGACAACAACACAACACTCTTCCTTTTTCAGCTTCCACCACTTTGTCTTCTGCTCTGCCTTCTTCACCTTCCTCACCATCAGTGTCATCCTATACACCACCATCCTATGCTGTTTGGCAACACTCTCACCCACGACTACTTTGCAGTCACTGACTTCCTTCAAATTACATCGACTACACAAGTCTACCTGTGTGCTCCAACCTCTGCTTTTATAGGTCACCCTATGCTCCTCTCTCTTCTGAAAGAAAGTATTCACCACAGCCATTTCCATCCTTTTTGCAAAATCTATCAACATCCGTTCTTCTGTGTTCCTGTCCTGGATATCAAACCTGCCCAGCACTTCCTTGTCCCCTCTGTTGCCTGCACCAACATGTCCATTGAAGACTGCCCCAATGACCACTCTTTCACCTCTGGGGGTACTCTGCATCACTTTATCTAACTCACTCCAGAATATCTCCTTCTCTTCTCGCTCACATCCTGCCTGTGGGGCATAAGCACTAACAACATTGAACATCACGTCTTTAATTTCTAACTTGAGAATCATCACTCTGTCTGACATCGTCTTCACTTCTAGAACATTTCTGACAAACCCCTCCTTCAAGATGACTCCGACACCATTTCTCTTCCCATCTATACCATGATAAAACAGCTTAAACCCCGCTCCTAAGCTTCTAGCTTTGCGACCTTTCCACCTGGTCTCCTGAACACACAATGTGTCCACCTTCCTCCTCTGCATCATGTCAGCCAGCTCTCTACTTTTCCCAGTCATAGCTCCAACATTCAAAGTCCCTACTCTCAGTCCTAGACTCATGCCTTTCCTTTTCTCTCTCTGCCTATGGACACGCCTCCCACATGTCCTTATTGGACCAACTTCCACCAGCACCCTGTTGGTTAACAGCACTGATGGCGGTCGTTGTTAACCCGGGCCTCGACCGATCCGATATGTATTTCTTAGTTTTGACTCACATATTTGTGGCATTGGTTTTACCCCAGATGCCCTTCCTGAAGCAACCTTCGGCATTTATCTGGGCTTGGGACCGGCGTGAGGGTGAATACTTGTTTGTGCCCCCCCCCCCCCTCCCCTCATGACTGCATTGTCTATAGAATGTGTTTATGAAGCATATTTTAGCGCATGTAATAGATACATAGTATTTTACTTCCGGGTACAGAACTCGCGGATTATCTTCATTTGTGGAAGGGGTCGGAACCAAACCCCCGCGAATAACGAGGGCCGACTGTACGTATACGTACACTTCAGTCAGGGGGGTTGATCCTACTTCGCGTAAATTTTGCGGTCGCGGGGGTCTCGGTCCCAATTAACCACGGAAATTGAGGGATCCCTGTATATATGTATGTATATACACACACACACAAAATTATATTTATGCATGCAGTTGATCAGTTTACCTTTCCATGTCAGCTGTGTCCAGAGGACGAATAGCGTCGGCCAGTGGCTTATCAGGGTCAGCAGAGATCTGTTCAAACTGATATGACTGCATTCTCCGGAAAAGTCGGGTTAGGTTCTGCTTTCGTTTCCTTAATTGGGTCCACTGAGAAAAAGCATACAGAAATTAAAATATTTACCTGTACACCACAAGCAGCCAAATAATATCCACCGATGGTTTTACCTTCTCATCCCACTGCCACACCTTCCACAGATCATTAATGTTGAGCTCTGGTTCAACATATTCTTTTCTGTAGAAAGCAATAAAAGGAACCTGCATGATGAAAAAGAGGAACAAATGGATTATCAAGACAACGACTTGTATTTGGCCCATTATAGTTACCACTTGACCAGTGCATCTCATATACTTGGGTCATACATACAAGTCTGAAATAAGTCATTTTTTTTCCTCGCAGAAACACAATGTCTTCGAGTCTATTGCCCAGGATGCTTAATTACAGCTTTAGTTTTAATTGAAAAGAGTACCTCAAAGTGTTGGTTTCTCATGAAATTGAGAGCCTCCTTGATCTTCGCAATAGTACTGGGTCCTCTCCTGCTGAAGTTAGTCGTGGTTCCACGATCCAGGTAGTCTGTGCTCTCCTGGAATATAGATAAACAGGTATCACTACTGCCGGGAGGCAACGGAAATTAAACACTGCACAATCAAAAACACTGAACTTTCACAATACCTGCATGGATATAGTGGGGGTCGAGAAAGCATTTCTGTAGATCCATTCAGCCTCTTCTTCAAGTTCATCATCCTCAGCAGGCTTTACAGGTATTGTGCGCAACTGGAGACCATGAATCACAGGAAAATCATTTAGGCACATGATGATGTACAATCAAATATGTTCCTCACAGTGATTTGTTTCAAACTTTGAGCTGCATGTCCAAGTCAAATATCTAACACACACAAAAAGTAATATACTTCTTTTCCTTTCGGCTGTTCCCTTCAGGGGTCGCCACAACGAATTATTTGCCTCCATCTCACCATATCCTCTGTATCTTCTTCTCTTACACCAACTACCTTCATGTCCTCCTTCACAACATTCATAAATCTTCTCTTTGGTCTTCCTCTCGGCCTTCTGCCTGACAGTTCCAACCTCAGCATCCTACTACCAATATACTCACTATCCCTCCTCTGTACATGTCCAAACCATCTCAATCTAGCCTCTCTGACTTTGTCTCCAAAACATCTAACGTGCTGTCCCTCTGATGTACTCATTCCTGATCCTAGCCATCCTCGTTACTCCCAAAGAGAACCTCAATATTTTCATCTCTACTACCCCCACCTCTGACCCTGTCTTTTTCCCAGTGCCACCGTTTCTAAACCATCCAACATCGCTGGCCTCAAAACCATCTTGTACACTTTTCCTTTCATTCTTGCCGATACCTTCCTATCACACCGGACACTTTTCTCCAACCATTCCAATCTGCCTGCACACGCTTCTTCACCTCTTTTCCACACCCTTACTTAAAATCCTCCACCTTCCTTATCTCTGCTCCCTGTAACCTCACCGTTCCTCTCGGGTCGTCGTCATTCACACACATGCATTCTGTTTTACTGAGGCTAACCTTCATTCCTATCTTTTCCAGGGCATACCGCCACCTCTCTAGATTTTCTTTCACTTGTTCTCTGCTCTCACTACAGATCACAATGTCATCTGCAAACATCATAGTCCATGGGGAATCTTGTCTCACCTCATCTGTCAGTCTGTCCATCACCATAGCAAACAAGAAGGGGCTCAGAGCTGACCCTTGATGTAGTCTCACCTCCACCTTTAGCTCTTCTGTCACACCGACAGCACACCTCACCACTGTCTTACATCTCTCATCTATGTCATGCACCACTCTAACATACTTCTCTGCCACTCCAGACATTCTCTTGCAATACCATAGTTCCTCTCTCGACACCCTGTCATATGCTTTCTCCAGATCCAAAAGGCACACTGTAGATCCCTCTGATCTTCTCTGTACTTCTCTATTAACATCCTCAAAGCAAACACCACATCTGTGGTTCTCTTTCTTGGCATGAAACCAAACTGTTGTTCACAAACGCAGACCACTGCCCTTAGTCTAGTTTCCACTATTCTTTACTATAACTTCATCGTATGGCTCATCAACTTTATCCCTCTGTAGCTGCCACAACTCTGCACGTCTCCCTTGTTCTTAAAAATGGACACTGGCCACTTCTCCATTCCACCGGCATCTGCTCACTCTCTAAGACCTTGTTGAATGGTCTACATAAAAAGTAGCATACGGCAGTAGTAAATCTCCCGAAGCAACATGCACAGTAACCTGAGCTTAATGTAACTGCTTAAACTTACCTGGAATCGCTCAGGCATATCTGTGGTACGGATTTCATTGTCTTGGTCAGTCATGTGACTGCTCTCGAGCTCACTGGGTTCATAAATCTCAAAGATGCTGCGGCGGCCCACTCTTCTTTTGGTTTGTTTCTTTGGTCTATCCCAAGCTTCATCATCCTGGTCTTCCTCTTCCTCCTCAGCATGATCGTATGCCTCAGGATCAAATTCGGCAAAGTCAAAGTCACCACCAAAGATTTCTTGAGCCTCTTGTAATGCACTATGAAGAAAAATAAAACAGAAATTGTAATACATAGTCTAACATCTAAAACAGAACTTTTATCCAAAACATAGGTGTCTGATTCCAAAAATGGCCCATTTTCCAGCTACCCAAGATCAAAATTGAATAAATATTTCCAAGTCCACATTTATTTGTGAAACAAAGCATCAAAATCTTTCATGCATAACTGGGAGATACCGACCAGTTACAACTATCCGGCACCTTCGAGACGAAGCAGTTGCCGGAAAATCAATTTTACCAATGTATCAGGACCTTCCCACAAATACATATCAAATAAACTATAATATATGTGGAGTAAAATACAATGACTATCAGAGTTACGATGTATGTGAGTTACGACCTCCTATACTTACGACCACGTCAAGCAGATACCAATTATGAGTTTACTGTATATGTCTGGCAGCACAGCATCTCACACATTCTACCACTACACTCAGTGACTCGATACCGTCGCAGTAACATCTCTTTTACAGTACAATTTTACATTTATTTACTGTACACCATTACCATCGCCCCCAAGAGGAAGTCCGATTCATCAGATGGCAATTCTACCAAGAAAGCAAGGAAGGCACTGTCGTTGGTGATGAAGATGAAAGTGATAAAGCAGTATGAAAGAGGAAAAAAGTAAATTCCATCGCTCGAGACCTCCATCTCTCCCACTCCACAGTGTCTACAATTTTGAAGGACAAGGACCACATTAAGGAAGCAGTGAAAGCAGCAGCCCTAATTAGATCAACTGCAGTGGTGGCCTAGTGGTATCAGGCGCTGGATCGCTGATCCTAAGGTTGGGGGTTCAAGTCCCCATGTTGAGATACCACTCAAATAAATAACAACGACAGTGTATTCATTTATGTGACAACCATCACTAATGTATTGAGTATTTTCAAATTGAACACGAATTACTTACGTTTGGCTACAAATTTTTTAAAAAATGAATAAAGGGAAAATAAAATTTCCATACATATTAAACTGTTATTATCAACAATGTGAGTTTATCACACAATGATTTTACTAAAACAGATTACTTTTATTAAGTTACAGTTCCATGGGATTTCACGTAATCTAAACAAAATAAATATTTCATAATTCGGTCCAATAACCACATGAATCGGAACCAGGTGCCGCACCATAAACCATAGAATCTGAATGAGCATAGGAAATTGGTAAATAAGGCCACTCGTTTTTTTTTCCCTGTTTGACGCATTTTTCAGGACAAATTTAGTGTCGGAAATGTCGGAAAAAAGAACAAAAAAAAAAAAAAAAAAAAAAAAAAAAAAAGCCACTAGATTTAAAATATTGTTTACAATTTTGGAATAATAAAAAAAAAAAAAAAAAAAAAAAAAAAAGTGTTGGAGGGAAAAATAATAAAAATGTTTTTGTTATTTTGTTTATATTAATAGCACAATGAGAGTTCGTCACTTAAAAATTTTTCATGTATAATATCTGTTTGATGACTCTAGAACTGCTGGGAATATCAAATGTGTGAAAATTACATACGTCTCAATACAATGCATTATCTGTTCATTGGAGTCACTGACAAAGCATGCTGGGAGTCTCGACTCACGATACCTGATGTAAGAATTCATTTGGATATAAAGATGTAAGCGTGATCACGAAAGCGAACACAAAATTATACATAATATTTAAACATACAAGATTCAAGATTTTTACTTGCCATTTGTGCTTTTGCACACAGGAATTCTTGTGCGGTCGTGCAAAGAGTCAAGTTAAAAACAGGAAGGAAGGCTCAAATGAACAAAAACGCGTACTTCTACAAAATAAATACATAAAAACCTCGATTTAAAAACGACCGTACACAGGCCCAGTACACAATATAATAATAATAATAGTAATAAAACTAAAATGATCACAAGAATACCATAAATAAATAAATCAGTACATACAACAATAAATTAAATTGCACTAAATTATAAATAATCTACGGTCAGTACCCAGGTTGATTTATCGAGGACCCCACGAGCCTTGCCACTCTCTGCCGCGCTCCGGTCCTCTATGAAGGCCGTGTAGCCAGCTGGTGTAATCGCCTTGTCAGGTACACTCTCCTCGAGCCATGTTTCACAGAAACACAGCATGGAGCAGCCTGTAGAGCCCTCTGTGTTGCAATCTGAGCATGAGGCTCATCCATGTTTCGCAGAGACTGAACATTTTCAAACAGTATGACTGGGAGGGCTAACCTTCCACTGCTAAACAGGTACCGGCGTCGTCGTACAGCCTCTCCCCGCCTGCCATGTCTCCGCCTGGGCTTATTGTTATCCGGAGTGCGGCGAGCATTGAGCTGCATATTAGCTCAGGATAGGAGTTGAGCGTGCGCAGTTCTAAATGTCCGAAAAGACTGCATATTAAAACTGGACTGATGATATCCATAACTTTTCCTGTCCGTGTTGCACGTTGTATCTTGTGCTCCCACCAATCATGAATGGATTCACATTTATTGACTTTAGATAATCAAGAAAAGCAGGGGCAGTGGTGGCCTGGTGGTAAAAGGTGCTGGATCACTGATTCTAGGTTTGGGGGTTCGAGTCCCACTCTGCACAAGGTTGTCACTACTCAACCCAACCCAACCCAACACCCCCCCCCCCAAAAAAAAGTGCAGCTAACTGGGTTATCAAAGGCCTGCCATGACTCTCACTGTCTATGGTGAGAGGCATGTAAAAGAACAATTGTTGATTTTCGTCAAGAATAGGCACATTTCCACATTTCCCTGAGGTACAGGATATAATTACTTACGCATCAGTGTAGCCAGTAAACTTCTTTCCCTTTTTTTTCGTAATTGGCTGTCCATCGTCATCAACAATGAAATCATCGATGTCTATAGAGATCCATAATTAGACTCCACAAATATAACCACAAAACAATCATAAATGTATTTAAATGACTTGATATGTTACCCGATTCCTCGTCCTCGTCTTCCTCTTCATCATCAGCTGGACGGAGTGCTTCTCCAGCTTCTCCAACTTCTTCCCCATCTCCATCCCCATCCCTTGTAAAGATCTCATCTGCAATCTGGTCTTTTTCATCATCTTCACCATCATCTTCCATCGTTCTCACTCGAGAGTACCTCTTTCTCTGTTTCAAAAAAGAGGATTTCAGGATCACGTTTATGACACACAAAAAAGATTTTTTTCCAGTGAGTGTCATTGTTTGAGTTTAGAGATTGCTTGAGAAAAGGGATTGCAGAACAGAAGTAGAGCACCCTATGGGATAGTGTTTAATTACATAACTTATTATTTGGCACACAGTCGACCAATGTTTGGCACTCAGAGGGTGTTAAGACCCCCTTGACTCTTCACGGTTTTGCACTCGCGGTTTGAGTATTCACGGACTGCCGAGCAGCTCGCACGTGATTCAAATTCAGCCAATGGCTGTCCTCCTTCCTGCTGATTGGTTGAGGTGATGTAACGCCCCTTTTTCCTTATTCATCTTTTTTAATTATTATTCCAGTACATGACATAAGGTAATGTTTGTGTGTTATGTTTTATTTACTGTGGTGTAGCATGTTTCTCATTTTGTTTTGTTTATCCAGTTTATTACATTTTTTGTTCTTTTATGTCCTTTTTGTTATGGTCTGTGTTTTGGGGGATTTTGATTTTGGTGCTGTGCCTCTCACCAACTGTTGAGAGACATGGCCCGCCTTTGATAACCCAGTTAGCTGCACTGGGGGGGTACAGTGACAACCTTGTGGAGAGTGGGACTCGAACCCCCAACCTTTGGATCAGCGATACCACTAGCCTTATAGCACTAGACCACCACTGCCCGTTTGGTTAAACATTTGCCCTATACCACCACTAAAATGATAAAACTACACCAATTTTGTATGAAATGTGTTAAAAGTAAAAGAAAATTATTTATTAAACCATTTAAACATTTTATTGACATATTAAAGCATTTTATTAACATATTTATTAATTACACCATGATTAAACATTTTTAACACACACACACACACACACACACACACAACTCTTTCTCTCTATCTCTCGTGCGAGCGCATTCCCTGCTTGACAAACTCAACTTTAATTTGATTCCTTGAGGGATCAAATTCCAGAAGAGCTCAAATGCACCCACATTTATAAAGCATTTACTGAATTAAAACAACTTAAAAAACTAAACTAAAAACTAAAGAATGAAGCTTCCTTTTGTCTCTATCTGGCAGGCCAACGGGGCGGGATGTTGAGAGACAGTCAATGAGAGAACAACTCACGCGTCTTGTGAAATTTTGATTGGCGCGTTTGAATTTCTTTTCATAAGAGAGAGTTGTTTCGTATCTCGGAAACTCAGGAAAATGTTTTTCGTAACCCGGGGATTTCGTACACAGGGGTCTTCGTAAGTTGGGGGCCGACTGTCTGCGCATATATATATATATTTTTTTTTTTTTTTCATATATCAGTGATAGACTTGGTGTGTCAGCTGGAAGGAGAGGAGATAGGGACACTTGGTGGTAGAATGAGAAAGTGAGAAAGTGCAGGAGGATGTACAAAGGAATAGGTTAGCCAAGAAGAAGTGGGACATAGAGAGGACTAAAGAGAGTAAACAGGAGTACAGGGAGACACAGCATAAGGTGAAGGTAGCGGTGTCAAAGGCCAAACAGAGGGCATCATTGATAAAATAGAGATGTCATTGACAATCGGAACATCGGCGATATAATTATGTCGATCGATAATCGATACCTATAAAAGGGATATTGATACTTCTAACGTTATAGCTTCCTGTGTTCATGACAGCATCTGTAGTAAATGCCATTTTCAATGACACCCCGAGTAAATAGTATGTCCCGCCTCTCTGTATGGTAACCGGTACGTCCCTGCTTCTAGTGTGCCGTCAGAGCGCGTGTTCTCAACAGCACGGAACATTTTGAACACGAAGAGACACTTATCACCGGATAATGCAGATGTGTGTATCTTCTGAATTTATACATCTATTTTTGATTCACGTCACTGTGACACACAGCAGAGAGCCAATCCTTTCTGTACTCCACTGTGTGGGCGGGCCCGATAGCTTCAAACTCCAATTTTATTGGATTATAACAACAGCCACAGACTGCGCGCGTTGTTTGAGTCAAGAGATAAATTTCCCTCATTTTGATCAGCTCATTTCCACAAAGCCAAGCACAGCTGGCAAGCAAACACAAAAGGACAGACATGGAAATACTTCAACCCGCAGACCAGCTGATTGCCAAAACTTGGGACACGCTTCCTGTCATATAAACACTGCAGTGTGCGAGTCCAATAAAATTATAGGAAACGCAGAAAGGATTGGCTCTCAGCTTCGCGCCACAGTGACGTGGCATTGAAAGTAGATGAATAGATTTGCTCTGAGCAGTTCGAAAGTGAAGCTGCACATCTCCTGCTTGGCTTTTTTAAGATGCTGGCGCTGCCGACAGCGCAAATATCTGTCGTACGCAACACTCGCGCTGCACTGATATGAATCATGCTTCACCACTTTTGCGGTTTTAAAGTCGATCAGACGAAACTCGCATAGGTCGTAAGTCGACGACATACTTTATACAATGCATTATACAAACTACAGTAATATATCTTGGTCTGTTCTATTTAATGCATTTATGGAACAGTACAGCAATTTTCAAATGTATCGATACATCAGAAATTTTTTTTTTATCAATATATCGATACCAATAATAGGTTTTCAATGACACCCCTAGTATGATGACTTGTATGCTCGGTTGGAAAGTAAAGAGGGAGAAAATGATTTATACAGGTTGGCACAGCAGAGAAATAGAAATGGGAAGGACGTGCAACAAGTTAGAATGATTAAGGACAGAGGGAATGTATTGACGGATGACAGAAGTGTGCTGTCAAGATGGAAAGAGTACTTTGAAGAGCTGATGAATGAGGAAAATGAGAGTGGGGGAAAAAAAAGGAAAAAAAAAAGAAAAAAAGAGTAGAAGAGGTGACCGTTGAGGACCAGGAAGTAGCAAAGATTAGTAAGGGTGAGGTGAGGTTGAAGAGGATGAAAAGTGGAAAGGCAGTTGGTCCTGATGACATACCAGGAGAGGTATGGAAGTGTCTAGGAGAGGTAGCAGTAGATTTCCTGACAAGAACATTCAATAAGGTCTTAAGAGTGAGAGGATGACAGAGGAATCGAGGAGAAGTGTGATGGTGCCCATTTTTTAAGAACAAGGGAGACATGCAGAGTTGTGGCAACTACAGAGGGATAAAGTTGATGAGCCATAAGATGAAGTTATGAAAAAGAATAGTGGAAGCTAGACTAAGGGCAGAGGTCAGCATTTGTGAACAGTTTGGTTTCATTCCAAGAAAGAGCACCACAGATGCAGTGTTTGCTTTGAGGATGTTAATAGAGAAGTACAGAGAAGGTCAGAAGGAGCTGCATTGTGCCTTTGTGGATCTGGAGAAAGCATATGACAGGGTGCCAAGGGAGGAACTGTGGTATTGCATGAGGAAGTCTGGAGTGACAGAAGTATGTTAGAGTGGTGCAGGACAACTATGAGAGATGTAAGACAGTGGTGAGGTGTGCTGTCTGTAGGGATGTCATTGACAATCGGAATATCGCCGATATAATTATGTCGATCGATACCGATAAAAGGGATATTGATACTTGTAACGTTATAGCTTCCTGTGTTCATGACAGCGCCTGTAGTAAATGCCATTTCCATGACACCCCGAGTAAGTGGTACGTCCCGCGTCTCTGTATGGTAAGTGGTACGTCCCGCGTCTCTGTATGGTAAGTGGTACGTCCCGCCTCTCTGTATGGTAAGTGGTACGTCCCGCCTCTCTGTATGGTAAGTGGTACGTCCCGCCTCCCTGTATGGTAAGTGGTACGTCCCGCCTCCCTGTATGGTAAGTGGTACGTCCCGCCTCTCTGTATGGTAAGTGGTACGTCCCTGCTTCTAGTGTGCTGTCAGAGCACGTGTTCTCAACAGCACAGAACATTTTGAACAAGAAGAGACACTTATCACTGGATAATGCAGATATGTGCATCTTCAGAATCTATACATCTATTTTCGATTCCATGTCACTGTGACATGCAGCGGAGAGTCAATCCTTTCTGTACTCCACTGTGTAGGCAGGTCCGATAGCTTCAAACTCCAATTTTATTGGATTATAACAACAGCCACAGACTGCGTGTGTTGTTTGAGTAAAGAGATAAATTTCCCTCATTTTGATCAGCTCATTTCCACGAAGTCAAGCACAGCTAGCAAGCGCAAACAAAAGGACAGACATGGAAAAACTTCAACCCGCAGAGCAGCTGATTGCCAAAACTTGGGAAGCGCTTCCTGTCATATACACACTGCAGCCTGTGAGTCCAATAAGATTAGAGCTTCAAGGTCTCGGACCTGCCCACACAAAAATAATTGGCTCTCAGCTTCGCGCCACAGTGATGTGGCATTCAAAGTAGATGAATAAATTTGCTCTGGGCAGTTGGAAAAAGAATCTGCATCATCTCCTGCTTGGCCTTTTAAGATGCTGGCGCTGCCGGAAGCGCAAACAACCGTCGTACCCAACATGTACACAACACTCGCACTGCACTGCCATGAATCATGCTTCACCACTTTTGCGGTCGTCAATTCGATCAGACAAAACTCGCATAGGTCGTAAGTCGACGACTCACTGTATTCAATGCATTATACAAGCTATTGTAATATATCTTAGTCTGTTCTATTTAACAGTACAGCAATATACCAATGTATCGGAATTTTTTTTCATCAATATATCGATACCAATAATAGGTTTTCAATGACACCCCTAGCTGTCTGTGTGACAGAAGAGTTCAAGGTGGAGGTGGGACAGCATCAAGGGTCAGCTCTGAGCCCCTTCTTGTTTGCTATGGTGATGGACAGGCTGACAGATAAGGTTAGACAAGATTCTCCATGGACTATGATGTTTGCAGATGACATTGTGATCTGCAGTGAGAGCAGAGAACAAGTGCAGGAAAATCTCGAGAGGTGGAGGTAATCTAATGCATACTCAGTTAAGTAAAGAGTTGTAAAATGAATGAAAACCTGAATCCACAAATTACAGAACAATTACAGATATTTATCTTTTAGCAGAATCCAAAGAGTGTATACTTATTTTTATATTAATATTCATTAGGATTTGTACTTGTTCTTTGTATGCATCTCTTAAATAAAGTTTACTTACTTACACAAAAGAAAGAACTCTCCGCTTTGCTGGAATTCACATTAGTGCAGGCTGTGTTCTAAATGAGTTCAACGGCACCACTGTGCACTTGAAAGACCGGAAGTCCATATAGCCCATAGCAAGTACACTACTTTTGGTATTGAGCGCTTCACATATTGTAAGCGTTGATTGTCTGTTTTAAGCTTCATGTAAAGTGACTCGGTATAAATAAGTGACTTGTTTGAAATTAATGTTGATCTTATTTTACAATGTTGTGTTTATAATAATTGATTTAGAGGCGTTTTCTGAGATAAAGTAATTTTATTTATGGATGTATAGTACAGTATGAGCATCATACGTCACTGTAACAACTTGCGTTCGGCCGTCCGGAACCAATTAAAAAAGTAAGTCGGGGCGCTTCTGTACTATCTAACAAATTTAGTATCAGCAATGTTTAATTATTAAACATGTTATAATTCTACCCAGGGTAGTTCCATGTTTGATTGACATGTCTTACTTTACTATACCCTCCACTGTATACAATTTCAGCTTTTTTTTTTTTTTTTTTTAACACCAAAATATATTGTGTATACATCCAGGATACGGATGCAATACATGATGCTTTGTGCTATCATGAGACCTAAATGGTAAAAATGACTTCCAAGTGTGTCTCACAAGTTTATGTACAACAGGTATGAACATAGTAAACACAGCAAGCAGGAGCATATGTTTTTGTAAACTCACCCTTTTCATTTTGACCCCCAAATTCTCTTCAATAAGTTCCAGATCGTCCTCATCCAAATGGTCATCTGGAAGATCAAAGAAAAGGTTTACATCATTAAGCTGATTAAAACACACGCACACACACACGAAAGCATTAAAAACTCGTTTACATATTATGAAAGAATTTGGATTTGTCACTATCAATAACATGGGCAAGTGTGAATGTAGTTGATAATGACAAATGAAAATTCTCTATCATAATATGTAAATGAGTCATGGAAAAAAATTAAAGTCCAATGTATAAGATAGCCTGTGAACTTTTCAGAAAAGCAACAGAAATAACAGCATTTACCACGCTTTCGGCGTCGATGCCGGACTTCCTCTCCAGAATCACTGTCTCCGGCGCCACTTCTTGCCGCCGCTGCCTCCTCCTCCTCCTCCTCCTCCACATCATCATCAATAAGTCCCCTCAGGTTCCCATGTTCATCTTGATCCTCTGTGTTCTCCTCATCTTCTAATAAAAAAAGAACCATTAAACAGGGCTCCAAATAGTATTTAAACTGATATGCATTCATATAGACACATTAAATGATGACTGTAGGTAGTGTCTGTTTATTATTGTAATCTGTACTGACACTCAGTCTACACACCTGTTTTTAAAAAACCAAGTGTCCACAAGAGATACATTATTTTTTAAAACTTTAAAAACACAGTCAGATCTTGTCCTTTCAGCTTTTTCCCTTTTTCAGGGGTCGCCACAGCGAATTACCTGATTCACACAGGTTTATTCGTCGGATGCCCTTTCGCAAGGGACAGAAATACACTGACAGCTTTATAGCTACTCTTTACGAAAGCCAGAGTGTTACTAAATCAAATATTTTTGAATTTGTCAGAATACATACCATCTCAGACTCAATATAAAATCTCTATTAGATACTGACTAAGACAACACAATCCGTACATCTCAACATATTGAAGCTGGAATAAATAACATGTACAGTACTAAAGAAGTAACACAATCTTATTCATCGGCACTAATACTAAGGCAGTGATAAATGTTTTATGTAATAAAATGCTCATTGTACGAAAAGTACAATACTGATTATCGTCCTCAAGCTGTAACATTTATTGCTGGTCTAAATCTTTCCGAACATGTCTGAACTCTTACCCTCATCATCATCTTCCATAAACCTCTGAGTTTTCTTGGGCTTTAGATCATTCTCCTCAAACTCCTCCTCGGACTCCTCAGCCTCGCTTTCGATGAAGTCTGACATGTTTGCAAGCGCTATCGATAGATATTGCACATGGAATGTTTAGGTCAAGTTTGGATTTTACAAAAGTAAAATATCCAAATACAGTAAAAGAATAGTACAGTATCTTATACAGTGAAAAATATCCTATTCAGATAAAGTGAACTCTTTATGTAATTCTGACTCATCATGAGAGGTGCTGTGATTATTCACGGAACATGAAACCACTATCAGTTGAGACAAAGCACTAAATTTATGTCAGAGATTAAATATTCAGAGATGCGATAAAATGCTATACAATTTTCTAGCAGTCCACACTGTGTTTACAACCGGAGCAACATATCTAAAGCTGAGAAAATACCTGTAACTGGCAACAATTAAAACATTTGCAAAAAGTACTTTGTGCATGTATTCTGTAAAGTCCGTTGGGCTTTTTACACCCGAGCCTACTGTTTCATCGGACCGGTGCTTATCCCCGGATTCTGTAGCGTGAAGCGACGAGGAGTTCAACTCCTCCTGGACGGGACGCTAGTCCATCGCAGGTTACCTTCCAAGCATATCAGTATATTTTTACCGATACCCATTTATACTGCTGGATGAACAGAGGCACACTTGTGGTTGAGATCTTGCCCAGGGGTCTTAGCACAGAGTAATCTCATCACTGAGATTTGAACACACAACCTCCCGATCATGAGCCCAGCACCCTAACCATCGTACTGTTTGACAATTAAACAACCGCAGAAACATTAGCTTCCCTTTACAAACAAGCTAACACTGTACGCTGGGAAAAAAATAAATAAAATAGAAAAATTAACATTCACCTGGTGACGGAAATAACTATTTATCAGCAGACTAGCAAAATAAAGTGCAGTAAAGTTTTCCTAGCGCAGTGCGACTACGGAGAGGAAATGTTTGCATGTGCTAACAAGAAAACAAGGCCTTCGCGGACATTGGCGAGCACAGCGAGCTAAGCGAAGTTTGAGAAACAAGGATAACGCGAACAATTGCATCTAAAATAAATTGTTCATCAGATTTAGCGCGTTTCGTACATAACTCGACGGTTTACTTACATTCACCCGCGGTGTGGGTCGCTTAAAATACCTCGGAAAACAAGATTAATGCGAAAAAGGAACAGACTGTTTCGAGCAACTAACTACAAAAAATGGCCGACGGACTGCGATGGGACATTACTTCCGCTTTGGAATATGAAACATCCGGTTCATTGTGACGACACTCTCTTTGTGACATCATCAGTTCAAATTTATCGTTCTTTCAACCCTCATATTTTATCCTAATTCAACTACCTCTTTTCCACACCTCCGTTGTTCCGGATTGTTGAGTCTAAGTACTTAAAATCCTCCACTTTCTCTAAGATAAGATAAGAGATAAGATACAGTTTTATTAATCTCACAATGGAGAAATTCACTGTTACAGGCTCTTGAGGTACTATCAGTAGGGGGTGCAAAAATAGATACAAGTACAAACATACACACATACATATATATTATATAAGTAAATAAATAAATAGATACATAAATAGTATAAATTAATAAACAAGAAAAGAAAAGAATGGAGCAACTTTATAGACTGGCCTATATTAAAGTGTAATGTATCTGAGTGCAGATACTCTATCTCTGCTCCCTGTAACCTCACCGTTCCTCTTGGGTCCTTGATGTTCAAACACATGTATTCTGTTTCACTGAGGCTAACCTTCATTCATTCTTCTCCTTTCCAGGGCATACCGCCACCTCTCTAGATTTTCCAGCTCTTGCTCTCTGCTCTCACTGCAGATCACAATGTCATCTGCAAACATCATAGCCCACGGAGATTCTTGTCTAACCTGTCAGTCTTTCCATCACCATAGCAAACAAGAAGGGGCTCAGAGCTGACCCTTGATGCTGTCCCACCTCCACCTTGAACTCTTCTGTCACACCGACAACACACCTCACCATTGTCTTACATCTTTCATCGTTGTCCTGCACCACTCTAACATACATCTCTGCCACTCCAGACTTCCTCATGCAATACCACAGTTCTTCTCTCGGCACCCTGTCATATGCTTTCTCCAGATCCATTAAGGCACAATGCAGCTCCTTCTGACCTTCTCTGTACTTCTCTATTAACATCCTCAGGGCAAACACTGCATCTGTGGTGCTCTTTCTTGGCATGAAACCAAACTGTTGTTTACAAATGCTGACCTTTGCCCTTAGTCTAGCTTCCACTATTCTTTCCCATAACTTCATCGTATGGCTCATCAACTTTATCCCTCTGTAATTGCCACAACTCTGCACATCTCCCTTGGTCTGAAAAATGGGCACCAGCACACTTCTCCATTCCTGTGGCATCCTCTCACTCTCTAAGAATTTGTTGAATGTTCTTGTCAGGAAATCTACTGCTACCTCGCCGAGACACTTCCATACCTCTCCCGGTATGTCATTAGATCAGCATCATCCTGCATACCACCATCCTATGCTGTTTGGCAACACTCTTGCCCACTACTACTTTGCAGTCACTGACTTTCTTCAAATTACATCGCCGACACAAGATGTCGTCTACCTGTGTGCTCCTACCTCCGCTTTTATAACTCATCCTATGCTCCTGTCTCTTCTGGAAGAAAGTATTCACCACAGCCATTTCCATCTTTTTTGCAAAATCTATCAACATCTGTCCTTCTGCGTTCCTGTCCTGGATACCAAACCTACCCATCACTTCCTCGTCCCCTCTGTTGCCTGCACCAACATGTCCATTGAAGTCTGCCCCAATGACCACTCTTTCACCTCTGGGGGTACTCTGCATCACTTCATCTAACTCACGCCAGAAGCTCTCCTTCTCTTCTAGCTCACATCCTGCCTGTGGGGCATAAGCACTAACAACACTGATTATCACACCTTCAATTTCTAACATGAGACTCATCACTCTGTCTGACACTCTTTTACTTCTAGATCATTCCTGACAAACCCCTCCTTCAAGATCACTCCTACTCCATTTCTTTTCCCATCCACACCATTATCTCTCTATCTAGTGCCGGAGTCGTAGGATGACCATTGGCAGCCCACCATGAAGGATAACGCCCTGGTTATCATCTTCATGGAGGTTTGCCATTGCCTTCTGCACGATGTGAATCTACAGGCAATTTAGAACGGCTAATTAACCTACTGTGCATGTCTTTGGATTGTGGGAGGAAACCCACGCGAGCACAGGGAGAACATGAAAACTCCACACAGAAACGCCCAGGCTGGGAATCGAACCCAGGCCTTCTTGCTGTGAGGTGGACATGCTAACCACTATGCCACTGTGCCACCCCCACACCATTATAAAACAGCTTAAACCCTGCTCCTAAGCTTCTCGCCTCGCTACCTTTCCATCTGGTCTCCTGAACACACAGTATGTCCACCTTCCTCCTCTGCATCATGTCAGCCAGCTATCTACCTTTTCCTGCCATAGTTCCAACATTCAAAGTCCCTACTCTCAGTCCTGGACTCATGTTTTTCCTCTTCTGTCTCTGCCTACGGATATGCCTCCTGCCTCTCCTTCTTCAACTATCCCAGTTTGTTTTGTTTGTTTATGTGTGCATTTATTTACTGTAAAAAAGTAATGTCTTGGATTTGGTAAGAAATAAAAATTAACCTAATATCTGAAACAGGGGGCAGCTGTGGCCTAATGGATAAGAGAAACGGCTTTGAGATGAGAAGGTCACTGATTTAATTCCTGAACCAGCAAGAAAAATGTGCGGCGGTGGGGGAAGTTGCTGAAGTGCCCCTGAGAAAAGCACTGAACCCCCACCACTGTATGTGCTCATTTTGGATGGGTTAAATGCAGACATCAAAATATCTCTTGTAGAATTAATACAGTTAATTTATTGATTAATTTTCTGAACCGCTTAATCCTAATTACGGTTGCTGGGATGCAAGCACCAATCTCAGCTGGCAATGGGTGAGGGCAGGGTACACCATGGACAGCTCAACAGGCCATTGCAGGGCCAAATTAATACAGTATAAAATATAAATATATATTTTAAAAATATAATTAGTTTTGTGTGTTCTTTCCATATTTGCCATCTTCCACCAATCATTCAGTGGCTCTGCTCTCTCTCTCTATCTCTCTCTCTATTTGCATGAGAAAATGAACTTTTTTTCTAAAGCTTAGAGACAAGTGTAAAGAAACAGAAAAATAATTACAAACACAATACACAATATTCACCAAAAAGTGCAAGAATACAATAAACGAATTCTTCTTTTCCTTTCGGCTGCTCCCTTCAAGGGTCACCACAGCAAATCATCTGCCTCCATCTCACCCTATCCTGTGCATCATCTCCTCTTACACCCACTACCTTCATGTCTTCATTCACCACATCCATAAATCTTCTCTTTGGTATTCCTCTAGGCCTTCTGCCTGGCAGTTCCAACCTCAGCATCTTACTACCAATGTATTCACTATCCCTCCTCTGAACATGTCCAAACCATCTCAATCGAGCCTCTCTGACCTTGTCTCCAAAACCCCTTACATGTGCTGTCCCTCTGATGTACTCATTCCTGATCCTATCCATCCTCGTTACTCCCAAAGAGAACCTCAACATTTTCATCTCTTCTACCTCCAGCTCTGCCTCCTGTTTTTTCCTCAGTACCACTGTTTCTAAACCATACAACATTGCTGGCCTCATCACCGTTTTGTACACTTTTCCTTTCATTCTTGCCAATACCTTCCTATCACACATCATACTGGACACTTTTCACTTTTCAACCGTTCCAATCTGCCTGCACATGCTTCTTCACTTCTTTTCCACACCCTCCATTGCTGTGGATTGTTGAGCCTAAGTACGTACTTAAAATCCTTTATCCTCTTTATCTCTGCTCCCTGTAACCTCGCCGTTCCTCTTAGGTCCTTCTCGTTCACACACGTATTCTGTCTTACTGAGGCGAACCTTCATTCCTCTTTCTTCCAGGGCATACCTCCAGCTCTCTAGATTTTCCTGCACTTGTTCTCTGCTCTCATTACAGATCGCAATGTCATCTGCAAACATCATAGTCCATGGAGATTCTTGTCTCACCTCTTCTGTCAGCCTGTCCATCACCATAGCAAACAAGAAGGGGCTGAGAGCTGACCCTTGATGCAGTCCCACCTCCACCTTGAACTCTTCTGTCTCACCGACAGCACACCTCACCACTGTCTTACATCTCTCATACATGTCCTGCACCACTCTAACATACTTCTCTGCCACTCCAGGCTTCCTCATGCAATACCACAGTTCCTCTCTCGGCGCCCTGTCATATGCTTTCTCCAGATCCACAAAGGCACAGTGCAGCTCCCTCTGACCTTCCCTGTACTTGTCTATTAACATCCTCAAAGCAAACACCGCATCTTGGCCAAACTGTTGTTCACAAATGCTGACCTCTGCCCTTAGTCTAGCTTCCACTATTATTTCCCATAACTTCATCTTATGGCTCATCAACTTTATCCCTCTGTAGTTGCCACAACTCTGTACATCTCCCTTGTTTTTAAAAATGGGCACAAGCACACTTCTCCTCCATTCCTCCGGCATCTGCTCACTTTCTAAGACCTTGTTGAATGTTCTAGTCAGAAAATCTACTGCTACCTCTCCTAAACACTTCCATACCTCCACTGGTATGTCATCAGGACCAACTGCCTTTCCACTCTTCATCCTCTTCAATGCCGTCCTCACTTCACCCTTAATAATCATTGCTACTTCCTGGTTCTCAACAGTCACCTCTTCTACTCTTCCCCCCCCTCTCATTTTCCTCATTCATCAGCTCTTCAAAGTACTCTTTCCATCTTCCCAGCACACTTCTGTCATCAGTCAATACATTTCCCACTCTGTACTTAATCACTCTAACTTGCTGCATGTCCTTCCCATCTCTGTTTCTGTGCTGTGCCAACCTGTATAAATCATTTTCTCGCCCCGTACTATCCAACCTAGCATACAAGTCATCATCCGTCCTCTGTTTGCCTTTGACACTGATACCTTCGCCTTCTGGTGTGTATCTCTGTACTACTGTTTACTCTCTTCAGAACATTTTTAAAAGAATGTTGAAAATGGAGTTTGGTTTCTTCAATTACAGGGATCTTTCACTTTCCGCGGTTCATTGGGACCGAGATCCCTAGGCGACCATCGAAATCCGCGAAGTAGGATCACCCTCCCCCCGACTGATGTATATGTACATGTATATGTGTATATAATATCAATAAATATATATTCAATGCTATAAATGCTTATAAGAACAATTGAACATTACAAAGTAACATAAGATCTAAATGAAATAAAAATGCACACACGTACAGATGGTCCCTCCCTGAATCACCACTTTTATCATGGTGGAGGGGTTTCCATAACCTAATGATCCTAGGAGCTATGTTGTCGGGGGCATAATGCCCCTGGTAGGGTCACCCAAGGCAAACAGGTCCCGGGTGAAGGTCCAGATGAAGTGCGATTCAGAAGACCCTTATGACGGAGAGACATCCAAGGAAGCAGTCTCCCTTGCCCAGACGCGGGTCACCGGGGCACCCCCCCTTGAGCCAGGCCCAGGGGAGGGGCTCAAAGGCGAATGCCTGGTGGTCAGGCTTCTGCCCATGGAGCTTGGCTGGGCCTAGCCCGAAAAGGAGACATGGGTCTGCCCTCCCATGGACCCACCACCCATGGGAGGAGTTTTAGGGGTCAGGTGCAGTGTGAGTTGGGTGGCGGCATGGGTTCTGTCGGACCGATCTGCGGCTATTTACTCTGACCCTCGGACATGGAATGTCACATCTTTGGCAGGGAAGGAGCCTGATCTGGTGCGTGAGGTGGAGAGATACCGACTAGATATAGTCAGGCTCACCTCAACGCGTAGCTTGGGCTCTGGAACCATCCATCTCGAGAGAGGCTGGACCTTATTCTATTCTGGAGTTGCTCATGGGGAGAGGCGGCGAGCTGGTGTGGGTATTCTTGTTGCCCCCCCATCTTGGGGCACAAATATTGGGATTCTCCCCGGTTGACGAAAGGGTAGCTTCCCTCCATCTTTGGGTGGGGGGACGGGTCCTGACTGTTATTTGTGCTTATGCACCAAATGACAGTTCAGAGTACCCACCCTTCTTGGAGTCTTTGGGGGTGTGTTGGTGTCCCTCGGGAGACTCACTCGTTGTCTTGGGAGACTTCAACGCCCATATAGGCCAATCTATAAAGTTGCTCCATTCTTTTCTTTTCTTTTATTGTTTAGTAATTTATACTATTTATGTATCTATTTATTTATTTAATTATATAATATATATGTATGTGTGTATGTTCGTACTTGTATCTATTTTTGCACCCCCTACTGATAGTACCTCAAGAGCCTGTAACAGTGAATTTCTCCATTGTGAGATTAATAAAGCTGTATCTTATCTTATCTTATCTTATCTTATCTTATGTGGGCAACGATAGTGTGACCTGAAAGGGTGTGATCGGTAGGTACGGCCTCTCCAGCCTGAACCCGAATGGTGTTTCGTTGTTGGACTTCTGTGCTCATCACAGTTTGTCTATTACGAACACCATGTTCGAACATAAGTGTGCCCATAAGTGCATTTGGCATGAGGACACCCTAGGTTGCAAGTTGATGATTGACTTTGTAGTCGTGTCATCGGACTTGTGGCCGTATGTTCTGGACACTCAGGTGAGGAGAGGAGCTGTCTATTGATCACCACCTGGTGGTGAGTTGGCTTTGGTGGTGGGGGAAGCTGCCTTCCAGACCTGGCAGGCCCAAGCGTGTAATCAGGGTCTGCTGGGAACGTTTGGCGGAGTCCCTTGTCCGAGAAGCCTTTAACTCCCACCTCCGGGAGAAGTACAACCACATCCCGGAGGAGGCAGGGGACATGGAATCTGAATGGGTCATGTTTCGTGGGAGGAGTTCAGTGAGGGCCTGGAGAGTGATTATCAGTGGCCTCAAAGAGGTTCCGCCCAGAATATCTCAGGGCTCTGTATGCTGTAGGACTGTCTTGGTTGACATGTCCCTGCAACATCGCATGGTCATCTGGGGCTGTACCTCTGGATTGGCAAACTGGGGTGGTGGTCCCGATTTTTATGAAGGGGGACCGGAGAGTGTGTTCCAATTATCAGGGAATCACACTCCTCATCCTACCTGGGAAAGTCTATGCAGAAGTACTAGCGAGGAGGATCTGACCGATAGTCGAACATTGGATTCAGGAGGAACAATGTGGTTTTCGTCCTGGCCGTAGCACTCTGGACCAACTCTATATGCTCCACAGGATTCTGGAGGGGGCATGGAAGTTTGCCCAATCTGTCCAAATGGGTTTTGTGGATTTGGAGAAGGCTTTCGACCATGTCCCTCGAACAATCTTGTGGGGCGTATGCCAAGAGTACGGCATTCCGGACCCGTTGCTACAGGCCATTCCGTCGCTATATCACCAGAGCCAAAGTTTGGTCTGTATGGGCAACAACAGGTCGAATTCGTTTCCAGTAGGAGTTGGAATCTGCCAAGGCTGTCCTTTGTCATCGATTCTGTTAATAATTTTTATGGACAGAATTTCTAGGCACAATTGAGGCATTGAGAGGTTCTGGTTTGGTGGCCATCGGATCTCGTCTCTGCTTTTTGCGGATGATGTCCTTTTGGCTTCATAAAGTCGGGACCTCCAGCTCTCAATGGAGCAATTCGCAGCCGAGTGCGAAGCAGCCGGGATGAGGATCAGTACCGCCAAGTCCGAGGCCATAGTTCTCTGTCGGACAAGGGTGGAATGCACCCTCTGGGTCGGGAATGAGGTCCTGCCCCAAGTGGAGGAGTTTTAGTATCTTGGGGTCTTGTTCACAAGTGAGGGAATGATGGAGCAGGAGATTGACAGACGGATCGCTGCAACTGTTAAGCGGAGCCTGTACCGGTCTGTCTTGGCGAAGAAGGTGCTGAGCCACAAGGTGAAGCTCTCAATGTACCAGTTGATCTACGTTCCAACCCTCACCTATGGTCACAAGCTTTGGGTAGTGACCGAAAGAGCAAGATCGCGGATACAAGCGGCTGAAATGAGCTTCCTTCGCAGGGTGGCGGGGTTGTCCCTTAGTGATAAAGTAAGAAGCTGTACCATTCATAGAGAGCTCGGAGTAGATCGGCTGCTCCTCCGCATTGAGAGCGGCCAGTTGAGGTGGCTCAGGCATCTGGTTAGAACGCCTCCCGGACACCTCCCTGGTGTGGTGTTTCAGGCATGTCCAACCGGGAAGAGACCCCGGGGTCGACCTAGAACACACTGGAGGGACTATGTCTCTCGGCTTGTCTGAGACCACCTCGGTGTCCTCCCCTGGGAGAGTTGGAGGAAGTGGCTGGTAAGAGGGACGTCTGGACCTCTATGCTTAGGTTGCTGCCCCCGTGACCCGACCCTGGACTTAGCGGAAGATGATGATGACATACAGATGGTATTGCAGGAGAAGAAGACGACACACATACAAACACGTGCAGTTGCACGTGCACAGACAGATGCAACAATGTAAGTAGTTTTGATGGGCAATTTTGGGTTGTTTTTTGTTTCGTGTTTGTTCAGGGATTTTTTTTTGCACATTTGGCCTTGTTTTTGTGATGATTTTGGCATACAGCTCATGAAAACACAAAATTCCTATCTAAAAAAATTTGCATATTTCATCCGACCAATTAAAAAAAAGTGTTTTTAATACAAAAAAGTCAACCTTCAAATAATTATGTTCAGTTATGCACTCAATACTTGGTCAGGAATCATTTTGCAGAAATGACTGCCTCAATGCGGCGTGGCATGGAGACAATCAGCCTGTGGCACTGCTGAGGTGTTACGGAGGCCCAGGATGCTTCGATAGTGGCTTTAAGCTCATCCACAGTGTTGGGTCTGGTGTCTCTCAACTTTCTCTTCACAATATCCCACAGATTCTCTATGGGGTTCAGGTCAGGAGAGTTGGCAGGCCAATTGAGCACAGTAAGGTGCCAGGTCGTGCTGAAAAATGAAATCTTCATCTCCATAAAGCTTTTCAGCAGATGGAAGGATGAAGTGCTCCAAAATCTCCTGATAGCTAGCACATTGACCCTGCCCTTGATAAAACACAGTGGACCAACACCAGCAGCTGACATGACACCCCAGACCATCACTGACTGTGGGTACTTGACCACTGGACTTCAGGCATTTTGGCATTTCCTTCTCCCCAGTCTTCCTCCAGACTCTGGCACCTTGATTTCCGAATGACATGCAAAATTTGCTTTCATCCGAAAAAAGTACTTTGGACCACTGAGCAACAGTCCAGTGCTGCTTCTCTGTCGCCCAGGTCAGGCGCTTCTGCCGCTGTTTCTGGTTTAAAAGTGGCTTGACCTGGGAAATGCGGCACCTGTTGCCCAGTCCACTGCTTCCACAGGTCCCCCAAGGTCTGGAATCGGCCCTTCTCCACAATCTTACTCAGGGTCCGGTCACACAGCGTTTTCTGCCACACTTTTTCCTTCCCACAGACGTCCCACTGAGGTGCCTTGATACGGCACTCTGGGAACAGCCTATTCGCTCAGAGATTTCTTTCTGTGTCTTACCCTCTTGCTTGAGGGTGTCAATGATGGCCTTCTGGACAGCAGTCAGGTCGGCAGTCTTACCCATGATTGCGGTTTTGAGTAATGAACCAGGCTGGGAGTTTTTAAAAGCCTCAGGAATCTTTTGCAGGTGTTTAGAGTTAATTGGTTGATTCAGATGATGATGTTAATAGCTCGTTTAGAGTACCTTTTCATGATATGCTAATTTTTTGAGATAGGAATTTTGGGTTTTCATGAGCTGTACGCCAAAATCATCAGTATTGAAACAATAAAAGACTTGAAATATTTCAGTTGGTGTGCAATGAATCTAAAATATATGAAAGTTTAATTTTTATCAGTAGATTGCAGAAAATAATGAACTTTATCACAATATGCTAATTTTTTGAGAAGGACTAGTATATCAATTTCATTGACTTGGAAAAGGCATTTGACAGCATCCACCAAGAATCCTTATGGAAGATTCTGAGACATTATGGAGTCCCCACAAAACTTGTCCAGGTTGTTGAAATGCTATACAGTGACCTCAAATCCCAGGTGATTTGTGACACAGAGCTCACAGATACCTTCAATGTCAGCACGGGAGTGAAGCAGGGCTGTATCCAATCGCAGTTCCTCTGCATCCTGACCATGGACTGGATTATGAAGAATGCCACAGAAAGAGAGAGGAGAGGAATCAAATGGACTATGACGAAGACAACAACAACAACGCTGGAAGATCTGGACTTTGCCGATGATATTGCCCTGCTGTCACACCGCCACCAAGACATGCAGGAGAAGACAGATACTATGGCAAAAATAGCTGGAAACCTTGGTTTGAAAGTCAGCACCAAGAAGACCAAGAGAATGAAAATGAATGCCAAATGCAAAGACAGCATCAAACATAACGGGGATGAGATTGAAGAAGTAAATGATTTCACCTATCTTGGTTCCATAATGTCAAACACAGGGGATGGGGAGGTGGAGGTCCTGGCTCGACTTGCAAAAGCCAGCCAGACTCTCACCTCACTCAGGAGCACAAGGCAAGGAACATTCGCTTGAAGACCAAGTTAAAAAATTTTCAATCAAATGTGATTAGCATCCTCCTTTATGGATCAGAATCATGGAAAATGACAAAAACCATCAAAAAGAAACTTGATGTCTTCCAGAACAGATGCGTTAGACCAGGGGTCACCAACATTTTTGAAACTGAGAGCTACTTCACGGTTACTGAATCATACGAAGGGCTACCAGTTTGATACGCTCTTCTGAAATAACAAATTTGCTCAGTTTGCCTTTAGTTATACATTATTTATAATGATTAGTAATACTCACCTATGTAAAGACACTGATCATGTTAATGATTTCTAACAATGATTATCAAAAATGACAACAAGGTGGGAAACAGATATCAATATTCAACACTTTATCTCTATTAATCACAGTATTTGTTACATTTTCAGATGATCACTTACATCACTACATTTTAGCAAAAAATATCCCATTTGCACAAGCCACTGACATGCCCTGTTAACAAATCATGAACTATGTTGCAACATGTTTCAAAAAGTTAACAATTATGTAATGTTAAACAAAATCAACTTACATATTTTTAAATATGTAATACATTTTTATTTCACATTTTTGAACTAATGGCCAAGTCTGTGTTATGTTTAACAAAATTATAACTTTTAAATGTCATGAACACACTTTTAAATTGAACACAATTCTTCAATATTTTAATTCAACTTTGCCATGGCACTACCATGTTGCCACTGACTACATCTGGTATCCGTCCTTGGTTGAGTGGGAAGACTGGCATTGCATGCTGTTCACCAGTGTGTTGTAATCTGGTGTGTAACTTGACACTGCAACTGTGAGTGAGTCTCAGATGTGCATCAGTGAGGCGTGTTCTGTGTTTGTTTTTGATGAAGTTCATGTCAGAAAATGCTGATTCACAGAGATAGGTTGAGCTAAACAGGCTGGCAACCTTCATGACTGCTGTGCATACTCCACTGTACTTCTCTGTGTCAACAAGGCGCCAAAAGTTTGGTGCAGCCTGGTAGGCTTTTGAGATGGAATCATTTTTGCAATGTTATAATTTCAATCTCCACCTGTCCAGCATCCAAGTTGAACGTTGCACTTAACTGCTCAGCAAAGCATGTTGTGTCCCCATTCATGAAAGGGTTGGAAATGAAGAACACACATGGGTCAAGCTGATGAAGGTCACAAACCTATTCTCAAACTCTTGCCCAAGTCTGTTTATTACTTCAATGTACTTTTCTGCCACTTTTTCAAATGTCTCAGATGCAGAAGCATTGTCTTTCAGCACTGACTGCACAGAGGGAAAGTGCAGAACTTTTTCTCTGTAAATCTGCAGAGAATGCATTCATTGGCTTTAAATGCATTTAAAGCACTTATCATATCGACAACAGTCTTACCTTTGCCTTGCAGCTGGCAGTTCAGGAGGTTTAGTTTCCCAGTAATGTCCACCAAAAATGCAAGGTCAAGTGTCCCACTCTGTGCCCTCTAGCAGTGAGACCTCTTCGCCTTTGGACTGCATGAACTCTTTGATTTCACGCAAAAGAGACAAAAAAGGATGCAAAACTCGTCCTCTGCTGAGCCATCTGATTTCTGTGTGTAGCAGTAGGTCCCCATATTCTGCTGACATCTCCTCTAATAGTACCTTGAAAATCCTGTGCTGCTTTGCTTTGGAAGCGGATGTTGTTTATGATTTTCTAGCAGGAGTCATCACGTGCCCAAAGCCGATCACTTTGCTTTTCACAACGCCTGCTGGTGAATGATGCAATGGTAATGCAGAAATTTGGGGAAGTCTGGGTCACGTTTACAGTGAAGCTTGATGAAACCTGTCTGTCGGCCCGACCATAGCAGGAGCCCGTCTGTTGTCACCGCTACCAGCTTTTCCAATGGCACCTTTTTCTGCACGAAAAACTCCTTCACCGTGTTATAAATGTCAACTCCTCTCGTAGTTGTCTTTAAGGGCAGTAGTGTCAGGAGTTCTTCTTTTGTGGAGAAATCATTAAACACCATCCGGATAAAACCAATAACTGGCGCTGTACTGCTGCTGTCCACGGACTCATCGCACTGGAGGCTAAACCACTTGCACTTCGCCAGATCCTGCTCCAACTGATCGACCAAGTTACTGGACATAGCTGATACTCGTCTTGCCATCGTAGATGCCCCCAGTTGGACGTCGGAAAGAGTGGAGATTAGGTCGCTTCCATTTTTCTCGTCTTTAAATACAGTGTTAGCAATTAATAACATCGCTTCTTTGACAACTTCTCCATCTGTAAATGCCTTTTTTCTTGATCAGAAAATGTGTAGCTCTAAAGCGAGGCTTGGTTGCTTTTTGTGAGTTTTGGCCGGCCTCGTAAAAAAGACTGATTGCTTACCCAGAGCGGTCTTTAGCTCACGGGCTTTTTCTGCCCGTAGAGGCGCTTGCAGGTGGATATTTATCATGGTAGCTTTTGTGACACGTATTGAAATGTCTCTCCACATTGTGCCGTTTTGCTGTCGCCACGGTCGTCCATAAATCAGACACACGCGAGGTTTCTTTACAGTCGTAAAAGAACTCCTCTTCCCATTCACTGTGAAAGAGATCGTTTTCTTTCTTTTTCTGCCATGTTTTTGGGATGCAGTGCATACAGCGCCCGCTAACTTACTCTCCACATCCCACAAGCTCTACTTTACTGCCCATAGGTAAATATTGTGCGCGTTAACCTTAAAGTATTTTTAAGATAGTATTTTTTAAATCTATATACATACAAGTGTGATTAAAAAAATAATAGCAACAGAACAAAATTAATTTTTAGACGCAGCTCTCTATGAGATGTGCTATTTTTGGAACAGGCCCGCGGGCGACTCATGTGGTCCTTGCGGGCGACCGGGTGCCCGCGGGCACCGTGTTGGTGACACCTGCGTTAGACACATTCTATGCATCTATTTGCCAAATACAATCAGTAATGAAAAACTCCACCGAAGAACAGAAACTGAACCCATCTCCACACAAGTTAAATGAAGACGTTGGCGATGGATAGGACATGTGCTCCGCCAGAAGAAAACAGTCCTATCCAGAATCGCCCTACGATGGACTCCAGATGGCCGAAGAAAGCGAGGTCGCCCCAAGGAGACTTGGAGGAGAACAGTTGAGAGAGATAAAGGAGAAGGGTTCGACATGGGGCTACCTGGAACGTGTTTCAGCCGACCGACATAAATGGTAAGCTCTAGTTGAGGCCTTATGTGATACCTAATCACAAAGAGGACTACTACTATGGTGACATGAAGGTAACCATTCAGTATGAGGGCAGCATATCAGAACCTTTCGACATCAAGAGCAGTGTGAAGCAAGGCTGCGTCCTTGCCCCAACACTCTTTGGCATCTTCTTCTCCCTCCTTCTTAAACCTGCCTTTGGGACCTTGACAGAAAGAGTGTACATGCATACAAGATCAGATGACAAGCTGTACAACATCGCAAGACTCAGAGCAAAGACCAAGGTCTGCTAAACCACCATAAGAGGCATGCTCATTGCAGACGATGCAGCCGTCACAGCACACACACAATATGACCTCCAGCAACTGATGAACCGATTCTCTCATGCTTGCCGTGACTTCGAGCTGACCATCAGTTTTAAAAAAGACCAATGTGCTGGGTCAGGACGTGGCTACACCACCTGTCATCACCATCAACAACTACCAACAGGAAGTGGTCTATGAGTTCACCTACCTGGGATCCACCGTCACAGACAACCTGTCCCTTGACACCGAGTTAAACAAACGAATCAGCAAGGCTGCAATGACACTGGGGAGATTAGCCACTCATGTCTGGGAGAACCCCAAGCTGACTACCAAAACCAAAATGGCTGTCTAAAATGCCTGCGTCATCAGCACCCTCCTATACAAGAGCGACAATCTATAGCAAGCAAGAGCAGAAGCTAAATACTTTTCAACCTGCGAAGTCTCTGCTGTATCCACAGCATCAGCTGGAGAGACAAGGTGCCCAACACCGTGGTCCTGGACTGCGCCGGTCTTCCCGCCATGTACACACTACTCAAGCAGTGCAGAATGTACTGGATTGGCCATGTGCACCGCACGGAGGATGGCAAAATACCTAAGGACATCTTCTATGGAGAACTTGACGTTGGCAAACGACCCCGTGGTCACCCATAGCTGAGGTACAAGGACGTGTGTAAACGAGATCTGAAAGCCTTAGAAATCGACCTCGAGAGATGGACATTGTGGCAGACCGCAGCAGCTGGCGCTGCCTCCTCTATAAGCAACTGAAGGAAGATGAAGAGAAAATCACCAACAAAACCATCAAAAAATGGTGCAGGCAAAAAGGGAAAACAACAACTGACTCCTCTGCATCTATTCACATCTGCTCCTCATGTGGCAAGGACTGCCATTCTCCCATTGGCCTCATAAGCCACAGTCGGCATTGTTTAGAGCGAAGTACTAAGAACTGACAGTGAAAGGGCACAGTTTCCATGGTCGATTTTGACCGAAGGAGGCCTACTAATATATATATATATATATATATACACACACACACACACACACACACGAGCCATACGATGAAGTTATGGGAAAGAATAGTGGAAGCTAGACTAAGGGCAGAGGTCAGCATTTGTGAACAACAGTTTGGTTTCATGCCAAGAAAGAGCACCACAGATGCAATGTTAGCTTTGAGGATGTTAATAGAGAAGTACAGAGAAGGTCAGAGGGAGCTACATTGTGCCTTTGTGGATCTGGAAAAAGCATAAGACAGGGTGCCAAGAGAAGAACTGTGGTATTGCATGAGGAAGTCTGGAGTGGCAGAGAAGTATGTTAGAGTGGTGCAGGACATGTATGAGAGATGTAAGACAGTGGTGAGGTGTGCTGTCGGTGTGACCGACGAATTCAAGGTGGAGGTGGGACTGCATCAAGGGTCAGCTCTGAGCCCCTTCTTGTTTGCTATGGTGATGGACAGGCTGACAGACGAGGTGAGACAAGAATCTCCATGGACTATGATGTTTGCAGATGACATTGTGATCTGTAGTGAGAGCAGAGAACAAGTGCAAGAAAATCTAGAGAGGTGGAGGTATGCCCTGGAAAAGAGAGGAATGAAGGTTAGCCTCAGAAAATCAGAATACATGTGTGTAAATGAGAAGGACCCAGGAGGAACGGTGATGTTACAGGGAGCGAGGATGGATAGGATCAGAAATGAGTATATCAGAGGGACAGCCCACGTAAGATGCTTTGGAGACAAAGTCAGTGAGGCTAGATTGAGATGGTTTGGACATGTACAGAGGAGGGATAGTGAGTATATTGGCAGTAGGATGCTGAGGTTTGAACTACCAGGCAGAAGGCCTCGAGGAAGACCAAAGAAGAGATTTATGGATGTGGTGAAGGAAGACATGAAGGTCGTTGGACTCAGAAAAGAAGATGCGGAGAACAGGGTGAGGTGGAGGCGGATGATTTGCTGTGGCGACCCCTGAAGGGAGCAGCCGAAAGTAAAAGAAGAAAGAAATATATACACACACACACACACACACACACACACACACACACACACACACATATATATATATATATATATATAGTCTTATATTATAATACATATTATATAAATATATATATAGGGATTCCTCACGTTCCGTGGTTAATTGGGACCGAGATCCCCACGAAACCATCGAAATCTGTGAAGTAGGATCACCCCTCACCCACCCTTTCCGACTGACATATACGTACATGTATATGCGTATATAATATCAATAAATATATATTCAATGCGATAAATGCTTATAAGAACAATTATACATTAAAAAATACAGACGCTCCCCGACTTACGTTTTTAATTGGTTCCAGATGGCTGAACGTAAGTTGAAAGTGAGCGTAAGTTGATACAGTGACGTATGACGCTCATATTGTACTATAAGTCCATAAATACCATAACTGTATCTCATAAAACACCCCTAAATCAATTATTATAAACATAACATTGTAAAATAATATCAAATATATCAAATAATATCAACATTCATTTCAAATATGTCACTTATTTATACCGAGTCACTTTACATGAAGCTTAAAACAGCCAATCAACGCTTACAATATATGAGGCGCGCAAAACCGAAAGTAGTGTACAGACGCTCCCCGACTTACGTTTTTAATGGATTCCGGCCAGCCAAATGTAAGTTGAAAGTGAACGTAAGTTGTTACAATGACGTATGACACCCATACTGTACTATACAGTCATAAATACCATTACCGAATCTCATAAAACAACCCTAATTATTATAAACATAACATTGTAAAATAATATCAAATATATCAAATAATATCAACATTAATTTCAAATAAGTCACTTATTTATACCGAGTCACTTTACATGAAGCTTAAAACAGCCAATCAACGCTTACAATACGTGAGTCGCTCACCTGCTGTGGGTTATATGGACTTCCGGTCTTTCAAGTGAGCAAGGGCACCGTTGAACTCGTTTAGAACTCAGCTTATATTGATGTGAATCACTAGCAGAGTGGAGAGTTCTCTGGATTCGGGTTTTTATTCATTTTACAACTCTCTTTGTCGGGGAGCATCCGTACTTGCAAAAGTAGTGTACTTGCTGTTGTTTATATGGACTTTCGGTCTTTTAAGTGAGCAGGGGCGTCGTTGAACGCGTTTAGTACTCAGCCTGCACTGATGTGAATCACCAGTAGAGCAGAGTTCTCTTTCTTTTCTGGATTCGGGTTTTCATTCATTTTACATCTCTCTTTGCTTAACTGAGTATGTATGGTAGATTGCGCCGATCCGAGCAGATAGCTAATTCATCTCTGTGTATGAGACTTGCAGCCATGCTCGTAGGCTTACGCTTCTGACCAACCATATTTGCTTAGGGTTACAAGAGTCCGTAAAACAGTGTAAACACAAAGATCACAAAGACGACGTCTTAACACAAGGGTAACACGCTATATATATATATATATATATATATATATATATATATATATATATATATATATATATATATACATATATATATATATATATATATATATATATATATATATAATAAAAACTTTCTATTGAAACTCCATTTATCACTTCAGATCTGTTTCGAGGGGTAGTGAAACCATCCTCTCTCTTCACCACCCCTCGAAACAGATCTGTAGTGATAAATGGAGTTTCAATAGAAAGTCTTTGTCCTGTCCTTTTATTTTTATTGCTATTTGCTCTACCAAAAAGTATTGAGCACTCTCCTACGGAAGGATCTACTCAGAAAATCCCCTCTCTCTCTCTCTCTCTATATATATATATATATATATGTATGTATGTATATATAAAGGCTAGAAGCTTAGAAGCAGGGTTTCAGCTGTTTTATCATGGTGTGGATGGGAAGAGAAATGGAGTACGAGTCATTTTGAAGCAGGAGTTTATCAGGAATGTTCTAGAAGTTCTAGAAGAGTGTCAACAGAGTGATGAGTCTCAAGTTAGAAAGTGAAGGTGTGATGTTCAATGTTGTTAGTGTTTATACCCCACAGTCAGGATGTGAGCTAAAAGAGGAGAGATTCTGGAGTGAGTTAGATGAAGTGATGCAGAGTACCCCCAGAGGTGAAAGAGTGGTCATTGGTGAAGACTTCAACTGACATGTTGGGGCAGGCAACAGATGGGACGAGGAAGTGATGGGCAGGTTTGGTATCCAGGACAGGAACACAGAAGGACAGATGTCGATAGATTTTGCAAAAAGGATGGAAATGGCCGTGGTGAATACTTTCTTCCATAAGACACTGGACAATAGGGTGACTTATAAAAGCGGCGGTAGAAGCACACAGGTAGACTACATCTTGTGTGGGCGATGTAATTTGAAGGAAGTAAGTGACTGCAAAGTAGTAATGGGTGAAAGTGTTGCCAAACAGCATAAGATGGTGTGCAGGATGATGCTGATGATGAGGAAGTTGAAGAAGGCAAAGGCAGAGCAGAAGACAAAGTGGTGGAAGGTGAAAAAGGAAGAGTGTCATGTTGTTTTCAAGGAAGAGTTGAAACAAGTTTTGGTGGTGAGGAAATGCTTCCAGTTGACTGGAAAACTACAGCTAATGTGGTCAGGGAGACAGGTAGGAGAGTTCTTGGTGTGTCTTCTGGAAGGAAAGTAAACAAGGAGACTTGGCAGTAGAATCAGGAAGTGCAGGAGTGTGTACAAAGGAAGAGGTTAGCTAAGAAGAAGTGGGACATAGAGGGGACCAAAGACAGTAAATAGGAGTACGGGGAGACACAGTGTAAAGCGAAGGTATCGGTGTCAAAGGCCAAACAGAGGACATATGATGACTTGTATTATATGCTGGACAGTAAGGAGGGAGAAAATGATTTATGCAGGTTGGCACAGCAGAGAAATAGAGATGGGCAGGACGTGCAACAAGTTAGAGTGAATAAGGACAGAGTGGGAAATGTATTGACTGATGACAGAAGTGTGCTGGGAAGATGGAAAGAGTACTTTGAAGAGCTGATGAATGAGGAAAATGAGAGACAAAAAAAAGAGTAGAAAAGGTGACCGTTGAGGACCAGGAAGCAGCAAAGATTAGTAAGGACGAAGTGAGGAGAGCATTGAAGAGGATGAAAAGTGGAAAGGCAGTTTGTTCTCATGACATATGATGACATAATAGAGAAGTACAGAGAAGGTCAGAGGGAGCTGCATTGTGCCTTTGTGGATCTGGAGAAAGCATATGACAGGGTGCCGAGAGAGGAACTGTGGTATTGCATGAGGAAGTCTGGGGTGGCAGAGAAGTATGTTAGAGTGGTGCAGGACATGTATGAGAGATGTAAGACAGTGGTGAGGTGTGCTGTCGGTGTGACAGAAGAGTTCAACGTGGAGGTGGGACTGCACGTGAGTCAGCTCTGACCCCCTTCTTGTTTGCTGTGGTGATGGACAGGCTGACAGATGAGGTTAGACAAGAATTTACATGGACTATGATGTTTGCAGATGACATTGCGATCTGTCGTGAGAGCAGAGAACAAGTGCAGGAAAATCTAGAGAGGTGGAAGTATGCCCTGGAAAGGAGAGGAATGAAGGTTAGCGTCAGTAAAACAGAATACACATGTGTGAACAACAAGGACCCAAGAGGAACTGTAAGGTTGCAGTGAGCAGAGATGAAGAAGGTGGAGGATTTTAAGTACTTATGCTCAACAATCCAGAGGAGTGGAGAGTGTGTGGAAAGAGACTGAGAAGACAGAAACTCACACTTCTCAGCTTTAACAAGTAATTGTTTTTCTCGGACCCTCATTAAAACCATCTGCACATGACGGAGATGCTTGTCGTGGTCCTTGGAAACGATCAATATGTCGTCCAGATAAACGAACATAAACCGGTTCAACATGTCCCTGAACACGTCATTGACGAGGGCTTGGAAAATCGTCGGGGCGTTGGTTACACCGAATGGTATGACCAGATACTCGAAGTGACCCAGAGTTGTGTTAAAAGCTGTCTTCCGCTCGTCCCCCTCCTGAATCCAGACTAAGTGGTAAGCATTTCTGAGGTCCAGCTTTGAGAAAATGGCTGTATTGTGGAGAGGGGTGAAGGCCGAGTCAATGAGAGGGAGGGGGTACTCATTTTTTACCGTGATACTGTTCAGGCCCATGTAATCAATTCAGGGTCTCAAGGTTTTGTCCTTCTCCACAAAGAAAAACCTGGCACCTGCCGGGGACAACGAGGGCCGGATAAGACCTGCAGCCAGCGACTCGGTTTCCATGGCTTCCTTCTCAGGCTTCGAGAGGTTATAGAGTCGCTGAGAAGGGAGTGTGGAAGCTGGGAGTAATCCGATGGTGCAATCGTATGGTTGGTGTGGTGATGGTGAACGGGCCTGGTCCTTACTGAATACCTCTTTCAAGTCGTGGTACTCTTTAGGGATGCCAGTCAAATACATATTTCCCAGCGTGACCGGGGTTTGTGAAACATGAGGGGGGGGGGGTACAGCAGCTAGTAGGCAGTAGTCACTCCAGCTGCATATGGTGAGTGTGTACCAGTCAATGTGGGGGTTGTGACTCTGCAGCCACGGCCACCCCAACACCAGGGGAGTGAGAGGGGCAGAGAGGACAAACAACTCCAAACACTCATGGGAATTACTGGACAGACTGAGCTTGACAGGCTTCGTCTTGTAAGTGACATGAGCTATGAGTCAGCCATCAATGGCTACTACCTCCTTTGGGGTTTCAAGTTTATATACGGGTAGGTTGTGGAGCTCAACCACCCCCAAGTCAATGAAATTAGTGTCGGCGCCTGAGTCGATGAATACGCTGACTACGTGGGGATGTTGTGCAGGGTACAGCGTACCTTGAACCTGCAGGCACTTCCCGGAGGGTCTTGGAGGGTTCTCTCGCCGCTGCTCCTCTCCTGGCTGTCGGACCCGGCCGTGCAAGGCACTGGGCAAGGTAATGCCCCTTTTCCGCGCAGTAAATGCAGAGACGATTAGTCAGCCGCCGATGCCTTTCCTCCGTTGTCAGCCAGATGCGGCCCAGCTGCATGGGCTCGTGGGAGTCGTCTTCCTTCGGAGGGGGGAAGTGCGAGGAGGTTCGAGGTGAAGCAGCGTTGAGCCTCACAGGGATGCTCAGCGGCAGGAAGACGGGGCTAAACCGCTTTTCCCGGGATCTGTCTCTCTTTCTCTCTCTCTCTCTCTCTTAGTCTGTTGTCCAGCCTGGTAGCCATGGAGATCAGAACTTCAAGCGTCGCTGTCTCATCTCGTGCCGCTAGCTTGTCCTTCAGCCTCTCGTTCAACCCCTGCAGGAATGCCCCCTGGAGCGCGGGGTCGTTCCAGCCGCTCTCTCCGGCGAGGATACGGAATCCGATAGCATGTTCGAAAACTGACTGTGAGCCTTGTTGGATCCAAAACAGCTGGCTGCTCGCCTCCTCCCCTTTCGCCACATGATCGAAGACTCTCTTCATGAGCACCTGTGAGCAGGCTCATCACAAACATGGTCTTGGCTTGGTCAGTGGTGTATGTGAGTGGCTGCTGACTGAAGACCAGAAAGCACTGGTGGAGTAATTGAGCACATGAGCCGATTATGCCTGAATACCTTGCTGGCATGTGAATGAGCGGCTCTTGGCGTGCGGTGAATGGGGCTGGCGATGCTGCCGGTGCGGACAGTGAAGGGTGGGTGGGTGTGAGTTGTGTGGTGATGGCGTTCATTCTTCCGCCGAGCTGCACCATGCTGGTGGTTAATCATTGAAGGCTGTCAACAATTTGGTGCAGAGTGAAATCATGCTGTCCCAACAGGAGTCCCTGGTGGGACAATGCCTGCTGGAGTTGGGTGGTCTCCACTGGAGTCCATTTTTTTGGCTAGAACACTGTGTGACTGGGAGCATTCAGATGGACCTAAAGATGCAGGAGACAGAGTATGATGATATTTACTGAATTAAAACAACTTAAAAAACTAAATTAAAAACTAAAGCGTTATTCCTTCTCTCTCTCTCGCTCTCTCTCTCTCTCTCTCCACACCCACAAGACGTGAATTCAAAGCGCATTCCCTGCTTGACAAACTCAACTTTAATTTGATTCCTTGAGGGATCGGAATTCCGGATGAGCTTAAATGCGCCCACATTTATTAAACATTTACTGACTTAAAACAACTTAAAAAATTAAACTAAAAATGAAAGAGTGAAGCTTTCTTCTGTCTGTATCTGGGAGGCCAGCGGGGCGGGATGTTGAGAGACAGCCAATGAGAGAGCAACTCGTGCGTCGTGTGAAATTTTGATTGGCGCGTTTGAATTTTGAATTTCTTTTTGTAAGAGGGGGTTGTTTCGTATTTCGGGGACGGAAACTCAAGAAAATGTTTTTCGTAATCCAGGGATTTCGTACAAAGGGGTCTTCGTAAATTGGGGGCCGACTGTATAATTATAATAATAATAGTAATATAATAATATATAATATAATATAATATAATGTAATATAATATCATATAATATATTATAATATAATATAATATAATTAAAACAGTCTGGTGTTCAATTTGTTCTTGTGTTTCTCTATCTCCTTTAAGGCATAGGCCTATAGCCCCTGAGACTCGAGTTCAGGTCAATCAAGATGTGAAACCCCCCTTCACGGTCAGCCCAGCCTATGCCCTTGTCAGAGCCACTCCCAAACAGACCACGACAAAGTTCTGCTTTATTATGTTATGATTTTAATTCGTTTCTGCGTCAACAAAAATGTCATTCAATTAAATATGGCATAATAGCCAATTAGCATTAACTTGCAGTGCATATCAGCATCACCGCTTTTACGATTTTCCAGAACGCATGGTGGCGGACTATCATACAGTACTGTACACATTTCTTCTGTGGTTTTCTTTGACTCTCGAGTGGCGGTCCGTTTAGTTCATATTCGTGAACCGATTCTATTGAATATGTCGAAAACTTGTTGTTTTCCACTGGGATTTTGAGATTTTTTTTTTTTTTTGCACTTCAGGTAAATTTCTATACCTGTTTTTACAGGCATGTCAGATTATATCAACTGAATAGTTGTCTAAAAAACAGTCAGTTGTGCTGGTGAACCGACCTGATCGACTCATTAGTCATGAGTCGACTCTTTCGCGAACTGTACACTACAGTACGCTGCACTGATTCTGTCGTTCAGAACACTTCGACGATTATAAAAGTTCTAACAATGGGAAAGAATATTGTTTATTTGGTTCTTTTATGGATCTTGGTTTTATTGTTGCGTGCATGCAGCATGACTTTAGGCTCGGAAATTAGTTTCGTCACGTGCGGCTCGGTTGTAAAACTGCTGAATATCAAACACAACGTCAGACTCCATTCTCATGACGTGCGCTATGGTTCCGGTAAGTAAAGAGAGACAGGGCTGTACTTAATAATAGTCACTGAAATGGCACACGGCATATTAACAGCTTAATTAGGTTTTGTTCTCACTTTTAATTGGTCCAAATGGCAGCAAGTCTGACTAGTTTTGGCTGCAAGAGAATCACAGTTTTATATGAATGCACCACTGATTTTATATATATATATATATATATATATATATATATATATATATATATATGTGTGTGTGTGTGTGTGTGTGTGTGTGTGTGTATACACACACACAGTGGTATGAAAAAGTATCTTCTGAACCTTTTGGAATTTCTCACATTTCTGAATAAAATCACCATCAAATGTGATCTGATCTTTGTCAAAATCACACAGATTAAAAAACAGTGTCTGCTTTAACTAAAACCACCCAAACATTTATAGGTTTTCATATTTTAATGAGGCTAGCACGCAAACAATGACAGAAGGGGGAGGAATAAATAACTGAACCCTCTGCCTAAGGAGACTTAAAGAGCAATTGAAACCAAATTTTACCAAACAATTTAAGTCAGGTGTGTGCCCAATCACTGATGAGTGGCTTCAAGCTGCCCTGCCCACTATAAAACACACAGCTGGTAAGAATTGTCTTGATGAGAAGCATTGTCTGATGTGCACCATGGCTCGCTCAAAAGAGCTGTCTGAAGACCTGCAATCAAGAATTGTTGATTTGTATAAAGCTGGGAAAGGATACAAAACCATCTCTAAAAGTCTGGATGTTCATCAATCGACAGTCAGAGAAGTTGTCTACAAATGGAGAGAGTTTGGCACTGTTGCTTCTCTCCCAAGGAGTGGCCGTCCACCAAAGATGACGCCAAGAGTTCAGCGCGGAATACAAAAACAAAACGAGAGTGTCTGCTAAAGACTTACAGAAATCACTGGCACAGTCCAATATCTCTGTGCACACATCAACTATATGTAAAACAATGGCCAAGAATGGTGTTCATGGGAGGACTCCAAGGAGGAAGCCACTGCTGTCTAAAAAAAACATTGTTGCTCGTTTAATGTTCGCAAAAAGACACTTGGACACTACACAGAAGTTTTGGCAAAATATTTTGTGGACTGATGAAACCAAAGTTGAATTGTTTGGGAGGAACACACGACGTCATGTGTGGAGGAACAATGGAACAGCTCACCAACATCAACACCTCATCCCCACCGTGAAGCATGGTGGAGGGTGCATCATGGTTTGGGGCTGTTTTGCTGCCTCGGGGCCTGGACAACTTGCAATCGTTAATGGAAAAATGAATTCAAAAGTTTATCAGGATGTTTTGCAGGAAAACCTGAAGCCGTCTGTCAGACAGTTGAAGCTAAAAAGAGGATGGAAGCTGCAACAAGACAATGATCCAAAACACAGAAGTAAATCAACTTCAGAATGGTTTCAGAAGAACAAAATACACGTTCTGGAGTGGCCAAGTCAAAGCCCAGACTTGAACCCCATTGAGATGCTGTGGCATGACCTCAAGACAGCGATTCATGCCAGACATCCCAGGAATCTGACTGAACTACAGCAGTTTTGTAAATAAGAATGGGCTAAGATTAGTCCTGATCGATGTACCAGACTGATCTGCAGCTACAGGAAGTGTCTGGTTGAAGTTATTGCTGCCAAAGGGGGGGGGCACAAAATATTAAATGTGATGGTTCAGTTACTTATCCCCCCCCCCCCTTCTGTCACTGTTTGCATGCTATCCTCATTAAAATATGAAAACCTATAAATGCTTGGGTGGTTTTAGTTAAAGCAGACACTGGGGGGGGGTACAGATACTTTTTCATACCACTGTATATATACAGTAGGCCCTTGACTACTCGCGGTTTTGCACTCGTGATTTGATCCCAAAATCTACAAACATCTGTCCTTCTATATTCCTGTCCTGGATACCAAACCTGCCCATCAATTCCTCGTCCCCTCTGTTTCCTGCACCAACATGCCCATTGAAGTCTGCACCAATGACCACTTTCACCTCTGAGGGTACTCTGCATCACTGCATCTAACTCACTCCAGAATCTCTCTTCTCTTCTAGCTCACATCCTGCCTGTGGGGCATAAGCACTAACAACATTGACCATCACGCCTTCAATTTCTAACTTGAGGGTCATCAGTCTGTCTGACACTTCTTTCACTTCTCGAACATTCCTGACCAACCCCTCCTTCAGAATGACTCCTTCTACATTTCTCTTCCCATCCACACCATGAAAAAACAGCTTAAACCCTGCTCCTAAGCTTCTAGCCTTGCTACCTTTCAACCTGGTCTCCTGAACACACAGTATGTCCACCTTCCTCCTCTGCATCATGCCAGCAAGCGCTCTACCTTTTCCTGCCATAGTCCAACATTCAAAGTCCCTACTCTCAGTCCTAGACTCACGCATTTCCTCTTCTCTCTCTGCCTACGGACACGCCTCCCGCCTCTCCTTCTTCGGCCAACAGTAGTCCAATTTCCACCAGCACTCTGTTGGTTGACAGCACTGATGGCGATTGTTGTAAACCCGGGCCTCGACCGATCCGGTATGAAATTGGTATTGGCAGTTCGCATATACAGTATATGATTCATACTTCCCATGGGTATTTCTTGACTTAACTGCACAGGAATAGTGCAGTCGGATTGATTTAACATCTGAGATGTAATTTATTATTATTCCCCAAAGGTAAGACGGATGTTGTTGAATAGTCCCTGAGATGGAACATGGACGTGTTTTAGCGACAGTTACTGAGCCTGGGATGGATGAGTGTGCTGATATATACTACACAGGCACTTAAGCAAAAACAAGTACAAAAACAAGAGTCAACACACACAAAGCCACATACATGCACACATGTGGAAAATTAAGAATGATCCAATTTGCCTAATGTGCATTCCTTCGGAATGTGGGAGGAACTAGAGAGCCCAGAGGAAGACGACAGGACTACCTTGAGGAAACCCGCACAAAAACACCTGAGTTTAGAATCAAACCCAGGAACTTCTTGCTCTGAGGCAGACCACTACACCACCGTGCTACCATTGAATAAAATGAGTATTTTATGTTTTTTTTTATATAAAAAAATGTACTTCTTCATATATCGTAAAATAAGGCATGGTGGTTGCATGTTTGTCTCACAGCAAGAAGGTCCTGGGTTTGATTCCTCGCTAGGGCGTTTCTCTGTGAAGTTTGCATGTTCTCCCCATGTTTGTGTGGGTTTCCTCAGGCTATTCTGGTTTACTCCCAGTTCAAAAACATGCATATTAGGCTAATGTGACCTTCCAAATTGTCCCTAGGTGTCACTGTGAATGTTTGTGTGAGTGTTGGCCGTGCGATGGCCTGGTGAGCTGTGCAGGCTGTACCCCGCCACAGCTCAGCTGATTCTGGGCGTTAGCCTCCCTGCGACAATAATTAGGATCAATCAGCTTCGAAAATAAATGAATGAAAATCGTAACAAAATGACTGAACATGTATTCGTCAGAAATTTGTCTTTATAAAATAGAAAATGTTTTTATTTTAACTTTTCCTTTGTTTGATTGCCTTGTGCCTTGGGATGTCAGGTAGCGGCCAGCAGTCGGTAACTGGAGTGACTGCAGTGGAAGACAGTAACAGTTACTGGAGTGTTCGCGGCACCAGTGGGGTGGGGTGCCATCGAGGGACTCCAGTCAGATGTGGCCAGAACATCAGACTCACACATGTGAACACAGGCCGCAATCTGCACAGCCACTACTTCGCGTCTCCTCTGTCATCTAACCAGGTCTAGAAGCACGCGCCAATTCATAAACAAAAAATGTATTTATTAAAAAACAACATATACAGGATGTTGCGATGTATAAAATCGATACGGGTTCATTTTCCATTAAGGTTGCAGGTTTATACTAGTTTGGTTTTCTAATCCATTATTTACATTAATATACAGGGACATGTGTTGTAGAAACAAACAGTCCTGTAATAGTTTCAATTGTGAGCAGAATTGGCTGAATGAGGCTTCTTTTTACCACCAGCTGTTAATATCATTTATGTCTTTCGTCAGTGAACAACAAATCATGGGTGGAAGACAGCATTGCTTTGGTGAACAAAGGAAACAAAGCAAAGAATGTGGTGGCTGTTACAATGCCGATGCCTCCTTATGTTAAAAAAAAAAAAAAAAAAAAAAAAATTGTTAAACACTAAAATGGGGCAACCATTGACCTGCTGATAGTGTTGCCAAAATTTGTATATGAGAGCTTTGTACTGATTCACACAAATAATTTCACCAAGGATTTGTTCTGATTACCAAAATATTTTAAGCCATATGAAGCTGTTTATAGGAAGTTTGCTAAACCATCCTTTCAATTTGTTTCTTTGATCATTTAGGAAGTCAGTGCCTTTGGAGAGGACGGTGAAGGTGACCATTTGGATGAGTGGACTGTACTATGTCGGGGTTCTGTATGGCAGCGTGCCGAGTCCGTGCGTTTCCAGCACACAGCCACAGAAGGGTTGCTGTCAGTGACAGGCGAGCAGTATGGCAAACCCATCCATGGCCAAAGAGAGGTTCACGCCATGACCAGCAGTAGCCAGCACAGCTACTGGAAAGCCATGGAGGGCGTTTTTATGAAGCCGAGTGAAACAGGACCCAAAGACTTCAGCAGTCCAACCCATACTGAATTCTGACTGCATTTATTCCAGCACTGTGTGTTATTAATTTTCTTTTTCAGATTTGTTACAAAGATCTCATGCAAAAGGATCTTAAATTGGGAGGGGGTCCCATTACTTTAACTGCACGGTGATAAGAGCACACAGACCTCATACAAAATGTTTTTCTCCCTGAATACGATCTAATTCCTTCTTTTTTCATGTCTGTAAATATGTTCGGGAATTAATTTTAAGACAAGTGTGTTGCATATTTGTATTCAGTTGAGTGCATATCTGATAGGACAAAAATTTAAATGTGCATAGATCCTTTTGGCTTATCGGACTTTTGACTATTAGTTTAATAAGAAGCCACTTAACTACACTGTGTTAAATAAGAAAACAACTGACAGCTGATGGATTGAGTGGGAATCGCGAGTGCATTTTAAGTAGGAGCCGCTTTATTTAAGCAGTAGTAGACAATACAGTGTTTACTATGCTGTCAATGCTCTGTATCACAAACAGAAAGAACAACGTTAAAATGTATTCCACCCCCCCAACAATTCTAGAAACACCAGAAAAATAAAAACCTCTGCTGAGGTGTTTATTAAACAAAAATGATAGAAATATTGTTAGCATTGGCTTTAATTCTTTAATCGGCTCTTGATATTGATTAAACCACAGAGATCACTACAAATGTGAAAGTGCCCCAACACTGCTAGAATTGTTTGCTGACATCATTACTACAGTGCTACAGAACAAGCGTTTTTTTGTTTTGTGGGGTTTTTTTGTCCTTTTCAAAGCAAACACACTAAAGGTATCACAATAGTTGTTAGTGTTCTGCAGTCCAAATTAAAATCAATTTAGGTCCATGTAATTTTTTTTTCCCTTTCTTGTTTCTGTGCTCACTTTAACGAATTGAAGACAGGGAAGTATGTATATTTATTAATATATTAGTGTATATAGAGTCAGCGTCAATATTCATCTTCAGTGCTGTTCAGATCAAACAACAAACATGCATCTGTTATATTGTTCTTCCAAGATTGTCTGCGTGCCAATACTTAATGCATGGTGTTTGGAAAATATTTTAATACTTTTTTTCTTAGAACAAATTTACTTCAATTGCATCTAAGACTACAGACATGTTTCTTAGTGATATGATGCTAATTAAAGAGAGAAAAAAAGGAAGGAAAATATATTTTTAACCTTTCTTAAAGCCATATGCACCAATAATTCTGGAGGTCACTGTATTTGGATGCTGGTGCTACATTTTAAAATATGTATTGCTATGTCTATACATGGTACAATTCAATCATGTTGATTCTTAAGAATTAGTTTTGAAATAAAGTTAATTGAAATTGTCTTTGTTTTTGAATTTGTGTAAAATATTACTTGAATTGAAGTAAAATAATCTGTCAGTGCTTGCAGTAGAAATGCAACTTCCTGCTTGAAGTAGAATAGAGGATGACCTCTATTTATTTAGAAATATCCAAACACAGACCTTCAAGAAAAAGCAGAGGTAGATGACTGAATTGGGAGAGCTCTGTCAATTTATCAGGGATCCCAGATTCTGCTATTTTTACTCTCTTATTTAGTGGAATGCCGCTATTTTTTTCAGCTTCAGGGGCCCTGTGTCCCCTTTGACCCCCCCCCAGCTGAAATATTTCCTATATTCCTGAACCAGTTTCCTCTGTTTTTTTCTAAACCTCTCTGGGATCCCTGTTTTTTTTTTTTTTTTGTCATTCAGAATAATAATCCTTACTTCAATCCACTGATCAGTGCCTCTGTTCACCCAGCAGTATACATGCGTACCAGTAAAAATATACTGGGAAGGTAACCTGTGATGGACTAGCATCCCATCCAGGAGGAATTGTACTCCTGGTCACTTCACGCTACAGAAACCGGGGATAAGCACCGGCCTGGTGAGCCACTAAGCTTGGGTGTAAAAAGCCCAACAGACTTACCTACTTTAGTCCACAAACAAAAAACCCATCTGATAAAAGCTACATATTTTTCCTATCTCTTACCAGTAAGCAGCTAAAATACCTCTGCTGTTCTATTATCTCAGAGGCTGATAAAAGTAGAAGACTAAACCTCTCTGTGTCTCTGCTGGGCTTTCAGAGCAAGGCTGGAAATGTACAGTACTGTATCTATGAATTTGCTCTTAATTTACCTCTCTGATTAAGGAATCAGATTTGTGCCTCCCGTTTTTCTCTTACCAGGGAATTTGCTTCCCATACGATCAATTTTTCTAGTGTGCCTCCTCATAAAGGAAACTAGAGCTACTTCTGCATCCTTGTGAGAAAAAAATATACATTTTGCATTACAAAATATTACATATGTACACTATGCTTCATTCCCTTCATTTGCCTGTCAGAGCTTTATGTACCTGCTACATTAAGTCTTATCCCTCTACTCCAGTGCTTCTCAATTATTTTCTGTCGCCCCCCAGGAAGAGGAAAACATTTCACCCCCATATAAATAGTGTTATTTGTCTAAAAATTGTTTTAAGTAATCCTCTGCATAACACTATATCCTTATTAACATTATAAATGCAAAAAAGGAAGAAATATAGATCCAACTTCCAACAAAGAATAACTTTATTAACAATGTTCATCATCATTTCATTTTCTGTAACCGCTTCATCCTAATTAGGGTCGCGGGGAGGCTGGTGCCCATCCCAGTCAACTCAGGGCGAGAGCAGAGTACACCCTGGACAGCTCGCCAGGCCATCGCAGAGCAGAAACACGCTGACGGCTTTGCAGCCTACTCTTTTTACGAAAGTCAGCAATGGTTCTTTTACATGCCTCACACCATAGACAGTGAGAGAGACATGGCCGGCCTTTGATAACCCAGTTAGCTGCACTGGATGGGGGTGGGGGGGTGGGGGGGAGTGACCACCTTGTGGAGAGTGGGACCCGAACCCCCAACCTTTGGATCAGCGATCCGGCGCCTTATCCCACTAGACCACCACTGACCACTTATTAACAATGTTTTAGTCTTAAAACAAAAAGATTTAAAGTGCATCAATTTGCCTAACATTAAAAAAAGTATACTTATTTAAACTGTAAACATTTTGACCAACGATTTGAACAATTGGATACTGAAAAATAAAATTAAATAAAGTCAATAAATAATAATAAATTCAAATTGATCAGCAATATTATCTCAGGAGCACAATATATAAAACACTTTAATCTACAAAACAAAAAAGGAATAAAACATCATCATCATCATCTTCCGCTTAGTCCAGGGTCGGGTCGCGGGGGCAGAAACCTAAGCAAAGAGGTCCAGACGTCCCTCTCCCGAGACACATCCTCCAACTCTCCCGGGGGGGACACCGAGGCGGTCCCAGACAAGCCGAGAGACATAGTCCCTCCAGCGTGTTCTAGGTCGACCCCGGGGTCTCTTCCCGGTTGGACATGCCCGAAACACCACACCAGGGAGGCGTCCAGGGGGCATTCTGACCAGATGCCCGAGCCACCTCAACTGGCCCCTCTCAATGCGGCGGAGCAGCGGATCTACTCCGAGTACTCCCCGGATGGCGGAGCTTCCCACCTTATCTCTAAGGGAGAACCCCGCCACCCGGCGAAGGAAGCTCATTTCAGCCGCTTGTATCCGAAATCTTGTTCTTTCGGTCATTACCCAAAGCTCGTGACCATAGGTGAGGGTTGGAACGTAGATCGACTGGTAAATTGAGAGCTTCGCCTTGCGGCTCAGCTCCTTCTTCACCACAACGGACCGGTACAGGCACCGCTTAACAGCAGAGGCTGCAGCGATCCGTCTGTCGAGCTCTCGCTCCATCCTTCCCTCACTCGTAAACAAGACGCCACGATACTTAAACTCCTCCACTTGGGGCAGGACCTCATTCCCGACCCGAAGGGTGCATTCTACCATTGTCCGACTGAGAACCATGGCCTCGGACTTGGAGGTACTGATCTTCATCCCGGCTGCGAATCGCTCCAATGAGAGCTGGAGGGCCCGACTTGATGAAGCCAAAAGGACAACATCATCCGCAAAAAGCAGAGATGATATCCGATGGCCACCAAACCAGAACCCCTCATCGCCTCGACTGCGCCTAGAAATTCTGTCCATAAAAATTATGAACAGAATCGGTGACAAAGGACAGCCTTGGCGGACTCCAACTCCCACTGGAAACGAATCCGACCTGCTGTTACCAATACGGACCAAACTCTGGCTCCGGTGATACAGCGACCGAATAGCTCGTAGCAACGGATTCGACACGCCGTACTCTCGGAGCACGCCCCACAAGATCGTTCGAGGGACAAGGTCGAAAGCCTTCTCCAAATCCACAAAGCACATGTGGACAGATTGGGCAAACTCCCATGCCCCCTCCAGAATCCTGTGGAGCGTATAGAGTTGGTCAAGAGTGCTGCGGCCAGGACGAAAACCACATTGTTCCTCCTGAATCCGAGGTTCGACTATCGGTCGGATCCTCCTCTCTAGTACCCCTGCATAGACTTTCCCAGGTAGGCTGAGGAGTGTAATTCCCCGATAATTGGAACACACTCTCCGGTCCCGCTTCTTAAAAATTGGGACCACCACCCCAGTTTGCCAATCCAGAGGTACAGCCCCTGATGACCACGCGATGTTGCAGAGACGTGTCAACCAAGACAGTCCTACAACATCCAGAGCCCTGAGATATTCCGGGCGGATCTCGTCCAACCCCGGAGCTCGACCACCGAGGTGCTTTTTGACAACCTCAGTGACCTCCATTCCAGTGATGGGCGGACCCGAACCCCCAGGGTCTTCCTCTTCCACGGAGGGCGTGTTAGTGGGTTTGAGGAGGTCCTCAAAGTATTCCCTCCACCTCTCGACGACATCCCCAGTCAAGGTAAGCAGCTCCCCACCTCCACTGTAAACAGTGTTTGTGAAGAACTGCTTCCCCCATCCTGAGGCATCGGATGGTGGGCCAGAACCTTTTTGAGGCCAACCGATAATCACTCTATAGGCCCTCACCGAACTCCTCCCACGCCCGAGATTTTGCATCTCTGACAGCCTCGGCTGCGGCACGTTTGGCCTGCCGGTACCCGTTTGCTGTCTCGGGAGTCCCACAGGCTAATAAAACCCGATAGGCCTCCTTCTTCAGCTGGACGGCCCCCTTCACCGCAGGTGTCCACCACCGGGTTCGGGGATTATCGCCACGACAAGCACCGACGACCTTACGGCCACAGCTATGAGCTGCCGCCTCAGCAATGGAGGCACGAAACATGGCCCATTCGGATTCCATGTCCCCCGCCTCCTCCAGGACGTGGTTGTAGCTCTGCCGGAGGTGGGAGTTAAAGGCCTCTCAGACAGGGGACTCCGCCAAATGTTCCCAGCAGACCCTGATTAGACGCTTGGGCCTGCCAGGTCTGGAAGGCAACCTCCCCCACCACCGAAGCCAACTCACCACCGGGTAGTGATCGGTAGACAGCTCAGCTCCTCTCTTCACCTGAGTGTCCAGAACATATGGTCGCAAGTCCGATGACACGACTACAAAGTCAATCATCGAACTGCGGCCTCGGGTGTCCTGGTGCCAAGTGCACTTATGGACACCCTTATGTTCGAACATGGTGTTCGTGATAGACAAACTGTGACGAGCACAGAAGTCCAACAACGAAACACCATTCGGATTCAGACTGGAGAGGCTGTACCTACCGATCACACCCTTCCAGGTCACACTATCGTTGCCCACATGGGCGTTGAAGTCTCCCAAGACAACGAGTGAGTCTCTCGAGGGAGCGTTCTCCAACACCCCCCCAAAGACTCCAAAAAGGGTGGGTACTCTGAACTGTCATTTGGTGCATAAGCACAAATAACAGTCAGGACCCTTCCCCCGCCCGAAGATGGAGGGAAGCTACCCTTTCGTCAACCGGGGAGAACCCCAACATTTGGGCACCGAGACGGGGGGCAACAAGAATACCCACACCGGCTCGCCGCCTCTCCCCATGAGCAACTCCAGAATAGAAGAAGGTCCAGCCTCTTTCGAGATGGATGGTTCCAGAGCCCAAGCTATACGTTGAGGTGAGCCTGACAATATCTAGTCGGTATCTCTCCACCTCACGCACAAGATCAGGCTCCTTTCCCGCCAGGGAGGTGACATTCCTTGTCCCGAGGGTCAGGGTAAGTAGCCGAGGATCGGTCTGACAGAACCCATGCCTTTGGCTGCCACCCAACTCACATTGCACCCGACCCCTAAAACTCCTCCCACGGGTGGTGGGTCCATGGTAGGGCGGACCCATGTCTCCTTTTCGGGCTAGGCCCGGCCAGGCTCCATGGGCATGAGCTCGCCTTCGAGCCCCTCCCCTGGGCCTGGCTCCAGGAGGGAACCCCGGTGACCTGCGTCCGGGCAAGGGAGACTGCTTCAAATGTTTGCTCCGAGATGGCATAGGGGTCTTCTGAATCGCACTTTGTCTGGACCTTCACCCAGGACCTGTTTGCCTTGGGTGACCCTACCAGGGGCATTATGCCCCCGACAACATAGCTCCTAGGATCATTAGGTCACGCAAACCTCTCCACCATGATAAGGTGGCGATTCAGGGAGGGGAGGGCAGTGATGGCCTGGAGATAAGGTGCCAGATCACTGATCCAAAGGTTGCTGGTTCAAGACTCGCTAGCGACAGGTAATCACTGCCCCCCAGTGCAGCTAACTGGGTTATCAAAGGCCATGTCTCTCACTGTCTATGGGGAGAGGCATGTAAAAGAACCATTGCTGACTTTCGTCAAGAGTAGGCTGCATAGCCGTCAGCGTGTTTCTACCCTGTGATGGCCTGGCAAGCCGTCCAGGATGCACTATGCCTTCGCCGTGCATGCCACTCGAGAATCATTAAAAAAAAGGAGGAAGCGGTTCAATCAAAGGAATAAAACAATTACAACTATTTTTATTATTATTACAGTCGGCCCCCAATTTGATTCCTTGAGGGATCGGAATTCCAGATGAGCTCAAATGCGCCCACATTTCTTCAACATTTACTGAATTAAACAACTTAAAAAACTAAACTAAAAACTAAAGAATGAAGCTTCGTTCTGTCTGTATCTGGAAGGCCTGTGGGGCGGGATGTTGAGAGACAGCCAATGAGAGAGCAACTCATGCGTCGTGTGAAATTTTGATTCGAGCGTTTGAATTTTGAATTTCTTTTCGTATGAGGGGGTTGTTTCGTATTTCGGGGACGGAAACTCAAGAAAATGTTTTTCGTAATCCGGGGACTTCGTAAATTGGGGGCCGAATGTATTATTATTTTTGTCAAAATTATCAAGTCAGGATTAATGGCTACAATAAGCACATTTCACAGTGCACAGCTTTTCAAAGCCGGGTTTAAAGCAGGATACTCAACTCTCAGCTCCTGCTCAATGCTGAACTGGGGCCTGCACTTATTTTCGCAGAGCTGACGTCATCCAACATGACAGAGCGTGTGTGCTGCAGGTAGGATCAGTTCCTCTGCTGTGCTGTGGGGTTTCCTGCACTGAGCAGTTTGGTACTCCACCTTATCTGATGCTAACAGAGCTCACTGGTTTGCTGAAGTAGTATTCACAAAGCGGGATGGTTGTTGGCAATATTCGGCACGTTTACATTGAAAAAACTCACGCGGCTCATCACGTGATTGGGGTGTGATGTCTTTAAGTGACGCCTGAACTTATTTGGGTTCATGCTGTCCGCTGCCAATGTTTTCAGACACAGCAAACACAGCGGTCTTTCCTCGTTACTCATCACGTCACAGTAAAGCCGAGTGCTACATCCGCGTCATCATACCTCCTCAACTTAACTTCCGGGAGACTTTCGTTTCTCTCACCGCCTCTCTTTCCGTCCCTGTTAAACATTTCAATGGTGGGTTTATTATGGCCCCATTTCACTGGAGCGCGGAATGCAATGATTGTGGCGGAAAGGCGTGGAACGCACTATACGTAGGAGCTTCGGCATTTTTACAAGGAAAATGGGTCAATATCCTACGGAAAACTGTACATTCGGAACATCTTCGGAACGTTCATGGCATGTGTGGAACAGACACGGAAAGACCGTGGTACAATGTAGGAATTCATGCGTAAAAGCACACGGATTACCTTCGGAACCAGTGCAAATAATTACGGATTGCAAAGGAAGACTTTCAGATAATTCACGGAACGTTCACGGAAAACATGGAACACTCGAGGAATAACTACGGCACTACTCCATTTTAGAAGGAAGACCTTCGGAATGATTGCGGAACACGCGGAATGAAAGAGGAACGTTTACTTTCAACACAGAATGACTGAGAAATACCCAGTGTAACCATGTTTTAATCCGGAAAAAATCAGCAAAGATCAAAGGATTTACACCTGATTTCGTATTTAAATACGCAGATTTGACCAAGTAAACTGATTCTGCCAAACAGCTTATACACAATACAACAATATTCAACAATGTATATAAGGGGTCGGGAACCTATGGCTTGCGAGCCAGATGTGGCTCTTTTGATGACTGCATCTGGCTCTCAGATAAATGTCAGATGGCCAGTGCTGGCAAGCAAACACAAATGGACAGACATGAAAAAACTTCAACCCGCAGACCATCTTAATGTCAAAACTTGGAACGAGCTCCCTGTCACATAGCAAACACTGCAGTGTGTGAGTCTTTCCATATTGACCGTGCTTGGCTCTACATATGCATGCGAGCAGTCCTCACACCTGAAAAACGTCAAGACCAACCTGCGGTCACGTTGAACAGGTGGAAGCCTAAATGCCTGGATGAAGCTGAACCTCACCACGTATCAACCAGACTACAAGCCAACAGCAAAACCATGCAGCACCAGAAGTAGGATTAATAGTAAGAAGTATTTTTCTTATTAATAAATAACTTTGTTATAACAATGTTGTTTAAAATAAATTCCGAGTCTTATTATACTCAAACATTGTTGGTCTTCTTTTTCCATTTAGTAGTATTCAGTATTACAAATATACATTTATATAGTCTTTATATAATTAAGATTATATAAAGATAATTTATATAATTAAGATTATATATAAAATGAATAGATTATATATCTATTAATGAGGATAGCATGCAAACAACCATATAATATGAAAATCAATAAATGTTTGGGTGGTTTTAGTTAAAGCAGACGCTGTTTTTTCATCTGTGTGATTTTGAAAGATCAGATCACATTTGATGGTGATTTTATGCAGAAATGTGAGAAATTCCAAAAGGTTCAGATCCTTTTTCATACCAATGTATATGGCTCTCAGAGGATGAGATTTTAAAATATGTATTTTTTTGGCTCCCTTAGTCAAAAAGGTTCCCGAGCCCTGCAATATACTAGTCCTTCTCAAAAAATTAGCATATTGTGATAAAGTTCATTATTTTCTGGAATGTACTCATAAAAATTAAACTTTCATATATTTGACATTCATTGCACACCAACTGAAATATTTCAGGTCTTTTATTGTTTTAATACTGATGATTTTGGCATACAGCTCATGAAAACCAAAAATTAGCATATTTTGTTCGACCAATTAAAAAAAAAAAAAGGTGTTTTTAATACAAAAAAGTCAACCTTCAAATAATTATGTTGAGTTCTGCACTCAATACTTGGTCGGGAATCCTTTTGCAGAAATGACTGCTTCAATGCGGCGTGGCATGGAGGCAATCAGCCTGTGGCACTGCTGAGGTGTTACGGAGGCCCGGGATGCTTCGATAGCGGCCTGAAGCTCATCCACAGTGTTGGGTCTGGTGTCTCTCAACTTTCTCTTCACAATATCCCACAGATTCTCTATGGGCTTCAGGTCAGGAGAGTTGGCAGGCCAATTGAGCACAGTAATACCATGGTCAGTAAACCATTCACCAGTGGTTTTGGCACTGTGAGCAGGTGCCAGGTCGTGCTGAAAAATGAAATCTTCATCTCCATAAAGCTTTTCAGCAGATGGAAGCATGAAGTGCTCCAAAATCTCCTGATAGCTAGCTGCATTGACCCTGCCCTTGATAAAACACAGTGGACCAACACCAGCAGCTGACATGGCACCTCAGACCATCACTGACTGTGGGTACTTGACACTGGACTTCAGGCATTTTGGCATTTCCTTCTCCCCAGTCTTCCTCCAGACTCTGGCACCTTGATTTCCGAATGACATGCAAAATTTGCTTTCATCCGAAAAAACTACTATGGACCACTGAGCAACAGTCCAGTGCTGCTTCTCTGTAGCCCAGGTCAGCCGCTTCTGCCGCTGTTTCTGGTTCAAAAGTGGCTTGACCTGTGGAATGCGGCACCTGTCGCCCAGTCCACTGCTTCCACAGATCCTCCAAGGTCTGGAATCGGCCCTTCTCCACAGTCTTCCTCAGGGTCCGGTCACCTCTTCTGGTTGTGCAGCGTTTTCTGTCACACTTTTTCCTTCCCACAGACGTCCCACTGAGGTGCCTTGATAGAGCACTCTGGGAACAGCCTATTCGCTCAGAGATTTCTTTCTGTGTCTTACCCTCTTGCTTGAGGGTGTCAATGATGGCCTTCTGGACAGCAGTCAGGTCGGCAGTCTTACCCATGATTGCGGTTTTGAGTAATGAACCAGGCTGGGAGTTTTTAAAAGCCTCAGGAATCTTTTGCAGGTGTTTAGAGTTAATTGGTTGATTCAGATGATTAGGTTAATAGCTCGTTTAGAGTACCTTTTCATGATATGCTAATTTTTTGAGATAGGAATTTTGGGTTTTCATGAGCTGTATGCCAAAATCATCATCAGTATTAAAACAATAAAAGACCTGAAATATTTCAGTTGGTGTGCAATGAATGTAAAATATATTAAAGTTTAATTTTTATCAGTACATTCCAGAAAATAATGAACTTTATCACAATATGCTAATTTTTTGAGAAGGACTAGTAGAATAGCTTTGTTTATTTGATGGCCAGGTAAAAAAACAAAATAAAAAAGCCCTAGTGCTTCATTTCAAGGCGTTAGAGCTTGAGATGTGGTGAAGATTTCTGTTCTTCGGTGTGTGGTGCATTTCAGAGCATCATCCAAGCTTTATTCTTACTCCCCGACCCCTCTGATCGAGTCTGTGCTGGATGAAAGCATGCACTTGAGCATATGTTTAAGATGTGCTGATCTCTGAACCCCGCTCTGTATTTGCTTGATCATTTATTATAAGGCGGTGCGTTAAACATGGCTGTGCGTGCGGCGAGCTCTCGACTTCATCCGCGCGCACGTGATCATCGGCATCAGGAGGATGATCATGCAGACCCGATCGAAGTCTCAAACAAATCACAATCAGCAGTGGATCTGTGAATCAGAAGAAGGTGAAATACTCATGGTGTGCCATAGATAGACCTCGAACGGGTCTGCATGATCAACCTCCTCATGCTGATCATCATGTGTGCACGGACGGAGTAGAGAGCGTGCCGCACGCACAGCCAAAGTGAGGGGCAAAGCACCCGGTAAGCACTCGGTCTGATGCTGCTGCTGATGGTGCTGATGGTGTGTGGTGTGTAGAGCAGCTCTCTCCGTCACTGATTTTGACCATACGGAAGAGGAGGGAACACTTGCAGTATAAAAGGAAAGAATACGGTCCGTTTTCGGAAATGACCGAATGTTTACGGAAGGACTGCGGAACCAAAGGGAACACTCTCGGAAAATTTTTCCGTGAACGTTCTTTTGAACATGTTCAAATACCCCCATTTCACTGGAGCGCGGCAGACTCGCAGAAGCAAAAACGTCGTCATCCTCCAACATTCCTCAGTTGTTCCGTCATTTTCTGTGTCCTTCGTATGATTCCGAATGTATTTCTCCGCATCCGGCAGGCCAAAATCTTCCGCGAACGTGCTTTTGGACATGTTCAAAAGCAAGTTTGTTATGGCTGGAGCATATGAGTCAGACCCAAAGATGCCGGAGATCATGTACGAAGATTCAACGATTTTATTTTAGCACTGGGAAAACCAAAATTACTGGAAATAATTATTCATGGGAAACTTGTTGAGCATGAAGCAGGATACCAGGAGTCAGAGAGATTGCCGAGAAAACGGAATCACAAGGAAGGACGATCTTCTGACGTCGGAGGGGATCGCGCCGCTCCTATTTATAGCTCGCTGATTGCCGAGTGGAAACAGGTGCGCTCTCTGGACCTTGCCTGCAAGTAACAGCCACGCCCCTCTCCAGTGCCTGCAATGAATGGAGAAAGAGAGTTAACGCCGCCAGCCAACACAGCCCATAACAACGTTCACGGAAAAATCTTCAAGTTTTTCCTTAGGTTCCTCAGTCGTTCCGCAAACGTTCCGTCATTTCCTCAAACGTTCTGTGATCATTCCTTTTATTCTGCCAGTGTTCCTTGACTGTTCTGCGAGCCACCCCCCCCTCTTCAGGATGGTCAAAAGCGGCCACAGAATCCCCATGGAATACTCACGGAAGATTTGTGGAATACATGCGGAACATTTGCAGAATGGTTGCGAATAACACGGAAGACTTGCGGAACACTCAAGGAAGTCACCTCCACTATAAATTATTCCAGTTCATTCACTTTATTTTTTCCTGTTTTCCTGTTCATGTAATAAAGTTTTAAAGTCATAATCACTGTGGTTTGGACTTGTGTGCATGGTTTTTAGTCTGTAATGATTTATTGAGGTGCAAATAAAAGGAACATATTGACATTATTGATATTAAACATATTAACATATGTTAAATTTTAAATTTCTTGTAAATTATAAACATACTGCACATTAGAAACATATGGTAAATTACAAACATGTTACATTTTAAATTTATTGTGCATTATAACATATTATAAATTATAAACATATAGTATGAATGAGAGACTGAGCTTCCTTGGTCGAATCCACGTATTTATAGACGGAATCAGGAGCAAATCCTTTGAGCTTTGCCGATTTTTCCTTGTTGAAATGTAGTTACGCTGGGTATTCCTCAGACATTCCTCGGTCATTCCGTGTTGAACATGAACGCCTTCATTCCGCCTGTTCTGCAATCATTATGTAGCCCTTCCTTCTAAAATGAAGTAATGCCGTAGTCGTTCCTCGAGTGTTCCTTGCTTTCTGTGAACGTTCTGTAAATTATCTGAAGGTCTTCCTTTGCAATCTGAACTGGTTCAAAAGGTAATCTGAGCGCTTTTACGACATTGTACCGCCGTCTGTCCGTGTCTTTTCTGAACATCTGTGAACGTTCCGAAGGTGTTCCGAAGGTACAATTTTCTGTAGTTTTTGACCCATTTTCCTTGTAAAAATGCCGAAGCTCCTCTGTAGAGTGCATTCCGCGCCTTTCCGCCACGATCATTACATTCTGCGCTCCAGTGAAACGGAGGTAAAAAGCACGTTCGCGGAAGAAACACATCACATTCGGAATCATATGAAATGACACGGAAGATGAGGGAATAACTGAGGAACATTTGAGAATGACAACATTTTTGCTTCTGCAAGTCTGCTGTGCTCCATTGAAATGGGGGTACAGTAGGCCCTTGACTATTCGCGGTTTTGCACCCACGGTTTGAGTATTCGCTGACTGCCGAGCAACCGGCACGTGATTCAAGTTCAGCCAATGGCTGTTCTCCTTTCACCTGATTGGTTGAGCTGATGTCCCCCCTTTTTCCTCATTCACGCACAAGTTGTCAATGAGCCTCTTTTTTTGTGTGTGTTTTAATTCCCAGTTAAGCTCTATGATACCACTCAAACGCTATGCGTCTTCTCTGGCTAAGCGATAGAAAACGCTGGATGTCTCTTCTGAAGAAATAAGACTTTCTCCTGAGAAACGATGTTTTTTTCTGAACTATTGTATTAAAATCTTTTTCAATTATTATTCCAGTACAGAACCTAAGTTCATGTTTATGCGTGAGATTTTATGTTCTGTAGCATGTTTAACAAACGATACCAAAAGGATAAACTTTATTACAGTACTCTTCATGTCCTTTTACATTGAAGTTGGAGTGACGTCTCCAAGATGGCGCTGCCCAGAGGGCGACGTCGCGGAGTTCTCAGAGTCAAATTGTTTCTTTGTTCGTTTTAATTTGTTTTATTTGTTGTTTTGTTTGTTCATGTTTTGTACTATGCTCGTCTACGACCGGTCGACTCTACTACAGCTATAAGATCGGAATATCTTCGGGCGTGTTTAACTAAGCACGCTCAACTGGGCTTGTTTGCCGGAGAGCTAATATGCTATATATGTAGGTAGCTCAATGCGAGCCGCACCTCAGCGGACAAGAAGCCCAGGCGGGAAGGGGCCGAACGATGACTCCGGCGCTTAAGACTGCAGGGGATGAAGGCCGTGTAGCCGGCTGGTGCAATCGCCTCGAGCCATGTTTCACAGAAACACAGTCCTGTAGATCCCTCTGCGCTGCAATCTGAGCATGAAGCTCGTCCATCTTGTTTCGCAGGGACTGAATATTTTCAAGCAGTATGGCTGGAAGTGCTAACCAAGCCTCTGAGAACTCTGCCTGGGTGCGGTTAGCATTGAGCTCCCATAGCAGCTCACGATATAAGTTGTTGCGTGCTTAGTTGCTCAAAGCTGAAGCTGCTCATAGCTGTAGTAGGGTCGACCGATCATAGACCGGCATAGTGCAAAACATGAACAAACAAATAAAACAAATTAAAATGAACAAAGAAGAAGTTTGACTCTGAGAACTCCGCGACGTTGCCCTCGAGTTGTCCTAGTCTATGCAAGGTCTGCCACAGTAAACTGCGCATGTGTGTCAGTCTTTCCGGTTTAGCGCACTTGCTTGAACAGACAAAGAGATTTCTTTTCGGCTCCCCACAGCGAATGAAGATTTCTTCATCTTGGCCAACAATATTTCCTCTGAGAAAAGAAAAACCGAAAGCTGAGACAAGATCACAAGGTAACATATAAAGCTATACACCTCACAGCCAGATGCCGATTGGTAGTTCATAGTTCTACATTTAACTTGGTGTCACTTATGCTTATTGAGAGAATATGAAATGTGTTGCAACTGATACATTTTAAAGTCTGCCAGACCTAGTGTTTTTTGCACACTAACATTAGTCAGGATTTTTTTTAATATCCATTTGTGTTTTTTACACAATTCTGCGGTTGTTCGAGGAGTCAAGTTACAAACAGAAAAGGATAATGATGATGATAATAATAATACAATAAATAAATTGGTAGATAACCGCAATAATGAAATTGCACTAATTATATAATTGTAATTTTATTTATACAGTATTTATATTGCAGTGTGCCCATTGTTTTGTTGGAAAAAAAATGAACAGTTCTCTGAGTAAACAAAATGGGCGAAACTTCAAAGTTAGATGTTGTCCATTCTCAGAGCAAAGTTGAGAAGTACAGCCAGTCTGTAAACCAGGTTTATTTAACGAGAATCCACCGTTCTTCCGCAGCGGGCTTTGTTGCTAGCCGCTGCACTCCGGTCCTCTCTGAAGGCCACGTAGCCGGCTGGTGTAGTCGCCTCGCTGGGTACTCTCCTCGAGCCATGCTTCACAGAAACACAGCATGGAGCAGTCCTGTATATCCCTCCGCGCTGCAATCCGAGCATGGAGCCGATCCATCTTATTTCGCAGAGATTGAACATTTTCAAGCAATATGACCGGAAGTGTTAACCTTCCACTGCGAATCAAGCGCCAGAATCGCCGTACAGCCCCTGCCAGCCTGCCGCGTCTCCACCTGGGTTTATTGTTATCTGGGGTGTGGCTAGCATTGAGCTGCAGTAGCATATTAGCTCAGGATAGGAGATGAGCGTGCTCAGTTCTAAATGTACTCTCATAGCTGTAGTAAGGTCACACGGTCATAGACAAGCATAGTGCAAAAAAGCCAACACAACATTTAAGACAAACAAAGAAACAATTTGACTCCGAGAACCCCGTGATGTCGGCCTCTAGCTAGCGCCATCTTGACCATTCCCTGTTAAATGTGTGAGGTCCAATGACGTGGAAGTGCCACAGTAAATTGCGCATGTGTGTCTTTCCGGTTTGGCGTGCTTTCTTGAACAGACAAAGACACGTTGTTCTTAATCTTGGCCAACAATATTAAAGTTTCCAAGATTTAACCGAAATCTGAGGCAAGATCACAAGGTAAGATATGTGGACATAAAGTTACCTACACTTCACAGCAAGATGAATGTTTTATATATATATTTTAACGATTACACTGGGTAGGAGTTCATAGTTCTAAATTTAACTTGGCTTCACTTTACAAACACGTTATGTTTAGAACATTGAGAGGATATGAAATGTGTTTCAACATGTTCCGATAGCCTGATGCACAAAGCCAAGCACAGCCGACAAGCAAACACAAATGGACAGACATGGAAAAACTTCAACCCGCAAACCGGCTGATTGTCAAAACTTGGGACGTGCTTCCTGTCACATAAACACTGTGAATCCTGTCGTGTCGAGTCCTCACTACGTATCAAGCTGGTCTGCAGGTGAGCTGATCAAAAACAAGAGAAATTTATCTCTTTACCCAAAGACAACACGCGCAGTCTGTGGCCGTTATAATTCGATAAAATTAGAGTTTGAAAGTATCGGACCCACCCATATACTGGAGTACAGAAAGGATTGGCACTCCGCTGTGTGCCAGAGTGACGTGGCATTGAAAATAGATGTATAGATTTAAATGCACGAGATTTATTCATCTTTTTTTTAATTTGATGGCTTTTTTTGTATTTTTATTTAAATGACAGTGAAATTATGTATTTGTTATTCTGTTAAGAAAGGCCACCTGATGTATCTGATAGCCAGATACAGTCATCAAAAGAGCCACATCGTGAACCATAGGTTCCCAACCCCTGATATTTTATATATATATATATATATATATATATATATATATATATATATATATATATATATAGAGAGAGAGAGAGAGAGAGAGAGAGAGAGAGAGAGAATTTTCTGAGTAGATCCTTCCATAAGAGAGAGTGCTCAATACTTTTTCGTAGAGCAAATAAAAATAAAAGGACAGGTCAAAGACTTTCTATTGAAACTTCATTTATCACTACAGATCTGTTTCGAGGGGTGGTGAAACCATCCTCTCTCTTCAGGTGATTACAGAAGAAATCTTTCTGTAAAATTTCTTCTGTAATCACCTGAAGAGAGAGGATCAATGTTGCTCAATGTTGTTAGTGCTTATGCCCCACAGGCAGGATGTGAGCGAGAAGAGAAGGAGAGATTCTGGAGTGACTTAGATGAAGTGATGCAGGGTACCCCCAGAGGTGAAAGAGTGGTCATTGGGGCAGACTTCAATGGACATGTCGGTGCAGGAAACAGAGGGGACGAGGAAGTGATGGGCAGGTTTGGTATCCAGGACAGGAACACAGATGTTGATAGATTTTGCAAAAAGGATAGAAATGGCTGTGGTGAATACTTTCTTCCAGAAGAAACAGGAGCATAGGGTGACTTATAAAAGCGGAGGTAGGAGCACACAGGTGTGTAGGCGATGTAATTTAATGGAAGTCAGTGACTGCAAAGTAGTAGCGGGTGAGAGTGTTGCCAAACAGCATAGGATGGTGGTATGCAGGATGACGCTGATGGTGAGGAAGGTGAAGAAGGCAAAAGCAGAGCAGAAGACAAAGTGGTGGAAGCTGAAAAAGGAAGAGTGTCGTGTTGTCTTCAAAGAGGAATTGAAACAGGCTTTGGGTGGCCAGGAAGTGTTTCCAAATGACTGGACAACCACACCAAATGTGATCAGGGACACAGGTAGGAGAGTACTTGGTGTGTCCTCTGGAAGGAAAGTAGATAAGGAGACTTGGTGGTGGAATGAGGAAGTGCAGGAGTGTGTACAAAAGAAGAGGTTAGCTAAGAAAAAGTGGGACATAGAGAGGACCGAAGAGAGTAAACAGGAGTACAGGGAGACACAGTGTAAGGCGAAAGTTGCGGTGGCGAAGGACAAACAGAGGGCGTATGATGACTTGTATGATAGGTTGGACAGTAAAGAAGATGAGAAAATGATCTATACAGGTTGGAAAAGCAGAGAAATAGAGATGGGAAGGACGTGCAGCAAGTTAGATTGATAAAGGACAGAGAGGGAAATGTATTGACTGATGACAGAAGTGTGCTGGGAAGATGGAAAGAGTACTTTGAAGAGCTGATGAATCAGGAAAATGAGAGAGAGAAAAAAGAGTAGAAGGTGACCATTGAGGAGCAGGATGTAGCAAAGATCAGTAAGGGCGAAGTGAGAAGGGCATTGAAGAGGATGAAGAATGGAAAGGCAGTCGGTCCTGAAGGTATACCTGTGGAGGTATGGAAGTGTCTAGGGGAGGTAGCAGTAGATTTTCTGACAAGAACATTCAACAAGGTCCTAGAGAGTGAGCAGATGCTGGAGGAGTGGAGGAGAAGTGTGCTGGTGCCCATTTTTAAGAACAAGGGAGACGTGCAGAGTTGCGGCAACTACAGAGGGATAAAGTTGATGAGCCATACGATGAAGTTATGGGAAAGAATAGTGGAAGCTAGACTAAGGGCAGAGGTCAGCATTTGTGAACAACAGTTTGGTTTCATGCCAAGAAAGAGCACCACAGATGCAATGTTTGCTTTGAGGATGTTAATAGAGAAGTACAGACAAGGTCCGAGGGAACTACATTGTGCCTTTGTGGATCTGGAAAAAGCATATGACAGGGTGCCAAGAGAAGAACTGTGGTATTGCATGAGGAAGTCTGGAGTGGCAGAGAAGTATGTTAGAGTGGTGCAGGACATGTATGAGAGATGTAGTGAGGTGTGCTGTCGGTGTGACCGACGAATTCAAGGTGGAGGTGGGACTGCATCAAGGGTCAGCTCTCAGCCCCTTCTTGTTTGCAATGGTGATGGACAGGCTGACAGACGAGGAGAGACAAGAATCTCCATGGACTATGATGTTTGCAGATGACATTGTGATCTGTAGTGAGAGCAGAGAACAAGTGCAGGAAAATCTAGAGAAGTGGAGGTATGACTTGGAAAGGAGAGGAATGAAGGTTAGCCTCAGAAAATCAGAATACATGTGTGTGAATGAGAAGGACCCAGGACAAACGGTGATGTTACAGGGAGCAGAGATAACGAAGGTGGAGGATTTTAAGTACTTAGGCTCAACAATCCAGAGCAATGGAGAGTGTGGAAAAGAGGTGAAGAAGCGTGTGCAGGCTGGCTGGAATGGTTGGAGAAAAGTGTCCGGTGTGATGTGCGATAGGAGAGTGTCAGCAAGAATGAAGGGAAAAGTGTACAAGACGGTGGTGAGGCCAGCGATGTTGTATGGTTTAGAAACAGTGGTACTGAGGAAAAAACAGGAGGCAGAGCTGGAGGTAGCAGAGATGAAAATGTTGAGGTTCTCTCTGGGAGTAACGAGGATGGATAGGATCAGAAATGAGTATATCAGAGGGACAGTCCATGTAAGATGTTTTGGAGACAAAGTCAGAGAGGCTAGATTGAGATGGTTTGGACATGTACAGAGGAGGGATAGTGAGTATATTGGCAGTAGGATGCTGAGGTTGGAACTACCAGGCAGAAGGCCTCGAGGAAGACCAAAAAGAGATTTATGGATGTGTTGAAGGAAGACATGAAGGTCGTTGGAGTCAGAAAAGAAGATGCAGAGGACAGGGTGAGATGGAAGCGGATGATTTGCTGTGGCGACCCCTGAAGGGAGCAGCCGAAAGTAAAAGAAGAATAAGACTCAGCATTAATTAATTTGTATTGAGAAAGTAGTTGTTATTACATATAGCATGGTAAAGGTTCCACCTGTCTTTCTTTAATTAGATATAAATATAATTTTTAAATTTAATTTTTTGATTTATTTAGATTTTTCAGGAAAGCAAGTGCAAGACCACTACCAATAATCATTTGAAAACACACACACACATACACACACACACACACACACACACACACACACACGCGCGTGTATATAATTGTAGTACAAGGAACGCTGTGGTTGAGTTCTGTATATTCAAGCAGGGATGTCAAAACAACCTTAATATTTGTTTACTTAATTAGTTTGTAATATTTCTATGTAGGCTGACTCTTCCATAACGTTATCAAAATATGCAGTGCACTATGTGTTCCGACATCATAACTAGACAACTTCACTGATCATGAGATGACCTGATTACATTTACGTTTTTATCCCGGTTTATAACATTAAAATGTCAGACCTCCATGAGGATACACATTTGCTCCCTGACCGGTCTACAACTGCGCCACTACACCACTGTGCCGCCAGAATTATTTTATGCCATTTCATTGAGCTATTATTATTGTGGGGCAGCGGTGGTCTGGTGGATAGAGCGCAGGATCTGGTGTGAGGCATGGAAAAGAACCATTGCTGACTTTCGGAAAGAGGAGCTGCAAAGCCGTCAGCGTGTTTCTGTCCCTTGCTAAAGGGTTGTGACAGGAAGGACAATCCGACGTAAAAACCTCTGCCAAATCAAACGTGCGAATCAGATGGTTTGCTGTGGTGACTCCCGAGTAAAAGGGAAAAAGCCGAAAGGAAGACAGAAATAAATTGAGTACTATTATTAGTGCACACACAAAATAATGTATCTCTTTTATTCTCCACTGTCTATGATTGATTTGATTGCTACGTAGGCAGAAAAACAGGCTTTAAAAGCCTCAACTTCAAATACAATAGGCCCCCGTTATTCGCAGGGGTTCAGTTCCGGCCCCTCCTGCGAATCAAGATAATCCACAAGTTCTGTACCCCGAAGTAAAAGCACATGTACATGCACGAATGATCAACCGAAAGTAAAACACTATGTATATATTACATGCGCTAGACAGTCTTACTCATCAATACAGTAGTAATGTAGTAAAACGTAGTAATGACTAAAAAAAAGTTTTTAATTTCGTGCTGTGATATTAGTAAAATATCTGAACATTATACAACATACAGTATATCTATCTATCTATCAAGATGTGTATATATATATATATATATATATATATATATATATATATATATATATATATATATATATAAATATTACACACGCACGTAGCCGCCCCCCCCAACTTACGAAATCCCCGAGTTCTGAAAAACATTTTCCTGAGTTTCCGTCCCCCAGATACGAATCGACCCCCTCTTACGACACAGTGGCGTCATGGTTAGCACGTCCTCTTCACAGCAAAAAGGTCTGGGTTCAATTCCTGGCCTGGGCATTTCTGTGCAGAGTTTGCATGTTCTCCCAGTGCTCGCGTGGGTTTCCTCTGGCTACTCCAATTTCCTCCCACGGTCCAAAAACATGCACAGTAGGGCTAATTGGCTGTTCTAAATTGCCCATAGGTTCGCATCGTGCAGAAGGCAATGGCAAACCACTGCACTATCCTTGCCAAGAAAACCTCCATGAAGATGATAATCAAGGCATTATCCTTCACAGCAGGTCGCCAAGCATCGTCCCACGACTCGGAAGGTACCAGACCAGACCATGTATATATTGTATATATAAAAGAACATGAAGTGTAATACAGTAAAATGGATTGATAATTTGAATAAACATCCAGGTACAGCATTGTATTCCACATTAATGATTAAAAATGCTCATCAGACACCCACTAGAGGGAGGCATTGCATCATTTATTGTACTGTACATTAAGAACATCAGTGTGATGTAATGACATAATGAGCTTTCAGCCGGACCCAGAATGCAGGAGGCATGGACGTGGCATGGAAGTAGGGACGTGATGTGAAACAATCTTGTGTCGCAGAGCTGAGTGTGCGGTTTGTGTTTGTAGGGAGTAGATGAGAGGACTGATTTCAGGTGTGAACTGCATTCAGCCTGAACAGCTCAGCCAGGCCCCTTAGATGGAGCGGGCAGAAAACAGAGTTACAGAATACGTACAAAGAAGCAGGGATGTGATACGAGTTAATCCTCTGATGCAGAGGTGAACATGCTTGTGTTTATTGGAAGTAGATGAGAAGAGTGAATTCAGGTGTGAGCCACCTGAGCAACTCAGCCATGTCCCACAGCCGCTTTTTCTGGTGTTTAGCCGCCGTTTGAGTGGCATCATAGAGCTTAACTGGTAATTAAAACACACTAAAAGAAAAGACTCATTGACAACTTGTGCACAAATGAGGAAAAAGGAACGTTCTGAAAGCAAACTGGGGTTTTATTTTTTTTTTTAAACCGTAGTTGCAGTGGAAATGCCAAAAGCTCCAGTCAAATAAATTGCTTAATTCTGCCATCTTTAGGTAGGAATTGGTAAGAACTTCAAAAGCATCATTGTATTTTGAAGGGTTAATTTTTTCAGGGTTGTCAGATTAACCTATTTTAAAACAAATGTCTCATGTTACATCAAGGGTAGATAAATAAAAGATTAAGGGTGTTCGATCACTGACTGTGTGTGTTTTAATATCTGTCCACGAAGACCATACCACGTCTTTTACAATGTAGTAGGAAGGTACTACAAACTGATAAAGTGTGTATTGAATCCACCCACTGTTCTGAGGGTGCAGTAGCAATGCAGTTGAATGTGATGAGGTTATATATTTCTGAAACCGCAGAAGAGAACCCGACAATGAGATCATTAAAGACATGCACAAAATACTTGTAAAAAGTATCTTTTATTTCATATTTTATTTGTGAACTTGTGTTCAATTCACTACACATAAGAGGTGTCAGTACATCCAACAGCTCAGTGGTGAAACTTGTGCACTTTTGACCAGAAGACTGCAAGTTTCAAGCACTTGCAGACTGTTGTTGTTGGGTGCTGCCTAGCTGGAACCCGATCACTAAATTCTGTTTCACTTGTAAGTCACTTTGGATAAAAGCATCTAATTAAATGTAATAAAATGTAAATTGTAAACAGTGGCAAACTCAGAGGCTGTAATACTGAAACTCAGTAAAAACGTACATGTGGCACTGAGTCCATACAAACATTTTGAAACAAAAACACATAAGGCACTTCTGAGCTGTAGTTACCAAAAGGACAGTGATAAATTACTGTTGGACTTGGTGAGAAATGCGCACGCTTCATTAAAACATGAATAATTGCTTTCTGTGCATACGATTATGTATTAGAACAAAGGAGGGTTTCTCACTAAGCATTATGATTATTCGCCACAACACTAATGTGTTTATGGAGAATTGTTCATTTTTCAAATCCAAACCAGCTTGAATTCTTTGAAAGTCACTCAAACTTATTGCTAAAGCTCAAACGTTTTCTGCCACTGCAATCAATGAGGAAGGATGTGGATAATCCACACTGCCATCAGTTAACCATACTGACAGGAACGCACCGAAGGATAATAAAACACAAAAGAGAAAATAAAACAAAAGCTGTAGAGGAAACCAATATTCTGAAATGAAATAAAAGACACGAGTTTTTGAAAGGAATCATTCAAAGCTATGTGTCGAAATTATATGAAATTGACAACAGACTAGGGATTTTTTTTTTTTTTCAATGTAAGACATTTTGAATGATTAACAGTAGGAGCAAAAACAGTGGAAGGGAAAAAAAAAAAAAAAAAAGAGACTGTAGTGTTTTGTTTAGTCACTACATACTCAATCACACAGAGTTAAATTCGAACTGCTGACTGCAGTACTATAAAACAAAATGTCTCATTTTAAAATCCGAAAGCACACGAGCCTCACATTCTGGACGATATAAAATGTTACCAGGCATGTTTAGTGGAGCACCGCAGAGCCTATGAGGTTTATTTTGTTGTCGTGTCCGTGCTCATGGCCGACACAGGCAACTCAAAGAGCATTCCCGCCACCAGTGCAAAGTGCACGTATCAGAAAATGTTCTTGTTTTCTTGACAGTAAGTTTTATTATGGCTGTTTCTTTTCTGAAAATTATAGAAAACATATCAGTAGCACCACATTCATGCAGTGCCTAAATATTTATTTTACCCAATGTTCAACAGAATGCTGGTGTTTACTCTAGATTAGCTTTATTAGCGTGTACTTTAGGCTTTATCTTGATAGTGTTTCTGTACTTCTTTCCTGGACTTACAGCAAATGTTAATCCATCAGGTGCTAACGTTCTTATAAAGTCATCATTAGGTATAAATATGCTGTTATTTCTGCAGTAACAACTTGCACAAGGATGCGGATGACATGGATTATTTAATGCAATCGGATTAAAAACAAAGGTGTAATTGTTGTTAAGCTGAAGTTAGTGAATAGAGATGTCAGTGCTCTGGAACTGTCAGATAAATCGGGAGCTTGCCTTACCTTGAGAAACGAACACTGTAATTAATACAACAAACAAAAAATCCAGGTTACGAAACGCATTTACCTAAAATTTCCGTATCTGGATACGAAACAAATTCACGTTACAAAACGCGCCACCTCAAAAATTCAAACAATGCGAGAGTTGCTCTCCCATTGGCTATCTCCCAACAGCCTGCCCCGCTGGTCTCCCATTGATTGTCTCCCAACATGCTGGCCTCCCATCGGCTAGCAGGGAGCTGCATCTCCATAATTTCATGTGTCTTCGACCCATTGTTCGTTACGGAGTTCTGACACGCGTAAAGGACAGAATTACTGTTGTTTCATGAGTTTTTCGAGTGTGCTCATTGCAACTTAATTTTTTGGCTCAGGCTTTTAACCTTGCATAAACATTTATAAGATTATAACTCTGCTAAGAAGACATGGTCAACACACGCACACCCACGCGCTCGCGTGTGATTCCCGGTGTGAGTGAAAAGAAGAAACGAGCTCGTGGCATGCGGTTGAGTGATATCGCAAAGGAATTTGGCCAAACCTGTCTACCATCGGTACGATATTGAAGCAGAAGGAGGCCTTAAAAAGGTATACTTTTATAATTTTTAAAGGGTTTGGGGGATAGTATTGGAGGCCTTGGAACGAATCAGGCCTTTTACAAGTAAAATGCGGTTCAACTCAAAAAGGAGCGGAACACTACCATCACGAATAAAGGGGGCCTACCGTACTACTGTTTACTTTCGGTGAGCATGTTAACCCCCTCCAGTGATCACACTTTCCGATGGTTTTGTTCAAAACCAAAATAAACCAAGGCGAGATTGCACCAAGTTTCAATAAATTCCCATGCCCCAGTTGGTTGAAAAGTGGAATTATTGAGGTGGTATAAACAATAAAGCAGAAACGGAGCTGCCAGAAATGTAATGCATCAGAAATTTCACGTCAGGGAATACGATTCACGATTTGCCTTTGTGTAAGTAACAAATACTTCTTAAACCTGACTTATGCACATTAAAAAAGGCAAAAGTGCAAGACATCAGCTTCTGTTCAGCTTCTTACGCAAAGAAATCTATCAATAAAGATATTACTTTGAAAACTACAAGGCAGATGGTGACAAAATGTTGCACATTGAATAAAAATGTCAAATTTAAAAGCTGCTCTAAATCTAAAACTAATTTTAGAAGTATCATCTTAATATAAAAGTCCTGGCATTGCAAAAATTAATTAACTGCTTTAAATCACATTCCAATTATACCTTCTTTAAACCTGGCGTTATTCTGCGCAAAGCACATTTAGCTTTGTTGTGACTCGAAACCTGTGAGTAAAATGATTTATATTCACTTTTTCCACCGTAGCATTTTTGAGCAGGAGTGTGTATTGTGCATTCCCTGATGAGTACCGCACACTGCAGTGATGATTTCGTCACCTCCTTCCTCCTTGTAAGATCTATCTATTCACACCTCCTCGAAGAAAGCCATCTGAGTCATGTAGGCCGAGTTTCTCTGCAAAACACGAGCATGTAGTCAGAAGCTCAAAGTGAACCTTTCAACGTTTTATTTGATAGAACCCCAATCTTGATAAAAATCTTCGAAGGTGTCTACAACATAAAAAGATAAACATGAGATTTTGATAAACATTAGAGGAAAAAAAATGGTTAAAATTGTTAAAAACACATACATTATAAATACAACTACTTACAGATAAAATGCAAATGAATGAGTTTAAAACAGTCTAGAAAGATGTGTCTTTAAGACGCGCTTGTAGCGATCGACTCTTTTTGACTGCTTGATATGGTTCGGAAGTCCATTTCAACAGATAGGTCCCGTGATGTTGAACGCACATCCCCCCACAGCCGGAGTCGAGTTCCGCTGGACAAGAAATTGTGTGTATTCACAATCTTATAAATAAACTTAATAACTGTTAATGAAGAGAAAGTCGGAGAGAAGTTCCGCATGACTAGAGTCAGGAAGTAAACCAAAAATTAACGTGTAACGGACACTGCGCATGTGCACGCCCGAGCTGACCAAACAACAAACATTGATATTATCGGTAAGCAATAATAGCCTAACACTGTTAATCAAACAAACTGCGAGTGTGAGAATAAAGCACAGTTTGTTAGTACCGCCTCCGGCTCCTGCACATGTATTCGAACACAAACATTGACGCACAGAGAATGAACGGCTAAAATAATCCGAAGCTATCCAGCCTGTATCTGCAGCTTAATGGTCAGTACTTTTATAAAATATATTTTAATACATATATAAAAAAAAAAAAAAAAAAAAAAAAAAAAAAAAAAAAAAAAATATGACTTTGTGCCGTAAATATGTATGAAGATTTGTTTGTGCCTTTGAATAGCTAAATAGATAAATAACTTTAGCTCAATTTGTAAATGTATTTAGCACATGTAGTTTAATGCAGCCATGAGGTGGGGGGGCACTAACCAGTGTCTCTCCCCCTCATGCCGGTCCCAAGCCCGGAGAAATGCAGAGGGTTGTGTCAGGAAGGGCATCCGACGTAAAACCAATGCCAATTATTGATTATGCAAATCAAAAGTATTACCTCCATACCGGATCGGTCGAGGCCCGGGTTAACAACGACCGCCATCAGTGCTGTCAATCAACAGGGTGCTGATGGAAATTGGACTACTGTTGGTCGAAGACGTCGAAGAAGGAGAGGTGGGAGGCGTGTCCGTAGGCAGAGAGAGAAGAGGAAAGGCATGAGTCTAGGACTGAGAGTGGGGACTTTGAATGTTGGAACTATGCACAGAAAAGGTAGAGAGCTGGTTGACATGATGCAGAGGAGGAAGGTGGACATACTGTGTGTTCAGGAGACCAGGTGGAAAGGTAGCAAAGCTAAAAGCTTAGGAGCAGGGTTTAAGCTATTTTATCACGGTGTGGATGGGAAGAGAAATGGAGTCGGAGTCATCTTGAAGGAGGAGTTTGTCAGGAATGTTCTAAAAGTGAAAAGAGTGTCAGACAGAGTGATGAGTCTCAAGTTAGAAATTGAAGGTGTAATGCTCAATGTTGTTAGTGCTTATGCCCCACAGGCAGGATGTGAGCTAGAAGAGAAGGAGAGATTCTGGAGTGACTTAGATGAAGTGATGCAGAGTACCCCCAGAGGTGAAAGAGTGGTCATAGGTGCAGACTTCAATGGACATGTTGGGGCAGGCAACAGAGGGGACGAGGAAGTGATGGGCAGGTTTGGTATCCAGGACAGGAACGCAGAAGGACAGATGTTGATAGATTTTGCAAAAAGGATGGAAATGGCTGTGGTGAATACTTTCTTTGAGAAGAAACAGGAGCATAGGGTGACTTATGAAAGCGGAGGTAGGCGCACACAGGTAGACTACATCTTGTGCAGGCGATGTAATTTGAAGGAAGTCAGTGACTGCAAAGTCATCGTGGGTGAGAGTGTTGCCAAACAGCATAGGATGGTGGTGTGCAGGATGACTCTGATGGTGAGAAAGGTGAAAAAGGCAAAGGCAGAGCAGAAGACAAAGTGGTGGAAGCTGAAAAAGGAAGAGTGTCGTGTTGTCTTCAAGGAGGAGTTGAAACAGGCTTTGGGTGGCCAGGAAGTGCTTCCAAATGACTGGACAACCACAGCAAATGTGATCAGGGACACAGGTAGGAGAGTACTTGGTGTGTCCTCTGGAAGGAAAGTAGATAAGGAGACTTGGTGGTGGAATGAGGAAGTGCAGGAGTGTGTACAAAGGAAAAGGTTAGCCAAGAAGAAGTGGGACATTGAGAGGACCGAAGAGAGTAAACAGGAGTACAGGGAGACACAGCGTAAGGCGAAAGTAGCAGTGGCTAAGGCCAAACAGAGGGCGTATGATGACTTGTATGATAGGTTGGATAGTAAAGAGGGAGAAAATGATCTATACAGGTTGGCACAGCAGAGAAATAGAGATGGGAAGGACGTGCAGCAAGTTAGATTGATAAAGGACAGAGAGGGAACTGTATTGACTAATGACAGAAGTGTGCTGGGAAGATGGAAAGAGTACTTTGAAGAGCTGATGAATGATGAAAATGAGAGAGAAAAAGAGTAGAAGAGGTAACCATTGAGGAGCAGGATGTAGCAAAGATCAGTAAGGGTGAAGTGAGAAGGGCATTGAAGAGGATGAAGAATGGAAAGGCAGTTGGTCCTGATGATATACCTGTAGAGGTATGGAAGTGTCTAGGAGAGGTAGCAGTAGATTTTCTGACAAGAACATTCAACAAGGTACTAGAGAGTGAGCAGATGCCGGAGGAGTGGAGGAGAAGTGTGCTGGTGCCCATTTTTAAGAACAAGGGAGACGTGCAGAGTTGCAGCAACTACAGAGGGATAAAGTTGATGAGCCATACGATGAAGTTATGGGAAAGAATAGTGGAAGCTAGACTAAGGGCAGAGGTGAGCATTTGTGAACAACAGTTTGGTTTCATGCCAAGAAAGAGCACCACAGATGCAATGTTTGCCTTGAGGATGTTAATAGAGAAGTACAGAGAAGGTCAGAGGGAGCTACATTGTGCCTTTGTGGATCTGGAAAAGCATATGACAGGGTGCCAAGAGAAGAACTGTGGTATTGCATGAGGAAGTCTGGAGTGGCAGAGAAGTATGTTAGAGTGGTGCAGGACATGTATGAGAGATATAAGACAGTGGTGAGGTGTGCTGTCGGTGTGACCGGCAATTCAAGGTGGAGGTGGGACTGCATCAAGGGTCAGCTCTGAGCCCCTTCTTGTTTGCTATGGTGATGGACAGGCTGACAGACGAGGTGAGACAAGAATCTCCATGGACTATGATGTTTGCAGATGACATCGTGATCTGTAGTGAGAGCAGAGAACAAGTGCAGGAAAATCTAGAGAGGTGGAGGTATGCCCTGGAAAGGAGAGGAATGAAGGTTAGCCTCAGAAAATCAGAATACATGTGTGTGAATGAGAAGGACCCAGGAGGAACGGTGATGTTACAGGGAGCAGAGATAACGAAGGTGGAGGATTTTAAGTACTTAGGCTCAACAATCCAGAGCAATGGAGAGTGTGGAAAAGAGGTGAAGAAGCGTGTGCAGGCAGGCTGGAATGGTTGGAGAAAAGTATCCGGTGTGATGTGCGATAGGAGAGTGTCAGCAAGAATGAAGGGAAAAGTGTACAAGATGGTGGTGAGGCCAGCGATGTTGTATGGCTTAGAAACAGTGGCGCTGAGGAAAAGGCAGGAGGCAGAGCTGGAGGTAGCGGAGATGAAAATGTTGAGGTTCTCCCTGGGAGTAACGAGGATGGATAGGATCAGAAATGAGTATATCAGAGGGACAGCCCACGTAAGATGTTTTGGAGACAAAGTCAGAGAGGCTAGATTGAGATGGTTTGGACATGTACAGAGGAGGGATAGTGAGTATATTGGCAGTAGGATGCTGAGGTTGGAACTACCAGGCAGAAGGCCTCGAGGAAGACCGAAGAAGAGATTTATGGACGTGGTGAAGGAAGACATGAAGGTCGTTGGAGTCAGAAAAGAAGATGCGGAGGACAGGGTGAGGTGGAGGCGGATGATTTGCTGTGGCGACCCCTGAAGGGAGCAGCCGAAAGTAAAAGAAGAAGAAGAAGAAGAAGAAGAATTTAGCACATGTAGTTTGAAATATATTTGAGAATGGTTTTGGTTGAACTATAATATAATATTTATAAGAATCCACCCCCGCTGATGCGGCATCATGAATGCAGTGTTAGCCACGAATACCATCTTGTAAGTTAACCACACTGTTAAAAATTTAGCGGCGGTCCTTAGGTGTGTTAACGTCAAATTAACACTCAGTTAAAGTTAACAGAGTTTTGAACAAGATAACGGCAGCGTTAAATTTAACGATCGGTTAACTCTACTTAACCAGTGGTTAAAAAAAAATAGCCGTGTTTTGAACAATCGGTCCCTGGAGGCCAATATAAACAGCGTTTGCATCGTCTAAGTTGGAAATGACTGTTCCCAGCACCAATGTCTGACACGCTTCCTGTATCTTGTCTAATATTTCTTATGCATTGAAGATTGTACATCGCCTTTTTGCACTTTGAAGTTACGTGCTCCGAGAAAGTGAGATTGTCATCCAGGATCATTCCAAGATACCAAATCTTGTGTGTTCGCTGAACATTTTCATCGTTGATGTTAATATCTGTCGCCTTGCACTTCCTAAATCTTTGCCGAGAGCTGAAGTATACGAACTTGGTTTTAGCCAAATTCATTTTGAGACGGTTTTGGACCACCCGGTTCTTAATCTGCACTGCAAGTTGTTGCTGTTGATATTTGACTTGCATTTCAGACTGAACATTTGTTGTCCCAAAGGAATTCATAAGGGCACGATCGTCCGCATATCTATAGATATTCATGGGTTTTAGCACAGGATCATCCATTGTGCTGGCGTAAAGGAGTACTACACTGGTCCTAGACATAAACCCTGTGGTACAGAAAACTCTGATGGTCTGTCTGTAGAGTACACCTCACGAAAATTAATCTTGCATGCTCTCGGGCGCAGGTACGTGTCAAACCAGGTTAAAGCCGAATCTCCAACTCCAAACCTGTCTTTCAGTACCGCCAGTAAGACATAGTCTACCGTGTCAATCGCGGCACTCAAGTCTATGGCAACAAGCGATGACACTTGATGATGCTCCATGTTTCACAGTATATCACTAATCAATCTCACAAGAGCGATTTCACAACTATAGTTCTCAAGGTAGACAGATTGATAATAAGGCAAAAGATTGTTGGTATTGCAACGCTGCAAGAATCGTTGAAGCGCAGCCTTCTCCAAGACCTTTGAAAGGAAACCTAGGTTACTCACTGGTTGATACTTGGACAAAACCAGATCAAGCCTCGGCTTTTTAAGCAATGGTCTAATTACTGCCGATTTCCATTGTTCTGCAAAGACACCGGTCCCGGTCTCCAAAGATAAATTGACAATTTTTGTAATAGGTAGGATGGATTCACTAACTTCCTTAAGCACACGAGCTGCATGCAATTCAATTCACAAGATTTTGTTTTCAAGGAGGCTACTAGTTTTCCTATTTCTGTCTCAGAGAGCGATCTGAATTTTTCAAATTGTGTCACATCTCTGCCTGTTGGTATGTATTTATCAAGGAGTTTCAAATCTTCTCTGATCTTCAAAATTTTGTTCATAAACAGATCAGCAAAGTCCTCTGCCAGCTCTAGATCCGATTTAGCGTCCAGAAGTGGGTTAGATTGATTACACCCCGTTATGGATTTAAAAATACGATACAGTTGTTTTGTATCGCCTCTTTCCTTAGCGCTGTAGCATGGTGGTGATCGCCAGATCGACGAAATATCCTTTCACATCGCCGCATTCAATGTTCCTGCTGTGCCAGTTCCCGTGTGAAGCATATTTGTCCAACATTTCATTGACTTTAGTTTCAAAACAGTTTATTAGTTCACAAACAGATTCTTCTTTCAAAGGAATGTTGACTTCTTTCCTGAACTCATACAGAAATATCAGTTATCTTTCGATAAAAGATTTTCTTCCTATATATCCTCATTGGGAACATTCAGTGTTATTCTGATGAGGCAGTGATCAGATACAAACACATCAGTACAAAATGTTATTTTGACATCACCTACTTCTGTGTGTATATATATATATATATATATATGATCAAATAGATGACCATGAATATGTGTTGCGAACTGTACGTTATTCCAGTCCTATAGAAGTCATTATGTCCATGAAGATGTTAGCGTCAGAACTAGTCTTGTCATCGATGTAGATGTTGAAGTCACCCATGATAATGGCATTTTTCGTGGTTGGGAGTGTGTCGGCCAAGAACTCTGAATTCATCAACGAACTGACTGACTAGTTGTAACTGGATGTTTCACAGAGTATGGAGACCAGTAAATTCCGATGATCATCTTTTCCTTTCGGCTTTTCCCTTCAGGGGTCGCCACAGCGAATCATCTGCCTCCACCTCAACCATTCCTTTGCATATTATTCTCTTACACCAACTACCTTCATGCCCTCCTTCACCACATCCATGAATCGTCTCTTTGGTCTTCCTCTGGGCCTTCTGCCTGGTAGTTCCAAACCTCAGCATCTTACTACCAATATACTCACTACCCCCTCTGTACATGTCCAAACCATTTCAATCTAGCCTCTCTGACTTTGTCTCCAAAACATCTCGCATGTGAAGTTCCTCTGATGTGCTCGTTCCTGTTATCCATCCTCGCGATGTCCAGAAAGAACCTCAACATTTTCTTCTCTGCTACCTCCAGTGCTGCCTCCTGTCTTTTCCCCACGGCCACTGTTTCTAAACCATACAACATTGCTGGCCTCAACACCGTCTTGTACACTTTTCCTTTCATTCTTGCCGATACCTTCCTATCACACATCACACCAGATACTTTTCTCCAACCATTCCAACCTGCCTGCACATGCTTCTTCACCCATTTTCCACACTTTCCATTGCTCTAGATTGTTGAGCCTCGGAACTTAAAATCCCCCACCTTCCTTATCTCTGCTCCCTGTAACCTCACCGATCCTCTTGGGTCCTTGTCATTCATACACATGCATTCTATCTTACTGAGGCTAACCTTCATTGCCCTCCTTTTCCAGGGCATACCTCCACCTCTCTAGATTTTCCTGCACCTGTTCTCTGCTCTCACTACAGATCACAATGTCATCTGCAAACATCATAGTCCATGGGGAATCTTGTCTCTCCTCGTCTGTCAGCCTGTCCATCACCATGGCAAACAAGAAGGGGCTCAGGGCTGACCCTTGATGCAGTCCTACCTCCACCTTCAATTCTTCTCTCACACCGACAGCAAACACTGCATCTGTGGTGCTCTTTCTTGGCATGAAACCAAACTGTTGTTCACAAATGCTGACCTCTGCCCTTAGTCTAGCTTCGACTATTCTTTCCAATAGCTTCATCGTATGGCTCATCAACTTTATCCCTCTGTAGTTGCCACATCTCTGCACATCTCCCTTGTTCTTAAAAATAGGCACAAGCACACTTCTCCTCCATTCCTCTGGCATCCTCTCACTCTCCAAGACCTTGTTGAATGTTCTGGTCAGGAAATCTACTGCTACCTCTCCTAGACACTTCCATACATCCACCGGTAGGTCATCAGGACCAACTGCCTTTCCATTCTTCATCCTCTTCAATGCTCTCCTCACTTCACCCTTACTAATCTTTGCTACTTCTTGCTCCTCAACGGTCACCTCTTCTACTCTTTTTTTCCTCTCATTTTCCTCATTCATCAGCTCTTCAAAGTACTCTTTCCATCTTCCCAGCACACTTCTGTCATCGGTCAATACATTTCCCTCTGTCCTTAATCACTAACTTGCTGCACGTCCTTCCCATCTCTATTTCTCTGCTGTGCCAACCTGTATAAATCATTTTCTCCATTTTACTTTCCAACCGAGCATACAAGTCATCATACGCCCTCTGTTTGGCCTTTGACACTCCCTTCGCCTTACGCTGTGGTCTCCCTGTACTCCTGTTTACTCTCTTCGGTCCTCTCAATGTCCCACTTCTTCTTAGCTCCTTTCTACACACTCCTGCACTTCCTCATTCCACCACCAAGTCTCCTTATCTACTCTCCTTCCAGAGGACACGAAAAGTACTCTCCTACCTGTCTCCCTGATCACATTAGCTGTAGTTGTCCAGTCATCTGGAAGCACTTCCTGACCACCCAAAACCCATTTCAACTCTTCCTTGAAGACAACACGACACTCTTCCTTTTTCAGCTTCCACCACTTTGTCTTCTGCTCTGCCTTCTTCACCTTCCTCACCATCAGCGTCATCCTGCACACTAACCCTCTCACCCGCTACTACTTTGCAGTCACTGACTTCCTTCAAATTACATCGCCTACACAAGATGTAGTCTACTTGTGTGCTCCTACCTCCGCTTTTATAAGTCACCCAATGCTCCTGTCTCTTCTGGAAGAAAGTATTCACCACAGCCATTTCCATCCTTTTTGCAAAATCTACCAACATCTGTCCTTCTGTGTTCCCGTCCTGGATACCAAACCTGCCCATCACTTCCTCGTCCCCTCTGTTTCCTGCACCGACATGGCCATTGAAGTCTGCCCCAATGACCACTCTTTCACCTCTGGGGGTACTCTGCATCACTTCATCTAACTCACTCCAGAATCTCTCCTCTTCTAGCGCACATCCTGCCTGTGGGGCATAAGCACTAACAACATTGAACATCACGCCTTCAATTTCTAACTAGAGACTCCTCACTCTGTCTGACACTCCTTTCACTTCTAGAACATTCCTGACAAACTCCTCCTTCAAGATGACTCCGACTCCATTTCTCTTCCCATCCACACCATGATAAAACAGCCTGCCCCAAAGCTTCTAGCCTTGCTACCTTTCCACCTGGTCTCCTGAACACACAGTATGTCCACCTTCCTCCTCTGCATCATGTCAGCCAGCTCTCTACCTTTTCCTTCATTGTTCCTACATTCAAAGTCCCTACTCTCAGTCCTAGACTCATGCGTTTCCTCTTCTCTCTCGCCTCCCGCCTCTCCTCCGTCGACCAACAGTAGTCCAATTTCCACCAGCACCTTGTTGGTTAACAGCACTGATGGCAGTTGTTGTTAACCCGGGCCTCGACTGATCCGGTATGATATTTTGTTTTAACTCCCATTTTTTTATTTGGCATTCGTTTTATGCCGGATGCCCTTCCTGACGCAACCCTCTGCATTTATCCGGGCTCGGGAACGGCATGAGGAGGGAGAGACACTGGTTTTTCCCCCCCCCCCCCCCCCCCCCCCCCCCCCACAGCTGCATTTTTTTTGAACACATGAGTGACTATGCAAAATTTGTAATCCAAAAGAAGAGCTTGCTTGAGGTCTTGGATTTACCAAGGTTGGTGTAAGTGAACTCAAACAGTAAAACTATGCACTGAGCTTGGACTCCAACCCCACTAAACACATTCCTAAACAGCTAAAAAGTTCCACACACTTTTGGCCATATAGTGCAACATAAGTGGAATCTAGTTTTGCTTTTATGATACAAGTCTTTGGAAACAGTGAAAAAGGCATTTGTACTAAAGTCCAAAAATGGGTAATAAATCCTCCAATGGTGACGCCACTGTACTGTGGAAAGCAGGACGTGACTCTCAGGAGAAGAAGTAGCTGAAAATGCAGCAAAGTGGTGCATCCAAATGCATTGAATTATATACCATAAGTTCACAAGTACAAGCAGATGCCTGTCTGATGCATGTAAATTTAAGGTAGCATCATGTGCAGACGTTCCTCACTTTATTTTATTTTGACTCCCTCATGAAGTCGTCCCCCCCCCCCCATTTTAAGATTTTATGCCAAACTAATGTATTTTTTTGCAAACAATGTACAACTCCAAGTCACTGTAAACCTCCTGAAGCATGTGATACACATTATGTGAATCTGCCCAAGTCTGCTTTTGATGTAAAAATTCAATAGTTTTTTTTTTCTTCAGTTTTTCTCTCAACAATGACAAAATTCTGAGGATGATTTGAAAGTTCAATAGTTTATATCTGTTTTAGTTTAATATCTGTAGACTGTAATTTTTGCTTGGATCTTGCCTTACTGGAACTGATGCATCCACATGTCCTATTCTCACATTTTTGCACTCTTGCAAGAGTGAAATGAACTACAACTACAAAAACTACAACTTCTGAAATGTATGCAAAAATCACGTGATGATGAACAATGGACATTTTCAGAAAAGCTTTCTTTTCATTTTCTCTTAATTAGCAGGTAATATTTTATGTTCGATACCTCTCCCTAGTGTGGACATTTAAGTTTTAGTCAATCCAAGACCTGGGTTGTCTACTGGGCTGTTAATTATTTGAAATTAATAATATAATAAGTATTCAAAATGCATATGCATTTATTGCATCTATACACTGCTTCAGTAGTAGTAGTAGATTTATATTGCGTTTTATCCATACTGAATATTAGGCTCAAAGCTCACTGGGGAGTAACATAACATAACATAACATAACATGAGTGGTGAGAACAGGCCATTCAGCCCAACTAAGCTCACCATTGTCCTATTCTAAAGTGACTCCAACCTTAAAGACGCACACTCTAACCTTAAAGACGCACTTTTTTTTTTTTTTCATGACTAGATGGTATCCAGCACTAGATCAAGTCTGCTTTTGAAGACTTGTAAGGTTTCTGCTTCGACAACGTGGTTAGGCAATCTATTCCACACTGAAATTACCCTCTGCGAGAAAAAATATTTCCTAATATTTGTGCTAAATTTACCCTTAAATAACTTCCATTTATGACCCCTAGTTCTACTTACAGAACTTGGCCTAAGTAATCGGGCATAGTTGACTTTATTAATCCCCTTAAGATACTTAAAGACCTCAATCAGATCACCTCTAATTCTCCTTTTTGAAGACTGAAAAGGTTTAGGATCCTCAGCCTCTCCTCATACGATTCCTCTTTTATACCCCGAATTAGCTTTGTTGCTCTTCTCTGAACTTTTTCGAGAGTCTCGATGTCTTTTTTCAAGTATGGTCCCCAGAACTGTACACAATACTCTAAATGTGGTCTAACCAATGTGTTATACAAGAGAAGGACAACATCTTTAGATCTATACTCAATACTCCTGGCTATGTAACCCACCATCCTATTTGCCTTTTTTACTGCTAACGCACAGTGGCTAGTACCAGTGAGGGACTGGTCAACCATCACACCCAGATCCTTTTCCTGAGAGGAACATTCTAGTTTTAAACCTCCCATGAAATACTCCTGTCTAATGTTTTTATTCCCTACATGTAGAACTTTACATTTAGCGACATTGAATTTCATTTGCCATGTATCTGCCCAAATTCAAGTCTATCCAAATCGCCCTGAATAACCTTAGTAGACTCCAGACTATTTGCCAAACCGCCCAATTTAGTATCGTCAGCAAATTTCACCAATGTGCTCTCAATGTCCCTATCAAGGTCATTAATGTAGATGAGGAAGAGCAAGGGTCCCAACACAGATCCCTGAGGGACTCCACTTCCCACAATCCCTTGCTCAGATGAAATCCCTCCAACCACAACTCTCTGTGTTCTGTCCTGTAACCAGTTCTTAATCCACTCCAGAATACCTCCTACAATTCCAACTGACCTCGTTTTAAAAATTAGTCTCTCATGTGGTACTGTATCAAATGCTTTTTGAAAGTCCAAATAAATAATGTCATAGGCCCTACTCTGATCATAAGTATTTGTGGCCTCCTCAAAGAATTCCAAAAGGTTTGTCAGGCATGACCTACCCTTGCGAAAACCATGTTGGCTATCCTTCAAGATGTTATTATGCTCAAGAAATGACTCAAGCTTGTCTTTTATGATAGATTCCAGTATTTTGCATGCTATGCAAGTAAGACTGACAGGCCTGTAATTGCCTGGCTCTGTACGATCCCCTTTCTTATATATTGGTATAATGATACCCTGTTTCCAATCATTTGGAATTTCTCCAGTCACTAATGACTGCCTAAAAATAACCAACAGTGGTTTAGAGATGATCTCACAAACCTCCCTGAGCACCCTAGGGTATAACCCATCTGGGCCTGCTGCCTTATTTGTCTTAAGTTTACGCAGCTTGTCCAATACTTCATTTTCTCCAAATTCAATTTCTGCCAAATGAGCTTGAGAATTGACAATTTCCTCCGTCCAAATAAAAGTCCCCTCTGTAGTGAAATTGTCAACAAAGTAACCATTTAGAGTATCAACTATGTCCTTGTTCTCATACAGCAGTGATCCATCTTCATTCTTTATGCACTGGATTTCAACTTTACCTTCTCTTTTCCTGTTACAGTACTGAAAAAAGCGCTTAGGATTACATTTCGCTCCTTCTGCAATTTTTCTTTCGTACTGCCTCCTAGCATTCCTCAGTTCTTTTTTGACCTTAGCTCGCATATTACAGTATTCAGCCTTAGTGTTTTCATTTCTGTCCCTCATGTATGCCTTATAAAGATTCTTTTTTCCCTTAAGCTCCTACGAATATCAGAGGTCATCCACTGGAGATTACGCTTTTAAACTTACTCTTGCACACTTTTGGAATGAATTTGCTCTGAGCATCTAGTAAAACTCCCTTGAATCTACCCCACATTTCATTTACAGTTGTACAATCTAGGAGCAATGTCCAGTTTATTTTGCTTAAATACGAACGCATCCTGTCAAACTTGGCTCGCCTGAAATTGAAAATTTTGCTTTTCAAAGATAAGTTTGTAACTTGCCATAACACATCAAAACTAATAGTATAATGATCACTAGTCCCAAGTGGCTCCTTTACCTCTACATTGCGAATTCTATCAGGGTCATTACAGAGAACCAAATCTAAAACTGCATTCCCTCTTGTAGGATTATTGACATACTGCAGGAGAAAACTATCATTTATAGCATCTAAAAATGCTTCCTCCTCCTTACCCTGCGCTTTCACCAAATCCCAATCTATAGCAGGATAATTGAAGTCTCCCATAACTAAAGTTTTACCTCCACTACAAGACTGCCTAATCCTCGTGAAAAGTAGTTCATTCAAAGTGTTGTCTGAAGCTGGCGGTCGATAACACACTCCTATGTTTAAACCAGTCTCTTGTTTGCCAATGAGTCTAACCCAAATATCCTCACAGGGCAAGACATGCCCCATCTCAGTAATTTCATGCACATCCAGGTTTTCCTTTACATAGAGTGCCACGCCCCTCCCTCCTATTGAGTCTATCTCTCCTAAAAAGCTTATAACCTTCTATATTATATTCATCTCCGTCCTCTTCACTAAGCCAGGTCTCTGTAATTCCAACTAAGTCATAGCCCCCACCAATAACAACAGTTTCTAGTTCCTGAAATTTATTTTTTATGCTTCTAGCATTTAAATAAAAACATTTCAGCCTATTTTGACTACACTTACCAATTTGGATTTCATCTGCCTGCTGCTCCGAGCCTTCCACTATTCTTTTACTCTCTAAAAAGTTACATCACCATTACATGTGGCCTTGTCAGCTTCCATCAGGGCAGTTTGCATATCCCTATCCACAACACCTTCTGACCTCCCTGCCCCCCGAGAAACTAGTTTAAATACGGCTGAGCTACCCTCAACATACGCTGACCCAATGCAAAGGTGCCCCTTCGGTTCAGGTGTAAGCCGTCAACCTTGAACAGGTCACGCCTGCCCGAGAAGAAGTTCCAGTGCCCCATAAACCTGTACCCCTCTTTCCTACACCAGGTTCAGAGCCACGTGTTAAACCTCCAGATAAGATTCTGCTTCCTGTGCTCGCACGTGGTACTGGTAGAATTTCAGAAAAGACTACCGTGGAGGATCTGCCCCTAAGTTTTTCAGCTAATTCAACGAATTTGTCTTGCAGAACCTCAAACCTACCCTTACCTATGTCATTGGTCCCTACGTGGACCACGACCACTGGATCCCTCCCGCTCTGGCCAGGAGCTTGTCCAAGCACGCTTCCAGGAGGTCTCCTACCTGGGCACCAGGCAGGCAAGACGCCATACGAGACTCCTTGTCGTCCGAACAGACTACACTATCTATTCCTCTAATAATTGAGTCCCCACTATCACCAACTCCCTCTTTTGGGGGAAGAGGTGGCCAGGGTGCCCTGGGCCTCAATCCTCACTCTCAGGGTCGGGGCCAAGTCGAGTTCCTGAAGAGACTGGAATCGATTGGACACCTCAACCTCTGGAGAAGCTGTCGCTGCACGGTGTGCACGCCCTTTCCTGCGCTGCCTTCCTACTGTTACCCAACTTTCTCTCCCTGCCTGTTCTGGGCTCTCCCCTTCCCGGATGTGGCGTACACACCATCTCCCTAAACGACGCACACAGTTCCTCTGGGAACTCTACCAGTGCGGACTATGTTGTGTCGCCAACTGGCCCTGAAGACCAAGGATCTTGCTCTCCAGATGCGCAATCAGCTGGCACCGTGGCAGATGAACGCACTCCTGAAAATCCGTCTCCAGAAGAGCGATCATTCCGCAACCGTCACATAGTTTTGGCCACATTTTTGAACCCCTAACTATGACCTATCACACCCTAAAAAGCAATTAAAAAGTATTTAACTGCCGAGAGTGAAGCTCAAAACCAAAAATTACAAACCTGGGAACCCAAGCAGCAGCCGCAATAAAAACAGGGGAGAGCAAATAAATGGCCTTTGCAGGGGCCGGCTTACTGCTAACAATTAAATTTTAACGGGTAGAAACAAGTCAAATCAGGAGTTCGCCTGCACTCAACGCAACGCCAAGCAGACCAGAACACAGCAGCCAGAAGGCAACGCCAAAATATCCCAGATACCAAAAGGCTTACCAATAAGCCCACGGAGAGAAACAAAAGCAGGTTTTGATTAGCTATGAGACGCTAGCGGCGAACTTCCCGGAAATCTGTCGAGTACCAAACAAAGCCTGAGGGAAAAAGTAGCCGCTTTAATGAATATTATTTTAATATTACAATTCACTTACCTAGCTAACTATTTAACGTGTTGGTTAATTTCAATTTGCTCACGGGAGACCGAAAAAACCCTCCCAAATACCTGACGCCGCTTTTGTTTGACCAGATTAGCGACTTAGCGAACTTAGGCTAAATACCAATCAATCGGTAATGGGAGGGAAAAATGTTCTCCCTGCCCCAAAGCTCAAGGCAAAGTAAATATCTCGAGAGCAAATACTAATACCTTTTTAATAATTGACCTTTTGCAACAGGTATTCAAAAAAGAGGAGTTTCTCCTCCACACAAAGCACCTTCCCAAACACACGTTCAGGAACCACCTCTCTCTCTCTTGCTCTCTCTCTCTGACCCAGAATTCCTTCAGTGTTCAGTTAATGATGATAACTCTTTATTGCCAAAGTACATTACATACATGAAATTTGTTTTTTTGTGCTCTGAGCATCTATTGCCGCTGTGCAGTGCCAGTTATTGCGTTGTTCCATCCTTTGATGTTGAGTGCCAAGCAGGAAGCAACAACTGCCAAATTTTCTGGTATGACGCAGCCGGATTCGAACACCGACCTTCCGGAACTTAAAGTAAATCACGATTACTACTGCATGAGCACTGAATACATTCTGCCTTAGTTGAGTGCAACAAAAACTTGTGCAGACTTTGCGAGGACCAACAGAAATCAAGCACTGTATATGCATGGAGCCCTATGTATTCCCAATCACTCAATGACTTGAGTCAGGCCACCTTACATTTTTGGTAATGGCCACTGATGCATGTATTTTCCGCTGTCTTTATAGGAAAACTCAGTTAATTAAATACATTGTCAGTGTGGGCACGTTACGGCACCAATGTCTTAGCAAAACCCATGAGGTGTCCTTTTCATTCAATTTTGTGAACTGAATGAAGAGGTTTTTTGAATTTCATGCTCACATCAGGGGGAACAAAAAAAATCATAAAAAGCAGCTCTCCTCGGCAAGTTCTCCTGATTCTGCTGATACCTGTTATACGGAATCCCACGCGAGTTTATTACAAGTTACAGAGAGAGCACTTTTTTGATGCTGTGGTGATGGTTCTGGTGTGTGCCTTACATTGCTGTGGGGGATGTAGGCTGGTTCAGCGTAACCCCTCAGGCTGTATAACCCCACCTGCTGCTGCTGCTCCTCCAGCTTCAAGGATTCGATCTCGGACTTCAGCTCTTTAAGCTGATCCTGCAGGTGTTTGCTCTTTTCCATGTACTCAAGCCTGGTGAGCGTACACACAAATTTGTATGTCAATCATTATAGATTATTCAACAATGAGTAGCCAGCATCATAATAATTCTCATTTGATACAATTCCTTCCTCAATACTCCAGATTATCTCAAAATGTTCTTCCCTTTACATCAGCTTTCATCAACAACTCCATATCATCTGATCAGGTACCAACAGCATTCAAAAGAGCCAAAGTCCTACCCGTCTTAAAGAAACCCTCTCTGGATCCATCGGACATCTGCAACTACAGGCCGATATTACTCCTTTCTTCCCTTTCTAAAATTCTTGAATGCACTGTTTATAACGAAATGTCTTTATATCTTTTGCAGAATAACCTCCTTGACCCTAATCAATCTGACTTCAAACCAGCATATTCCACACAAACTGCACTTCTTGGCTGTTACAGAGAAGCTATATCCTGCAAGACCAGCCAAGATATCAACAGTCCTCAACCTGCTTGACGTTTCAGTAGCATCTGACATGGTAAACCACAAGACTCTCTTGTCCATCCTCAGGGGTCTAGAAATCTGTGGTTCAGCATGACAATGGCTTGCTACCTACCTGGAAGGTTACTCATATCAGGTTACATGGAGGGGATCAACATCTTCTCCATGTTGACTTTCCACTGGTGTTCCCCAGGGCTCAGTTCTTGGTCCACTTCTATTCTCTTTTTATACTAGGTACCTCTATGAGGTCATATTCTCACATGGGTTCTCATACCACTGCTATGCAGATGACCCTCAATTTGTTCTCGGGTTTTCCTCCCTCAGATACTGATGTTTCTGCCCAGATCTCCGCATGTCTGACAAGTAACATCTCATGCATGGTAGCTCACCACCTGAAATTTAATCTCAGCAAGACTAAATTGCTGTTCATTCCAGCTGACTCATGCCTAAATCAAGATCATGCAATCTCCTTGGACAATGCTGTGATCTCTCCTTCAAGCATTGCATGAAGTCTTGGAGTAACCATAGAAACGTGCCTGCCCTTCTCTCCTCATATCACTAAGCTTTCTTGATCATGTCGATATCTTCTCTTTAACATCCAAAGGATTCATCAATTTCTTTCCTCAAGGGTCACTCAGATACTTGTTCTATCTCTTGTCTTGTATTTTATAATACTCGATTACTTCAACTCACTCTTGGCAGGTTTACCTTTCAGTGCTATTCAACCTCTGCAAATGATCCAGAATGTAGCTGCATGGCTTGTTTTCAACCTTCCCAAATTTTCTCACACCACTGCTACAATCTCTCCACTGGCTTCCTGTAGCTGCTCACATTCGATTTAAAACACTAACGCTTGCCTACAAAGCAAGCAAAAAAAAAAAAAAAAAAAAAAAAAAAAGACCTGCACCTTCCCACCTCAAAGCACTCATCACACCTCGCACTTCACTGTGTTCTCTCAGAACCTCTACATTTACATTTTTTTTTTTTACATTTACAGCATTTGGCAAGCGCTCTAATCCAGAGTGACGTACAATTACAAATTTTTTATACAACTGAGCAATTGAGGGTTAAGGGCTTTGTTCAAAGGCCCAACAGTGATAACACTAGCACTGCTAGACACCTATCAAGGGACCAGGGAACAATGCATCTAAGCTCTTCTCTGTTTTGCTTTCAAGGTGGTGGAACGAACTCCCTCTGGACATCTGGACAGTTGAGTCACTGCGTATCTTCAAACAACGGCTGAAAACTTACCTTTCCCGGCAGTACTTAGATTAACCCTGTGCTGTATACAAACACACGCACACACACACACACACACACACACACACACCCCAACACGCACACACCCTACCAACTGTGTGTAAGTGATGTTACACTTTTTCTGTGCTTTAACACATTGGTACAAGAATATATTGACTGATAAAGAGACTTTAAAGCTTCTGTAAGTCGCTCTGGATAAGAGCTTCTGCTAAATGCTGTAAATATAAAATGTATTGACCTCCTAAGGTTGCTTAAACCAAAGACAGATAATGTAGTACAAATACAGTGAAATTATCAGACTTCAAGTGAAACAGCAAACTGTTGTAATATTATAACACCATTGTTTGTACCGTTCACGTTCGATCTCCATGGAGAGTCTCTTCATGTCTGAATCTTTGAAATCCAGTTGGTAGGAGGCCGCCACATCCAGCTGCATCTCTGTATTGTCAGGGCCAGGTGCGGGTGGAGGATTGGAATATGCAGCTATCAACTGGAGAGAAAAAATTAAATACATCACATACAGTGGAGCCTCGGTACTCGAACTTAATCTGTTCCAGACGGCTGTTCGGATTCCGATTTGTTCGGATTCCCAATCCGCTTTTCCCATTACAAATAATGTAAATGGTCTCAATCCGTTCCGTCGTATTTTGAACAGAAGTTAACAGTACCGTAATTCATACCATAGGTCCGCAAATTTAGTGAAAAAAATTTAGTGAATACAGTACAACACTGTGTTATGGTCGGTGTTGTGAGAGACCATTTAACTGCACTGTGGATATTTATGGTGTCTTACAAATGAGTTGCACGTTAGAGAGTGGGTGGCAAATTGCTAAACAAACACACCTGCTTCCATTTAATCACAGGCTACAAAGACTAGCAGTGCTCGTAACGGTCTTTCACACACACTCTGACAGAGAGCGAGAGAGAGACCAAGACTGGTAAGAGTGCTGCTAGTCTCTAGAGAGAGAGAGACAGACAGATAAACCGAGCTGATAGTCTTTATAGGCCGTGATTAAATAGAATCAGGTGTGTTTGATTCGCACTTCGCCATGCCCCTCTCCAGTGCGCATTTTCCACGCGCAACTCTTTGTAAGAGACCATAACAGAGTGCAGTTAAAGCATAAGAACAATAAAAATAAGAATTTTAACCTTTGTGGTGTTGAGCAGTCGGCATACGTAAATGTTGGAGAGGGAGAGAGGAGCAGGATTCCCTTCCATAACAGAGAGGGACGGAGGAAAGTGGCTTCCATTCCATAACAGTTTCAGGTAAATCAGCCAAAGGTGGTTCTTTCTCTTGCTACCGCTTTGCAAGGATGACTCATGTTCAGGATGTTCCTACTTTTCTTGAACATTTCTAACGTGGCTCGTTTCTGCCTTCTTTTCAAAACCTTACGGAAGTGGCTCATGACCGCATGTTAAAGGTGTTCACAGCACTGCTCGTGCTTGAGCTGAGGTTTAGTGCTTTAGCATAGCTTACATACATGCATCCTCATCAGCTTCATTTAGTCGGTTACGCCTATAAGCTGATCTGCGGGTGTCTGTTTGGTACTCTAAATCGTATTTGTCGCTGGAGGTGGTATGTGGCATTAGTGATTAGATAGCTTTAGTGCTAGCTTTAGCACTAGCTTTAGTGCTTGTGATACATACATAGTACCGATTCAACAACTTCCAGACATCCATTGCTCTGGACTCTTGAGCCCAAGTACTTAAAATCCCCCACCTTCTTCATCTCTGCCACCTGTAACCTCACTGTTCCTCGTGGGTCCTTGTCGTTCACACACACGTATTCCGTTTTACTGCGGCTAACCTTCATTCCCCTCCTTTCCGGGGCATACCGCCACCTCTCTAGATGTTCCTGCACTTGTTCTCTGCTCTCACTACAGATCACAATATCATCTGCAAACATCATCGTCCGTGGAGATTCTTGTCGAACCTCGTCTGTCAGCCTGTCCATCACCATAGCAAACAAGAAGGGGCCCAGAGCTGACCCTTGACGCAGTCCCACCTCTACCTTAAACTCTTCCATCACACCGACGGCACACCTCACCACCGTCTCGCATCTCTCATACATGTCCTGCACCACGCTAACATACTTCTCTGACACTCCAGACTTCCTCATGCAATACCACAGTTCTTCTCTCGGCACCCTGTCATATGCTTTTTCCAGATCCACAAAGGCACAATGTAGTTCCCTCTGACCTTCTCTGTACTTCTCTATTAACATCCTCAAAGCAAACACTGCATCTGTGGTGCCCTTTCTTGGCATGAAACCAAACTGCTGTTCACAAATGCTGTCCTCCGCCCTTAGTCTGGCTTCCACTATTCTTTCCCATAACTTCATCGTGTGGCTCATCAACTTTATCCCTCTGTAGTTGCCACAACTCTGCACGTCTCCCTTGTTCTTAAAAATGGGTACACTTCTCCATTCCTCCGGCATCTGCCCACTCTTAGACCTTGTTGAATGTTCTTGTCAGGAAATCTACTGCTACCTCCCCTAGACACTTCCATACCTCCACTGGTATGTCATCAGGGCCAACTGCCTTTCCACTCTTCATCCTCTTCAATGCACTCCTCACTTCTCCCTTACTAATCTTTGCTACTTCCTGGTCCTTAATGGTCACCCCTTCTACTCTTTTTCCCCCCCTCTCATTTTCCTCATTCATCAGCTCTTCAAAGTACTCTTTCCATCTTCCCAGCACACTTCTGTCATCAGTCAATACATTTCCCACTCTGTCCTTAATCACTCTAACTTGCTGCACATCCTTCCCATCTCGATTTCTCTGCTGTGCCAACCTGTACAAATCATCTTCTCCCTCCTTACTGTCCAACCCAGCATACAAGTCATCATACGCCATCTGTTTGGCCATTGACAACGCTTCCTTCGCCTTACGCGGTGTCTCCCTGTACTCCTGTTTACTCTCTTCGGTCCTCTCTATGTCCCACTTCTTCTTAGCTAACCTCTTCCTTTTTACACACTCCTGCAATTCCTCATTCCACCACCAAGACTCTGATATGATTCTGGTCTATTTGTGAGCCCTTGGGCGAAAGCATGCACATGTGTGTGTATGTATATTCATACACACACACACACACACACACACACACATATACATATATATATATATATATATATATATATATATATATATACACACACACACACACACACACACTATATATCACACACACAGACAAACACACACATACAGTGGGGCCAATAAGTATTGGGCAATGTAAAAATGTGCAAGTTCACCCATTTAAAAAGATAAGAGAGGTTAGTAATTTTCATCATATGCACACATCAAGCTTGAGAGACAGAATGTTTAAAAAAAAAAAAAAAAAAACAGGAAATCACATTGTATGATTTTTAAACAATTTATTTGTGAAAATGGGAGGCCAATAAGTATTGGGCAGCCAGCAAAAGTTACTTTTAATACTTTGTAATGTAGCCTTGGTTGGTAATGACACAGGTCAAACGGTTCCTGTAGTTCTTCACCAGGTCTACACACACACACTTTAGTTGGTATTTTGGCCCACGACTCTGCATAGATCTTCTCTAGTGCTGTGATGTTTGAGGGCTGTCGCTTGGCAACTCGAAGTTTTAACTCCCTCCACAGGCTTTCGATTGGGTTGAGGTCTGGAGACTGGCTAGGCCACTCCAGAACCTTGATATGCTTTTTACGGAGCCACGCCTTGGTTTTCTTGGCTGTGTGCTTTGGATCGTTATCATGCTGGAAGACCCAGCCATGTTTCATCTTTAATGCTCTGACCGAGGGAAGGAGGGTTTTACCCAAAATGTCACAATACATGGCCCCATTCATGTTGCCATTGATATGGTGCAGTCTTCCTGTCCCTTTTGCAGAAAAGCATCCCCAAAGCATGACGTGTCCACCCCCAGGCTTCAGAGTAGGTATGGCGTTCTTGGGATGCAACTCAGCATTCTTCTTCCTCCAAACATGGCGAGTGCTGTTTCAACCAAAAAGTTTAATTGTGGTCTCATCTGACCACATCACATTCTCCCAGTCCTCATCTGGATCGTCCAGATGGTCTTTAGCATATTTCAGATGGGCCTTTACATGTTTTTTTGTTTAGAAGGGGAACCTTTCGGGCAATGCAGGATTTCAGCTCATGACGCTCGTAGTGTGTTAGTTATGGTCATCTTTGTGACGGTGGTTCCTGCTGTCTTCAAATCATTGACCAGTTCCTGCCGTGAAGTTCTAGGCTGATTACTCACTGTTCTCAGGATCCTTTGAACCCCATGAGGTGAGATCTTGCATGGAGCACCACTCCTATGGAGGTTGTCAGTGATGTTTTACTACTTCCATTTTCTAATAATGTTTCCAACTGTTGATCTTTTCTCACAAAGTTGTTTACCAATTGTAGTTTGACTCATCCCAGCTTTGTACAGTTGTACAATTTTTTTCTCTGGTGTCTTTGGGAAGCTCTCTGGTCTTGGTCATGGTGAAGCCTGCAGTCTGACAGTTTGAAGGTGTGTGCAGGTTTGAAGGTGTCTCTTAGGCATCTAATCAGTTCAAACAGGTGTCATTCATACTGTTAATGAGTGGGGGCCGAAATAATGTTTGTTTTCTAGCTGCCCAATACTTATTGGCCTCCCATTTTCATAAATAAATTGTTTAAAAATCATACAATGTGATTTCCTGGATTTTTGTTACATTCTGTCTCTCAAGCTTGATGTGTACCTATGATGAAAATGACAAACCTCTTATCTTCTTAAATTGGTGAACTTGCACATTTTTACATTGCCCAATACTTATTGGCCCCACTGTATATATTATATTTCTATGAAATGTATAAGTCTGTGGCTTTACACCCGAACGTAATGGCTCACCAGGCTGGTGCTCATCTCTGCTTTCCATAGCGTGAAGTGACCAGGAGTTCAACTCATCCTGGATGGGACATTAGCCCATCACAGGTTACCTTCCCAGTATTTTTTACTGATGCCATTTATATTGCTGGGTGAAGATGCACACTTGTTGTTAAGACCTTGCCCAGGGGTCTTAGCACAATGAGGGTCGAACTGGGATTTGAACACACAACCTCCCGATCATGAGTGCAGCACCCTAACCACAAACACCACTGGAGGCGTACGCCCGCCCGCACACATATACCGTATTCGACACGATAAGCATCCAGAGTGCTTTAAAAATTGGAGTGGGTGGGCGCTTATTAAAATATTACCAGTGGAGTGGAACGGTAAGTGCTTGTTATCATCGAGGTGGAAAACATGAATAACAACAGAACAATAAGAGCGTTTTACTGGTATTTGCGTTATTCATTTTGTGGTATAAACCAAACTACTCACATGAAAGTTGAAAACAAACAGAAAATAGCATAATTTTTTTTTAAAAAGACCCCTTACTTTTCCCTCCCATCATCATCATCTTCTTCTTTTCCTTTTGGCTGTTCCTTTAAACATTTTCCGGGAAGTAAAATCGAGCCATTTAACACGAATGTCAACTTTGGCACATGGCAAGTTGAGCCAATCAACACAAACATAAACAAAAGCACATGTCCAGAAACATCCTTAAATTTATGAAGTTAGTGAGCAAGAGAATCAGGTGAAAAATACTCGTCATCGCTTTCTGAAAGGTCCATATCTGGCTCATTGCTGCATTCATTCAGAGCATCCGATAGTTTTGCTGTAGCAGTTTCTAATGGTTCATCAGTTGTTGGACATTTGCCAAGAGAAAACAGCGAAATATTTTCCTGTTTTTTAAAACACGGCGGACCAATCAAATGTGCTGTTACTAATGAACATTTCAGATATTCCCAGTGGCAGTGGGTCTTGAAATACTGTGTAAACTCAATTTTGCATGCAGTGAATGCCTCATTTTAGGGTTAGAGACTGATCAAATAAAATTGGGAAGTTTGAGCTCCGATTTTGCTCCCAGTACACATGGTCAGATATGAGACGCAAGATCAGAAACACAAGGGGGTGGGGTCATTGGAGCAGGGCACTTATTACGTCGAATATGGTGTGTATATATACATACATACATATACATACATAGGGGCAGTGGTGGTCTAGTGGTATAGGGCGCTGGATCGCTGATCCAAAGGTTGGGGGTTCGAGTCCCACTCTCCACAGGGTTGTCACTGTCCCCCCCCAGTGCGGCTAACTGGGTTATCAAAGGCGGGCCATGTCTCTCACTGTCTATGGTGAGAGGCATGTAAAAGAACCATTGCTGACTTTCGACAAGAGTAGGCTGCAAAGCCGTCAGCGTGTTTCTGTCCCTTACTAAAAAAGGGTTGTGACCGGAAGGGCATCCGACATAAAAACCTCTGCCAAATCAAACATACGAATCAGATGATTCGCTGTGGCAACTCCCGAGTAAACCTGCTGTTACCAGCAGTTGGTAACAGCAGGTCGGATTAGTTTCCAGTGGGAGTTGGAGTCCGCCAAGGCTGTCCTTTGTCACCGATTCTGTTCATAATATTTATGGACAGAATTTCTAGGTGCAGTCGAGGCGATGAGGGGTTCTGGTTTGGTGGCCATCGGATATCGTCTCTGCTTTTTGCGGATGATGTTGTCCTTTTGGCTTCATCAAGTCGGGCCCTCCAGCTCTCATTGGAACGATTCGCAGCCGAGTGCGAAGCAGCCGGGATGAAGATCAGTACCTCCAAGTCCGAGGCCATGGTTCTCAGTCGGACAATGGTGGAATGCACCCTCCGGGTCGGGAATGAGGTCCTGCCCCAAGTGGAGGAGTTTAAGTATCTTGGGGTCTTGTTTACGAGTGAGGGAAGGATGGAGCGAGAGATCGACAGACGGATCGCTGCAGCCTCTGCTGTTAAGCGGTGCCTGTACCGGTCCGTCGTGGTGAAAAAGGAGCTGAGCCGCAAGGCGAAGCGCTCAATTTACCAGTCGATCTACGTTCCAACCCTCACCTATGGTCACGAGCTTTGGGTAATGACCGAAAGAACAAGATCACGGATACAAGCGGCTGAAATGAGCTTCCTTCGCCGGGTGGCGGGGTTCTCCCTTAGAGATAGGGTGAGAAGCTCTGCCATCCGGGGAGAGCTCGGAGTAGATCCGCTGCTCCTCCGCATTGAGAGGGGCCAGTTGAGGTGGCTCGGGCATCTGGTCAGAATACCCCCCGGACGCCTCCCTGGTGTGGTGTTTCGGGCATGTCCAACCGGGAAGAGACCCCGGGGTCGACCTAGAACACGCTGGAGGGACTATGTCTCTCGGCTTGTCTGGGACCGCCTCGGTGTCCCCCCGGGAGAGTTGGAGGAAGTGGCTCGGGAGAGGGACGTCTGGACCTCTTTGCTGAGGTTGCTGCCCCCGCGACCCGACCCGACCCTGGACTAAGCGGAAGAAGATGATGATGATGACTCCCGAGTAAAAGGGAAAAAGCCGAAAGGAAGACAGACAGATATATACTCAAACACACACACACACACACACACACACACACACATATATATATATATATATATACAATATATCTCTATCTTCTTGTCCTTTTGGCTTTTCCCTTCAGGGGTCGCCACAGCGAATCATCTGCCTCCATCTCACCCTATTCCTCTGCATCTTTTTCTCTTACACCAACTTCCTTCACCACATCCATGAATCGTCTGTTTGGTCTTCCTCTAGGCCTTCTGCCTGGTAGTTCCAAACCTCAACATCCTACTACCAATATACTCACTATCCCTCCTCTGTAAATGTCCAAACCATCTCAATCTAGCCTCTCTGACTTTGTCTCCAAAACGTCTTACATGTGCTGTCCCACTGATGTGCTCATTCCTGATCCCATCCATCCTCGTTACTCCCAAAGAGAACCTCAACATTTTCATCTCTGCTACCTCCAGCTCTGCCTCCTGTCTTTTCCCCAGGGCCACCGTTTCTAAACCATACAACATCGCTGGCCTCAACACCGTCTTGTACACTTTTCCTTTCATTTTTGCCGATACCTTCCTATCACACCAGACACTTTTCTCCAACCATTCCAACCAGCCTGCATACGCTTCTTCACCTCTTTTCCACACTCTCCATTGCCCACCTTCCTTATCTCTGCTCCTTGTAACTTCACCGTTCCTGTTGGGTCCTTGGCATTCACACACATGTATTCGGTCTTCCTGAGGCTAACCTTCATTCCCCTCCTTTCCAGGGCATACCTCCACCTCTCTAGGTTTTCCTGCACTTGTTCTCTGCTCTCACTGCAGATCACAATGTCATCTGCAAACATCATAGTCCATGGAGATTCTTGCTTAACCTCGTCTGTCAGCCTGTCCATCACCCATAGCAAACAAGGGGCTCAGAGCTGACCCTTGATGCAGTCACACCGACAGCACACCTCACCACTGTCTTACATGTCCTGCACCACTCTAACATACTTCTCTGCCACTCCAGACTTTCTCACACAACACCACAGTTCCTCTCTCGGCACCCTGTCATATGCTTTCTCCAGATCCACCAAGGCACAATGCAGCTCCTTCTGACCTTCTCTGTACATCTCTATTAACATCCTCAAGGCAAACACTGCATCTGTGGTGCTCTTTCTTGGCATGAAACCAAACTGTTGTTCACAAATGCTGACCTCTGCCCTTAGTTTAGCTTCGACTATTCTTTCCCATAGCTTCATCGTATGGCTCATCAACTTTATCCCTCTGTAGTTGCCACATCTCTGCACGTCTCCCTTGTTCTTAAAAATGGGCACCAGTACACTTCTCCTCCATTCCTCTGGCATCCTCTCACTCTCTAAGACCTTGTTGAATGTTCTCTTCAGGAAATCTACTGCTACCCTCTCCTAGACACTTCCATACCTCCACCGGTATGTCATCAGGGCCAACTGCCTTTCCATTCTTCATCCTCTTCAATGCCCTCCTCAGTATGTCCACCTTCCTCCTCCGCATCATGTCAGCCAGCTCTCTACCTTTATCCATCATAGTTCCAACATTCAAAGTCCCCACTTTCAGTCCTAGACTCCTACCTTTCCTCTTCTCTCTCTGCCTACGTACACGCCTCCCGCCTCTCCTCCTTCTTCGCCCAACAGTAGTCCAATTTCCACCAGCACCCTGTTTGGTTAACAGCACTGATGGCGGTCGTTGTTAACCCGGGCCTCGACTGATCTGGTATGAATTTTCTTGATATGACTCGCATGTTTTATTTGGCATTTGTTTTACGCGGATGCCCTTCCTGATGCAACCCTCTGCATTTATCCGGGCTTGGGACCGGCGTGAGGGAGAGACACTGGCTTGTGCCCCTCCCTCACTGCTGCATTATATATATATATATATATATATATATATATATATATATATATATATATATATATATATATATAAAATACACACACACACGATACCAAAAAAAAGAAGGGGGGGGGCACTATACAAATTGTGAATAAAAAGCTGAATGCAATGATGTTAAAGTGCCAAATTTCAATACAGCGGTACCTCAATTTATGAAATTAATCCGTTCCGGAAGTGGTTTCATAACCTGGATTTTTCGTAATATATATATATATATATATATATATATATATATATATATATATATATATATATATATATCTAAAAAATACACACACACAGGATTCCAAAAAAAAGAAGGGGGGGGGGCACTATACAAATTGTGAATAAAAAGCTGAATGCAATGATGTTAAAGTGCCAAATTTCAATACAGCGGTACCTCAATTTATGAAATTAATCCGTTCCGGAAGTGGTTTCATAACCTGCATTTTTCGTAATTTGAACCGTATTTTTTAAAACCTGTGATTTGTTCCAAGGCCCCCAATACTAACCCCTAAACCTTTTAACAATTATAAGAGCATAACTTTTAAGACTTCCTTGTGCTTCAATATCGTACCGATGGCAGATGGGTTTGGCCATATTCCTTTGCGATATCACTCAACCACATGCCATGAGCCCGCTTCTTCTTTTCACTCGCACCGGGAATCACGCTCGCGCGTGCATGTGTTGACCATGTCTTCTTAGCAGAGTTATAATCTTACAAATGTTTATGCAACGTTAAAAGCCTGAGCAAAAAAAATAAAGTTGCAATGAGCACACTCAAAAAAAACCTCATGAAACAACAGTAACTCGGCCCTTTGCACGAAATGCATTATGGGAGATGCAGCTCCATAATAGCCAACGGGAGGGAGCAGAGTCATCCCTCCTAGCCAATGGGAGGCCAGCATAGTGGGATGTTGGAAGATAGTCAATGGGAGAGCAGCTCGTGCATTGTTTGAATGGCGTGTTTTGTAAGGAGAACTTGTTTCGTATACCGAGACAAAAGATTTTGGAAAATGTTTTTCGTAACCTAGATTTTTCGTTTGCTGGGACTATTGTAAGGTGAGGTCCCACTGTATTTTATTCTGAATAGAACAGATGGCAGGGTCAGAAGTTTAAACTGAGAAAATGTATCATTTTCAGGGAAAAATATGTTGATTTTAAATTTCACTGAGTCAACAAATCTCTAAAAAGTTGGGACAGGTAGCAATAAGAGGCTGGACAAGTCAGTTGCACTTATACAAATACATGGCAACATTCCAGCTGTTTGTTATAATATAGGCTTTGTATGCTGATGTGTTTTAAGCAAGCTACACTTTCCTCACTTCATCTATTCTAGTGTCTATCTCGGAAACCCCTTATACAGTTAACTTGGACTCTAGGCATTTCCTGAAAATTCCTCTATACTGTATTTAGATAGTTGATAATTTAACTACGAATATCAATCTTTTCCTCTGAATATTGTAATTCTATTCTGTAAAACTTGTAGAGTGAAATGTTAATAAACTTGTATTGTCTTGGAAGACCAATTACCACTAATGAGGTCCATTGGCAACATGATTGAGTATAAAAAGAGCTTCTGAGAGTGGCAGTGTCTCTCAGAAGCAACAATGGGTAGAGGATCACCTATTCTCCCAATGTTGCACAAAAAGATAGTGCAGCAATATCAGAAAGGTATTTCCCAGCACAAAAATTTCAAAGAGTTTGACGTTATCATCATCGACAGTGCTTAACATCATCCAAAGATTCAGAGAATCTGGAACAATCTCTGTGCGTAAGGGTCAAGGCCGAAAAACCGTACTGGATGCCGATGATCTTTGGGTCCTTAAAACGGCACTGCGCCACAAACAGGAATGCTACTGTAAGGGGAAGAAAAAAAAAAAAAAAAAAAAAAAAAATCACAGAATGGGCTTAGCAATACTTCCAGAAACCACTGTCGGTGAACACAATTCACCGTGTCATCCACTGTTTCCAGCTGAAACTCTACAGTACAAAGCAGAAGCCATTTCTCAACAGGACCCAGAAGCTGCTTCTTCGTCTTCTCTGGGCGAGGGATCATTAAAATGGAGTGTGCCAAAGTGAAAACTGTTCTGTGGTCAGACGAATCAGAATTCAAAGTTCTTTATGGAAAACTAAGACACCGTGTCACTCCTACTAAACAGAACAAGGAAAACCCAAGCTGTTATCAGCACTAAGTCCAGAAGCTTGCATCTGTGATGGTACGGGGTTCCATGAGTGCGTGTGGATTGGGCAGCATGCACATCTGGAAAGGCACCGTCAATGCAGAAAGGTATATTCAGGTTCTAGAACAACATATGCTCCCATCCAGACGTTGTCTCTTTCAGAGAGGACCTTGCATTTTTCAACATGATAATGCCAGACCACATGCAGCATTAATTACAACATCATAACTGCGTAGTAAAAGGATCCGGGTATTGAAATGGCCAGCCAGCAGTCCAGATCTTTCAACTGTAGAGAATATTTGGGGCATCATAAAGAAGAAGGTGCAACAAAGAAGGCCCAAAACAATTGAGGAGTTTGAGGCCTGTATTAGACAAGAATGAGACAGCATTCCTATTTCTAAACTTGAGAAACTTGTTTCCTCGGTCCCCAAATGTTTGCAGACTGTTCTAAGAAGAAGAGGGGATGCCTCACGCCTGACAGTGGTGAAAATGGCCTTGTCCCAACTTTGAGATTTGTTGACAGCATGAAATTTAAAAATAAACATATTTTTCCCTTAAAATGATACATTTTCTCAGGTTAAACTTTTGACCCCCTCATCTATGTTTCATTCAGATTAAAATATTGAAATTTTAGGCTTCCACATCATTGCATTCAGTTTTTATTCACAACTAGTATAGTGTCCCAACTTTTTTGGAATCCGGTTTGTATACACACATACATCTAAATTATTATATATATATATATATATATATATATATATATATATATATATATATATATATCCTTCCAGAAACAGTGGCACTGGGAAAAAGACAGGAGGCAGAGCTGGAGGTAGCAGAGCTGAGGTTCTCTCTGGGAGTAACGAGGATGGATAGGATCGGGAATGAGCACACCAGAGGGACAGCACATGTAATAGGTTTTGGAGACAAAGTCAGAGAGGCTAGATTGGGATGGTTTGGACATGTGCAGATGAGGAATAGCGAGTATATTGGCAGTAGGATGCTGAGATTGGAACTACCAGGCAGAAGGCCTAGAGGAAGACCAAAGAGAAGATTCATGGATGTGGTGAAGGAAGACATGAAGGTAGTTGGTGTACGAGATGATGATGCAGAGGATAGGGTGAGATGGAGGCAGATGGTTCGCTGTGGCGACCTCTAAAGGGAACAGGTGAAAGGAAAAGAAGAAGATATCTTTCCTGTACTCTTCCTCTTTCCATCGTCTAAGCAACAACTCCGATGCTGTGGACTCAATTCTTGATTCTTTTAACCATGAACGGATTCATGAGAAGTGAGTCTTCCCCCACGTCCTTTGTAAAAAGACGCATTAGGTTGAAAATACACGTACAGTAGTCCTCCTCCTCCTTCTCCTCCATATATTAATGTCTTAAGAAAAGTGAAAAGATTGTGAACAAATTTTTGACACGAACTTGTAAAGTACAGTACATACTAGTAGTAATATATGTACAGACCCGACTTACGGCCAAACCATCTTATGACCTGTCGGTCAGAACCAAATGCGATCATAAGTTGTACACTACCTGTATTGGATTAAAACCTGACCTACAAATATGACAAGAATATTTCGAACAAAAGATATATCCTGTACCAGGAAAAGGAGTTGCAAATCAAACCACTATACAGACGCTCCCCGACTTACGTTCATCCGTTTTACGGGTTTTTTTCTCAAAAAAAAAAAAAAAAAAAAAAAAAAAGTCAAACTTTGAGTTGAGACGTACCTACGTAGTACGCTGATGTAATGATTCTAAATTCATTGTTTACAAACTACAGACTGAGTGTACATATCAGTTATATAGCGTGTTACCTTTGTGTTAAGACATCGTCTCTGTGATCTTAGGGTTACAAAAGTCCGCAAAACAGTGTAAACACTAAGCAAATATGGTTGGTCAGAAGTGTAAGCCTACTAGCATGGGTGCAAGTCTCATACACAGATGAATGAACTATCTGCTCAGATCGACACAATCTAATGCATACTCGGTTAAGGAAAGAGAGTTGTAATATGAATGAAAACCTGAGTGCACAAATTACAGAAATTTATTATCTTTTAACAGAATCCTAAGAGCGTATACTTGTTTTTATATTAAGATTCATTGGGATTTGTACTTGTTCTTTGTATGCATCTCTTGAATAAAGTTTACTTATTTACACAAAAGAAAGAACTCTCCGCTTTGCTGGGATTCACATCAGTGCAGGCTGTGTTCTAAACGAGTTCAATGGCACCCTTGTGCACTTGAAAGACCAGAAGTCTGCAGAACCCACAGGAAGTACACTACTTTTGCAAGTACACTACTTTCGGTATTGAGCGCTTTACATATTGTAAGCGTTCATTGGCTGCTTTAGCTTCATGTAAAGCCGAAAAGGAAAAATGTTGATATTATTTTACAATGTTATGTTTATAATAATTGATTTAGGGGTGTTTTATGTGATATGCTAATGGTATTTATGGATGTATAGTACAGTATGAGCGTCATATGTCATACGTCACTGTAACAACTTGCCTTCACTTTCAACTTGCGTTCGGCCGTCCGGAACCAATTAAAAACGTAAGTCGGGGAGCGTCTGGATACATTTTCATACAGATGATAGTCAATGGCCAATTTTGCACTGGAAATGGGTATTAGATATAAAACAATTATTTTACGGTGGCATATTAATAATGCAGCCGTGAGGATGGGCACAAATAAGTGTCCGTCCTCACGCCGGTCCCAAGCCCGGATAAATGCAGAGGGTTGCAACAGGAAGGGCATCTGGCGTAAAACCTTTGCCAAAATACAAAATGCGAACCGTCAATAGTAATTTCATACCGGATCGGTAGAGGCCCGGGTTAACAACGACCGCCATCAGTGCTGTCAACCAACAGGGTGCTGGTGGAAATTGGACTACTGTTGGTCGAAGAAGAAGAGGAAAGAGGCGTGTCCGTAGGCAGAGAGAGAAGAGGAAAGGCATGAGTCTCGGACTGAGAGTCGGGACTTTGAATGTTGGATCTATGACAGGAAAAGGTAGAGAGCTGGCTGACATGATGCAGAGGGGGAACGTGGACATACTGTGTGTTCAGGAGACCAGGTGGAAATGTAGCAAGGCTCGAAGCTTAGGAGCGGGGTTTAAGCTGTTTTATCGTGGTGTGGATGGGAAGAGAAATGGAGCAGGAGTCATCTTGAAGGAGGGGTTGGTCAGGAATGTTCTAGAAGTGGAAAGAGTGTCAGACAGAGTGACGAGTCACAAGTTAGAAATTGAAGGCGTGATGTTCAATGTTGTTAGTGCTTATGCCCCACAGGCAGGATGGGAGCTAGAAGAGAAGGCGAGATTCGAGAGCGAGTTAGATGAAGTGATGCAGAGTATCCCCAGAGGTGAAAGAGTGGTCATTGGTGCAGACCTCAATGGACATGTTGGTGCAGGCAACAGAGGGAACGAGGAAGTGATGGGCAGGTTTGGTATCCAGGACAGGAACACAGAAGGACAGATGTTGATCGATTTTGCAAAAAGGATAGAAATGGCTGTGGTGAATACTTTCTTCCAGAAGAGAGAGGAGCATAGGGTGACTTATAAAAGCGCAGGTAGGAGCATACAGGTAGACTACATCTTGTGCACGCGATGTAATTTGAACGAAGTCAGTGACTACAGTGGTATGAAAAAGTGTCTGAACCTTTTGGAATTGCTCACATTTCTGCAAAAAATCACCATCAAATGTGATCTGATCTTTGTCAAAATCACACAGATGAAAAAACAGTGTCTGCTTTAACTAAAACCACCCAAACATTTATAGGTTTTCATATTTTAATGAGGATAGCATGCAAACAATGACAAAAGGGGGAGGAATAAGTAACAACCATCACATTTAATATTTTATGCCCCCCCCCTGGCAGCAATAACTTCAACCAGACGTTTCCTGTAGCTGCAGATCAGTCTGGCACATCGATCAGGACTAATCTTGGCTATTCTTCTTTATAAAACTGCTGTAGTTCAGTCAGATTCCTGGGATGTCTGGCATGAATCGCTGTCTTGAGGTCATGCCACAGCATCTCCATGGGGTTCAAGTCTGGGCTTTGACTTGGCCACTCCAGAACGTGTATTTTGTTCTTCTGAAACCATTCTGAAGTTGATTTACTTCTGTGTTTTGGATCATTGTCTTGTTGCAGCTTCCATCCTCTTTTCAGCTTCAACTGTCTGACAGATGGCTTCAGGTTTTCCTGCAAAACATCCTGATAAACTTTTGAATTCATTTTTCCATTAACGATTGCAAGTTGTCCAGGCCCCGAGGCAGCAAAACAGCCCCAAACCATGATGCACCCTCCACCATGCTTCACGGTGGGGATGAGGTGTTGATGTTGGTGAGCTGTTCCATTGTTCCTCCACACATGACGTCGTGTGTTCCTCCCAAACAATTCAACTTTGGTTTCATCAGTCCACAAAATATTTTGCCAAAACTTCTGTGGAGTGTCCAAGTGCCTTTTTGCGAACATTAAACGAGCAACAATGTTTTTTTCAGACAGCAGTGGCTTCCTCCTTGGAGTCCTCCCATGAACACCATTCTTGGCCATTGTTTTACATATAGTTGATGTGTGCACAGAGATATTGGACTGTGCCAGTGATTTCTGTAAGTCTTTAGCAGACACTCTAGGGTTTTTTTTTTTTACCTCTCCGAGTCTTCTGCGCTGAACTCTTAGTGTCATCTTTGGTGGATGGCCACTCCTTGGGAGAGAAGCAACAGTGCCAAACTCTCTCCATTTGTAGACAACTTCTGACTGTCGATTGATGAACATCCAGACTTTTATAGATGGTTTTGTATCCTTTCCCAGCTTTATACAAATCAACAATTCTTGATCGCAGGTCTACAGACAGCCCTTTTGAGCGAGCCATGGTGCACATCAGACAATGCTTCTCATCAAGACAATTCTTATCAGGTGTGTGTTTTATAGTGGGCAGGGCAGCTTGAAGCCCCTCATCAGTGATTGGGCACACACCTGACTTAAATTGTTTGGTAAAAATTGGTTTCAATTGCTCCTTCAGTCTCCTTCGGCAGAGGGTTCAGTTACTTATTCCTCCCCCTTCTGTCATTGTTTGCATGCTATCATCATTAAAATATGAAAACCTATAAATGTTTGGGTGGTTTTAGTTAAAGCAGACATTGTTTTTTCATCTGTGTGATTTTGACAAAGATCAGATCACATTTGATGGTGATTTTATGCAGAAATTCCAAAAGGTTCAGATACTTTTTCATACCACTGTACAAAGTAGTAGTGGGTGAGCGTGTTACCAGACAGCATAGAATGGTGGTGTGCAAGATGATGCCGATGGTGAGAAAAGTGAAGGCGGCAAAGGCAGAGCAGAAGACAAATTGGTGGAAGCTGAAAAAGGAAGTGTCGTCTTCAAGGAGGAGTTGAAACAGGTTTTGGGTGGTCAGGAAGTGCTTCCAGATGACTGGAGAATGACAGCTAATGTGATCAGGGACACAGGTAGGAGAGTGGTGGAATGAGGAAGTGCATGAGTGTGTACAAAGGAAGAGGTTAGCTAAAAAGAAGTGGGACATTGAGAAGACCAAAGAGAGTAAATAGGAGTACAGGGATACACAGCGTAAGGCGAAGGAAGTGGTGTCAAAGGCTGAACAAAGGGCATATGATGACTTGTATGCTAGGCTGGACAGTAAGGAGGGAGAAAATGATTTATACAGGTTGGCACAGCAGAGAAATAGAGATGAGAAGGATGTGCTGCAAGTTAGAGTGATTAAGGACAGAGTGTGAAACGTATTGACTGATGAAAGAAGTGTGCTGGGAAGATGGAAAGAGTACTTTGAAGAGCTGATGAATGAGGAAAATATGAGAGAAAAAAAAAAAAAAAGAGTGGAAGAGGTGACTGTTGAGGACCAGGAAGAAGCAAAGATTAGTAAGGGTGAAGTGAGGAGGGCATGGAAGCTAGACTAAGGGCAGAGGTCAGCATTTGTGAACAGCAGTTTGGTTTCACGTCAAGAAAGAGCACCACAGATGCAGTGTTTGCTTTGAGGATGTTAATAGAGAAGTACAGAGAAGGTCAGAAGGAGCTGCATTGTGCCTTTGTGGATCTGGAGAAAAGCATATGACAGGGTGCCGAGAGAGGACAGTTGGTATTGCATGAGGAAGTCTGGAGTAGCAGAAGTATGTTAGAGTGGTGCAGGTCATGTATGAGAGATGTAAGACAGTGGTGAGGTGTGCTGTCGGTGTGACAGAAGAGTTCAAGGTGGAGGTGGGACTGCATCAAGGGTCAGCCCTGAGCCCCTTCTTGTTTGCTATGGTGATGGACAGGCTGACAGACGAGGTTAGAAAAGAATCTCCATGGACTATGATGTTTGCAGATGACATTGTGATCTGTAGTGAGAGCAGAGAACAAGCGCAGGAAAATCTAGAGAGGTGGAGGTATGTCCTGGAAAGGAGAGGAATGAAAGTTAGCCGCAGTAAAACAGAATACATGTGTGTGAACGACAAGGACCCAAGAGGAACGGTGAGGTTACAGGGGGCAGAGATAAAGAAGGTGGAAAATTTTAAGTACTTAGGCTCAACAGTCCAGAGCAATGGAGAGTGTGGAAGAGAGGTGAAGCGTGTGCAGGCAGATTGGAATGGTTGTAGAAAAGAGTCCGGTATGATGTGTGATAGGAAGGTACCGGCAAGAAAGAAAGGAAAAGTGTACAAGATGGTGTTGAGGCCAGCGATGTTGTCTGGTTTAGAAACAGTGGCACTGAGGAAAAGACAGGAGGCAGCACTGGAGGTAACAGAGAAGAAAATGTTGAGGTTCTCTTTGGGAGAAACGAATATTGAGAAAGAGGGAGTGTGAGAGAGCGAGAACCTAGTTTGGAAAAACAAAAACAACTACACAAAATCTAAAACTCTAAAGCAAAACTGTACTGGGTATGTTGTTTTGGTGATCTCCAGTAGCTTCTGCTTGGCTCTGCGTTCTGCGTCTTTGGCCTCGTTCAGATCCTGCTTTAGATGGTCAGCCTCCTTTGACCTGGAAAGCACAAATGAAAGACCAGGTCACTCTTAGGAGTTCTGCCCACCATTGTTCACAAACTTGAATAAAATGCAGCAAAAGTTCTGAAAATAGACCTCCTCTCTGACTGCTCCACCAGTTTTACAGCTAGATGCTCTGCCTCCCTCATCTTCTGCTCCATTAGCCTGTGTTCCTCTTTGGTCTTTAGGGCTGTGACCTCCAACCTCTGTCTCTCCTGCTCTGCTTCGGCTGCTTTGTGAGCTAGCAGCTTTGCCTCCTCCTCGGCAATCTGGGCCTTCTCCGCCAGTAGGTCGGCTGTCTCTTCAGAGCGCAGCTACAAGGGAAAATGAAAAAGAAAACAGTTTAACAAGCATGTATGTACAACATCACTGAGATTGTTTTCTACACTTCAGTGCTCCTCTACAGTACATTACATTCAAGTACTGTCTGAATGACACCAGGTTTCTCACCAGAGCTTCATTAGCCATACGAGCCTCGTCCTGGAGCTGAAACAGTCGACGCTCCATTTCCTCTTTCGCCCGCTCTGCGTCCTCCCGCATCTGCTTTTCCCGCGCGAGAATCTGACGTTCCATCTGGCACAAATAAACATGCAAAATGAAAATCAATATTAATAACAACATCTTGACCAAATGGCAGAAAATAACTCCACAAGCTCTGTCTTTTAACCACAGTCATAATCAACACAATTATTTAATTATAACTAACTAAAGTACGGTGGCACGGTCGTGTAGTGCAGTGGTCTCCAACCTTTTTCGTACAGGCAGGTGATTTGACCATCACCAAAATATCTGAAAATCAGCCAGAAGCTTGGGGGGGGGGTGGGGTGGGGGGGGGGCAGTCAGTAGGGATGTCATTGACAATCGGAATATTGCCGATATAATTATGTCGATCGATAATCGATACCTATAAAGGGGATAGATACTTCTAACGTTATAGCTTCCTGTGTTCATGACAGCGTCTGTAGTAAATGCCATTTTCAATGACACCCCTAGTAAATTCTACGTCCCGCCTCTCTGTATGGTAAATGGTACGTCCCTGCTTCTAGTGTGCTGTCAGAGAGCGTGTTCTCAACAGCGCGGAACATTTTGAACAGGAAGAGACACTCATCACCGGATAATGCAGATATGTGCATCTTCTGAATCTATACATTTATTTTCGATTCACGTCACTGTGACACGCAGCGGAGAGCCAATCCTTTCTGTACTCCACTGTGTGGGTGGGCTCGATAGCTTCAAACTCCAATTTTATTGGATTATAACAGCAGCCACAGACTGCGTGTGTTGTTTGAGTAAAGAGATAAATTTTCCTCGTTTTGATCGGCTCATTTCCACAAAGCCAAGCACAGCTGGCAAGCAAACACAAAAGTACAGACATGGAAAAACTTCAACCCGCAGACCAGCTGATTGCCAAAACTTGGGACGCGCTTCCTGTCACAAACACTGCAGCGTGAGAGTCCAATAAGATTGGCGTTTCAAGGTATCGGACCCGTCCACACAGAAAGAATTGGCTCTCAGCTTTGCGCCACAGTGACGTGGCATTGAAAGTAGATGAATAGATTTGCTCTGAGCAGTTAGAAAGTGAAGCTGCATCATCCCCTGTTTGGCCTTTTAAGATGCCGGCGCTGCCGGCAGCACTGCACTACTCACTCGCACTGCACTGCCATGAATCATGCTTCACCACTTTTGCGGTTGTAAAGTCGATCAGACGGAACTCGCAAAGGTCGTAAGTCGACGACTCACTGTATTCAATGCATTATACAAACTACTGTAATATATCCGAGTCTGTTCTATTTAATGCATTTATGAAACAGTACAGCAATATTTCAATACATCGGAACTTTTTTTTATCAATACATCGATACCAATAATAGGTTTTCAATGACACCACTAGCAGTCGGGTACAGGGTAAGTGCTCCAAATTGTGATCTTGATTTTATACCTTGCCAGGTCATTCAAGGTCAGAGTCAGTTGTTTCACCACAGAATCCATATACGATATCCTTAGTGTTTCATAGTAACAGCATGTCTTTTGACGCTCATTTAAGTTATAAGCGCCCCAGATTGAAAACATTGTGATCTTATTCCGACCTTCAAATTGCAATGTTAAAACTCCAAATCATTTCTGGGGCTCCGGTAGATTACCATCCACACCAAGCTTGGTGATAATCCTTGCACAGGTATGATCACGCTTTATTCACAGAAAAACAAACACATACCTATGATTACAACATCTCTACCTGTTTTGTAATGGAGGTAATAAATACTAGCAGCAGACCTTTTTCCTGGCCTTCTCTTCTTTGGCCTGAGCCTTCATCTGCTGCACTTCAATGGAGTCCACCTTTCTCCGCCTCATGAAGAGGTCATGGTTCCCAATACACAGCTGTAAGATCTTAGAAATGCAAACAGGTACTGCTTGATATATTATTTCTTAACACAAACTGTAAAAGGCACTAAAACATCAGAATAAACAATATTCATATATGACAGATAACTTACCAACTTGTTGACTCTGAGTTGAGAAGAATAGAATTTAAAGACATCTTTCTTTTTGTCCAACGGTTTAATAGTAAACTGTTAACACAAACAAGATTTCAGATTTGTGTCAGGAACCACAAGGACACCCATCAGAGCACTGAAGGTACACTGACCACTGGTTCCGCTATGTTTTGGGACAAAATCAATAGTGCATGAAGCATTTAACTCCGGGGTGTTTCTGTAGAATGAGGCTGATCTGATACCTCTTTTTCACTGTAGGAGATGTTCCGGATGCCACTCCAAGGGAAAGATTTCTGGGGGTTCAGTTTGCTATCAGGGCTGTAAATATGAAGTCCCTGTGCATCGACACCAAGCAGGAGTTCCTTATCTCTCTTATTTTGCTAAAAAAAAAAAAAAAAAAAAGGTTACCCAGAAGTATCTATTTTTATTCCAAGCATATTTGAAACTTTCAGAAAGGGTTAGACATGGTCATGACCTACTGTGATTGAAAAATAGCTGACACCATACATGTCGAGATCCTGTGCTATTTTCAGATACTCCATCTCTGCTTCATCCCTGGAATAAATATAAATCAGTAAAAACAAATGTTTTAATTGTGTTTGTCTTCTCTCAGTTTCATGCCAAGGGCTAAAATATCACCAGGAGCCAAATAAAAGTTGGAGCATCACTTCTGGAGAAAAAAAAAAAAAATTGATAGTTGAACAGAAACAAATACACACATTCCCCATCAGGGCCCATAAGAAAGCTCCACCCTAAACTTAATGGATGTACAATGGCAGTGGCAACAACACACCCCTCCCCCATCTCTAGTCCAGTCTGCTATGTTGATTGGCTGAGAGAGTGTTTCAATGCAGCCCAATGGGGGGGGGGGGGGGGGGGGGGGGGGGTCTAACCAGTGTCTCTCCCCCTTATGCCTGCTGGTCCCAAGCCCAGATAAATGCAGAGGGTTGTGTCAGGAAGGGCATCCGGCGTAAAGGTTCTGCCACATTTCTCATGCAAATGATCAAAACAAAATTCATACCGGATCGGTCGAGGCCCGGGTTAACAACGACCGCCATCAGTGCTGTTAACCAACAGGGTGCTGGTGGAAATTGGACTACTGCTGGTCGAAGAAGGAGAAGCGGAAGGCGTGTCCGTAGGCAGAGAGAGAAGAGGAAAGGTAGGAGTCTAGGACTGACAGTAGGGACTTTGAATGTTGGAACTATGATGGATAAAGGTAGAGAGCTGGCTGACATGATGCAGAGGAGGAAGGTGGACATACTGTGGGTTCAGGAGACCAGGTGGAAAGCTAGCAAGGCTACAAGCTTAGGAGCAGGGTTTAAGCCGTTTTATCACGGTATGGATGGGAGGAGAAATGGAGTAGGGGTAATCTTGAAGGAGGGGTTTGTCAGGAATGTTCTAGAAGTGAAAAGAGTGTCAGACAGAGTGAGGAGTCTCAAGTTAGAAATCGAAGGCATGATGGTCAAATGTTGTTAGTGCTTATGCCCTACAGGCAGGATGTGAGCTAGAAGAGTTTCTGGAGTGAGTTTGATGAAGTGCTGCAGAGTACCCCCAGAGGTGAAAGCGTGGTCACTTCAATGGACATCTTGGTGCAGGAAACAGAGGGGACGAGGAAGTGATGGGCAGGTTTGGTATCCAGGACAGGAAAACAGAAGGACAGATGTTGATAGATTTTGTAAAAAGGATGGAAATGGCTGTGGTGAATACTTTCTTCAAAAAGAAACCAGAGCATAGGGTGACTTATGAAAGCGGAGGTAGGAGCACACAGGTAGACTACATCTTGTGTAGGCGATGTAATTTGAAGGAAGTAAGTGACTGCAAAGTAGTAGAGGGTGAGAGTGTTGCCAAAGAGCATAGGATGGTGGTGTGCAGGATGACGCTGATGGTGAGGAATGTGAAGAAGGCAAAGGCAGAGCAGAAGACAAAGTGGTGGAAGCTGAAAAAAGAAAGAGTGACAGGTTGTCTTCAAGGAGGAGTTGAAACAGGCTTTGGGTGGTCAGGAAGTGCTTCCAGATGACTGGACAACCACAGCCAATGTGATCAGGGAGACCGGTAGGACAGTACTTGGTGTGTCCTCTGGAAGGAAAGTAGATAAGGAGACTTGGTGGTGGAATGAGGAAGGAGTGTGTGCAAAGGAAGAGGTTTTGAGGTTACGAGACACAGCGCAAGGCGTAGGTAGTGGTGTCAAAGGCCAAACAGAGGGCGTATGATGACTTGTATGATAGCTTGGACAGTAAGGAGGGAGAAAATGATTTATACAGGTTAGCACAGCAAAGAAATAGAGATGGGAAAGATGTGCAGCAAGTTAGAGTGATTAAGGACAGAGAGGGAAATGTATTGACTGATGACAGAAGTGTGCTGGGAAGATGGAAAGAGTACTTTGAACAGCTGATGAATGAGGAAAATGAGAGAGGAGGAAAAAAAAAAAAAAAAGTAGAAGGGGTGACCGTTGAGGACCAGGAAGTAGCAAAGATTAGGGGAGGTAGCAGTAGATTTTCTGACAAGAACATTCAACAAGGTCTTAGAAAGTGAGCAGATGGCGGAGGAATGGAGAAGAAGTGTGCTTGTGCCCATTTTTAAAAACAGATGTACAGAGCAGATGTACAGAGTTGTGGCAAATACAGGGGGATAAAGCTGATGAACCATACAATGAAGTTATGGGAAAGAATAGTGGAAGCTAGACTAAGGGCAGAGGTCAGCATTTGTGAACAACAGTTTGGTTTCATGCCAAGAAAGAGCACCACAGATGCAGTGTTTGCTTTGAGGATGTTAATAGAAAAGTACAGAGAAGATCAGAAGGAGCTGCATTGTGCCTTTGTGGATCTGGAGAAAAGCATATGACAGGGTGCCGAGAGAGGAACCGTGGTACTGCATGAGGAAGTCTGGAGTGGCAGAAAAGTATGTTAGAGTGGTGCAGGTCATGCATGAGAGATGTAAGACAGTGGTGAGGTGTGCTGTCGGTGTGACACAAGAGTTCAAGGTGGAGGTGGGACTGCATCAAGGGTCAGCTCTCAGCCCCTTCTTGTTTGCTTTGGTGATGGACAGTAAAAGTATTGATCAAGGAAATACATTGATTTATTTCATAAAAGAGGTTTGACCATTGTTTTGTTTAATATCTTATTTAATAATCCTGCCGAGAGATCATCATTTATTTGTACGCTTTCGGGGGCAAAAAAAAAAAAACCTCTCCGTACGATTGGGAAAATGTTGAACCACCCCTCAGAAATTATTCATGAAAAATGTTCAAAAATACCTAAAACCCAGAGGGGCTTTCATAACTATGGCAGCACGTCACTTTGTTTCTCACTTTCTGTCAGTAGCATGACGTCATAACCAGTGTTCCCTCTAAGCTGCACGCGTGAGCAATTGCGCAGGTGCTCGCACACCTCAGCGCACAAGAAAATCTATGCAGCGCATAAAATAAAATTCAACATAAACGTATTAATTGCGTTGTAACTCGGCGAATGACCGGTGTCCAGCCAATTATACGATAAGGTTCACTTCCGCTACGCAGCCAATCATAGCATTGACATTGCTACTACATTGTCATAGCCTACACGCGCCGTGCAGGTTAGCAAGCTAACACCAGAACAATTTAACACCAGTGCGGTGGAGTTCAGAGACGCAAATGCTAACCCCTTATCATGGCGAAACGAACGGGCAGCGACACACCCACTCACTCAGGTACAATTTAAGTCAGATTTGTGTGTATTCGAGTGACATTTATTAAGATTGGTTAATTATGGATATGAATCATTAAATGCTGTTACTACTAGATAATTTACAGGCAGTAGAAATGCTAATAAAAAACTGAGTAATTAGATATTTTACAGACAAAGAGTTACATGAATTTACACTGTATCACAAGCAACAGCACACGTCATTGTGCAAAATGTGAATGTTTTAACAAAACATAAAATGTTATGTCTGAAAGGTGTATATGTATCATTTCTTCCAGAACTGGACCCTAAGCCAGGCAACAACTGGTCCTCTTTTAGGCCAAAGCAGGACTCTTTCCATTGATGAAGAATGGAAAGGCAGTTGGTCCTGATGACATACGGGTGGAGGTATGGAAGTGTCTAGGAGAGGTAGCAGTAGATTTTCTGACAAGAACATTTAACAAGGCCTTAGAGAGTGAGAGAATGCCAGAGGGATGTAGGAGAAGTGTGCTGGTGCCCATTTTTAAAAACAAGGGAGACGTGCAGAGTTGTGGCAACTACAGAGGGATAAAGTTGATGAGCCATACGATGAAGTTGTTTGCTATGGTGATGGACAGGCTGACAGACGAGGTTAGACAAGATTCCCCATGGACTATGATGTTTGCAGATGACCTTGTGATCTGTAGTGAGAGCAGCGAACAAATGCAGGAAAATCTAGAGAGGTGGCGGGATGCCCTGGAAAGGAGGGGAATGATGATTAGCCTCAGTAAGACAGAATACATGTGCATGAATGACAAGGACCCAAGAGGAACGGTGAGATTACAGGCAGCAGAGATAAGAAAGGTGGAGGATTTTAAGTACTTAGGCTCAACAATCCACAGCAATGGAGAGTGTGGAAAAGAGGCCAAGAAGCGTATGCAGGCAGGTTGGAATGGTTGGAGAAAAGTGTCCGGTGTGATGTGTGATAGGAGGGTATCGGCAAGAATGAAAGGAAAAGTGTACAAGACGGTGTTGAGGCCAACAATGTTGTATGGTTTAGAAACAGTGGCCCTGGGGAAAAGACAGGAGGCAGAGCTGGAGGTAGCAGAGATGAAAATGTTGAGGTTCTCTTTGGGAGTAACGAGGATGGATAGGATTAGGAATGAGCATATCGGAGGGACAGCACATGTAAGACGTTTTGGAGACAACGTCAGAGAGGCTAGATTGAGATGGTTTGGACATGTACAGAGGAGGGATAGTGAGTATATTGGATGCTGAGGCTGGAACTACCAGGCAAAAGGCCTAGAGGAAGACCAAAGAGACGATTCATGGATGTGGTGAAGGAGGACATGAAGGTCGTTGGTGTAAGAGAAGAAGATGCAAAGGATAGGGTGAGATGGAGGCAGATGATTCGCTGTGGCGACCCCTGAAGGGAAAAGCCGAAAGGAAAAGAAGAAGAAGAAGGTCTCTTTCCATTGCCAAAGCAGGTCTCCTCCCATGGCGAAAGCAGGACTCTCACATAGAACATACTACACATCTCATGAAAAACAAGATTTTTGTCTTTAATTTTAAGTGGGCCAAATCACTTATAATAAAAGTCAACTAATGAAAATTGCTGCTGCAATTTGATTCTTTTAATAAGCCATGTAACTTGCCATGATCTAAAGCTTTGAAGTGTGATACTGGTGTCGTGGTGTGGCCACAGCGTGCACACCTGATGTCGCTCACAATGGTCCTCAGTGTGCTCAGGGAGCTTATGTGTTTGCTCGGACACATGAAAACAGTTTCAAGGCATGCTGATTCCAGACAGAGTTATGACCAATGTTCCCTCTAATTTTTCGTTTTTTTATGTGTTGACCTTGAACTTTTTTGGAAAGTAGTATTATAAAGTTGCTGTCATACTAGCATATGACTAGCGTTCTCACTCACTCACTTTAAAATATCACCAACCAAATAAATGTTATTATTTTGGAGATTCCCTTGTGTGGACTTACCCATGTCACATATTCGTGCTCTTCGAGACATGCTCCCTTAAAGCTAATGTTATTTAATATGTAATTAATAAAACCTTATTTTCTATGTTCTATCCCCAGCAAATTTGAGTAAAATCACAGGTGTGGTCATTCACACACAAAATGGAAAACGCTGATGATTACAATTCTTACTTCAAAACATTTGGGTGGAGGGAATCACATTGAGACCTTATGATGGCCTAGCGAGCTGTCCAAGGTGTACCCCGCCCTCGCCAGAATTGTATGAGATGGGCTCCAGCATCCCCGTGACCCAAATTAAGAATTTAAGCGGTTCAGAAAATGAATGGATGAATGAATGATCAGTCACAATCCTCAGGTCTTTAATGCCCAACGTCGACTATGGAAACAATGTAGTGCTACATCGGTGTTCTTACCTTGCTATATTTCTGTGTTCAGCATACCAAGCCGTGATCTTCTCTTCCCACATCTCGGGCGTCATCTGATACTGCATCAAGACCTAAACAGTCATATTATATATATATATATATATATATATATATATATATAATAAAAAAAATCTATAAATAAAAAAAATTGACACTTTTGTGCGTTCTGGTTTGTTTTTGTATTATTTGATCATTATGCATTGCTTCACATGGACGAACATTGGCTTATGGCTCATACATCCTTTGTATTCTAGCCATAAGTTGTAGGCGAGTTATTCGAATGTTCACATACATTATTTGTTAGTTAGTCATAAGTTGAATATAATGTCTAGTGTACTTATGTATAACTTATATCAACGAATACTCAGTGTATTGGGATCATTCATAATTTATGACCAATGATAGTACAACTTTTGCAGCAGTATATCACAGACGATCAATCACGTGACGTACAATGATCCACAGTAGACATCGCGGTATCATCATCACAGTCATGCCGAAGAAATTGTAGATTGCTAACATTGTAAACCTTACAGCTGCAGTGAAAGGGCAAATAACAAGGTTTAAAAAGTCCAGTTAATATGTTCATGTTTATTTCAGTGTGCTCCTATTCCTTAATCCTACATGACATACAGCAGTCAACCTGAATATGAAACACAATCGCATCAGTTCAGGGTTGGATAGAAAAAAATTGCCCTCCCCCCAAAGTAATAGCTCATTAAATTATTTCTTTCATCTGGTTAATGTGATTTCTGTTCCTGAACTTCACTGCACGGCATCTCTATAACAGGGCTGTAAGATGTCACTTTCATGTCCACACAGGATTGCAGGCCGTCATCTGTGAGATGGAAGCAATGTTTACTTTTGATGTTGCGGCAGTAGTAGTGTAGTTCATGTCGGAAAGAACCTGTTCACAAAAGTATATGGATCCAAAGATTGAAAGGACTCCTACTGCATACTTTTTCTTGTTTATATAAGAGTCGGGAATAGTAGCCCATGTATCGAACACAAGTCTTTCCGGTTTGGGAAAGTTTTCAATGTCATGCTATTTGTGCTTCTGAATATGAATGGCCTGCTGACAAGTAACATCTTCAAGGTTAGCCGTCAACTTCTGAACATAGGCACCCACATGTTTCTGTGAGCAATGTGAGCCATTTTGAACTTAAAATTGTGCCGACTTACAGCTGTAAACCCAAACATATTTAACAGCACTGAATCAAAACTCAGACAAGCGATGGGGAAGGATCATGTGTTTTTCTCCCTGAACTTGCACAATGTTTACAATAACACAGTTTGCATTGTGATTTTTAAAATACACAATATTTATCTGATCATATGCTTCTCTGAACTGTCTCAAAGAGGGAAAGTGATGCAGCGTAGCTCTCTGTACATCTCTGGCAAACAATGTCATGTTGCATTCAAATGCCAAAATCTCCTGTAGAATCTGCAGGGCTGTACTTCTTTCCCCTGTAGACTTTTATGCGACCCAGACACACAGGAATCTGTTTCAGTACAGCCATTCTGGACAGTCACCGGACTTTGTTATTCAGATAATGATCGCAATTGTTATGGTCTGTGTTATTTGGCGGCTTTTAACTCGCTTTTTTCTCTCCCTATGCACTGCAGGAGCTGGCGAGGGGCGTGGCCGTCACACTAAATGTCCATTAAATCGGGTGGGGGTAAACTTTGCTCTTCTTTGATTTATCCATCGATAGCTTGTCAAAAGTCAAAACACTTGTCATAAGCCATGGGAGCCACACCACAGGAATGAAAAGAGCTGTATGTGGCTCCAGAACCGGGCATTTCCAACTTCTGCCTTAACACTGCCAATATGCCCTTAATACACTAGCTGTAAGTTAAAATAGACGTTCAGTACAAGTTCTGTCGTTGTTTGATAGACATCAAATACGTCTCCATATGTCAAAATATATTGGAGATAAGTTCACGAAAAAGTTTGATAGGTTCTGGATAATGTTACCAATACATAATGTATATATTCAAAACTGGGATTTTACATAAATCAGTTATACATCGTACACAAAGTTCTGTAATTCGTTAATGTGTGACAGGGGCTTGATTAATAAAACATAAAATAAAGCTGATTAATTTTATACGCAAATCAGTTCGCAACACTTACCCTTTTAGGCAAAAGTTCATCCTGGGCTAAGAAGCCTAGTTTGTGAAAGTTTGGGTCATAATCCCCATACTGCAAAAGATAAATTAAATAAAAATTAATATTCACCTTTGAGAGCTGATTCACTTTCTGTCTTAAACACTGTCATTTGGGTGAATGTATATCACTTCACCTCTCAATGTGATGTCTCGAAAATTTTTGCTTATTAGTGGGTGCATGCACGCACGCACACACACACACACACACACACACACACACACACACACACACACATATATACAGACGCTACCCTACTTACAAACATTCGTTTTACGAACATTCGGACATATGAACAGAGCTGCCCGAGGTCGAAAGTGAAATGAAATTGAGGAACAAGTGGAAATAGAAATTGAATAAAATCTATAGAAAGCTACATCATAAATATAAGTATGAAATATGATCAAACTTTATTCTGATGTACATTTAATATTTAATTAGGCTCCAGCAGAGGGGCGTGGTTGACACACGCGGGCGGATCACAACGTGCACACCTGATCCTACTCACCTATCTACCGCTATCAAGACAAGCAGCGCACTCATCCCGGTGCTTAGAAGATTGCCCCTCTTCACGTTCCTGTTTTCCTGTGATCTCTCTGGCTCCTGGTTTCAGCTCCACGCTCGACCAGTTCCCGCTCCGTCGTGCATCGTATATAAAGTTTGTGTCTGTCCTTGTCACTAGCAGTGACTACGTTTTCCCCTTGCCCAAGTGGCTCCCCTGTAACAATAAAGTCTCTCCGTGTTCATTCTACTCTGTCTTCCTTTCGGCTTTTTCCCTTTCTCGGGAGTCGCCACAGCGAATCATCTGATTCGCACGTTTGATTTGGCAGAGGTTTTTACGTCGGATGCCCTTCCTGTCACAACCCTTTTAGCAAGGAACAGAAACACGCTGACGACTTTGCAGCCTACTCTTTACGAAAGTCAGCAATGGTTCTTTTACATCAACCTCTCATCATAGACAGTGAGTGACATGGCCCGCCTTTGATAACCCAGTTAGCTGCACTGGGGGAGACAGTGACAACCTTGTGGAGAGTGGGACTTGAACCCCCAACCTTTGGATCAGCGATCCAACGCCCTATACCACTAGACCACCACTGCCCCCTCTCTGTTTCTCTCTCGGTCTCCTGCATTTTGGGTCCGGCTGAAAGTTCCTGACACCACAGTTAGCTTGATAATTTATGGTGCATTTAGGTTTGCACCTTGTACCAGTAAATGGTAAATTCAATAGAATAAAATAAGATGATTATGCACAGAGAGCGATTGTATACGGCAAAAACTCGTATAGGTTACTTAGGCCATTCATTTTTTATTTTCTGTTTGACGGATTTTTCAGCACAAATTTAGTGATGTTGGAAGAAATAAGAAAAAAATAAGGCCACTAGCTTTAAACTATTATAATTTACAATTTTGAGGGGGGAAAAAAAAAAAAAGTGTTGTATGGAAAAATAATGTAAAAAAAAAATCTTAGTTTGTTGATATTAATAGCACAGGAAGGCTTCGTTACTTAAATTTTCTTCATGTATGATATTTGGTTGATGGCTCTAGAAATGCTAGGAATACCATCAAAGAGTGTGCAAATTACATATGTCTCAATACAATGCATTATCTGTTCATTAGAGTTGCTCGCAAAGCATGCTGGGAGTTGCGACTCACGATACCTGATTCAAGAATTCATTTGGATATAAAGATGTAAGCGCTATCTCGAAGGCGAACACAAAATTATACATAATATTTAAAGATTCAAGATTTTTATTTGCTATTTGTGCTTTTATACACACAGGAATTCTTGTGCGGTCATGCAAAGAGTCAAGTTATAAAAACAGGAAGGAAGGCTCAAATCAACAAAGACACATACAGTCGGCTCCCAATTTACGAAGACCCCTTTGTACGAAATCCCCAGATTACTAAAAACATTTTCTTGAGTTTCCGTCCTGAAATACGAAACAACCCAATCTTACGAAAAGAAATTCAAACGCGCCAATCAAAATTGCTCTCTCGTTGGCTGTCTCTCAACATCCCGCCCCGCTGGCCTCCCAGATAGAGACAGAAGGAAGCTTCACTCTTTAGTGTTTTTTTTTTTTTTTTTTTTTTTTTTAAGTTGTTTAATTCAGTAAATGTTTAATAAATGTGGGCGCATTTGAGCTTATCTGTAATTCTGATCCCTCAAGGAATCAAATTAAAGTTGAGTTTGTCAAGCAGGGAATGCGCTTTGAATTCCACATCTTATGGGCATGGCGGGAGAGGAGAGAAAGAGAGGGTGGGTGTGTGTGTTTTAATAAATAATTTTAACACATTTCATCCAAAATTGGTGTACTTTTATCATTTTTAAAGGGTTAATGGGGTTTATCCAGTCCAAGGACTGGAGCCTTGGAACGAATTAGGCGTTTAACATGTAAGACGCGACCCCTACTTACGAAATCCCCACACCACGAAAAGGGCTCTGGAACGGATTAATTTCGTAAAGTGGGGGCCGACAGGACTTATAAAACAAACACACAAAATCCTATATTTAAAAAAGGACCTTACACAGGCTCAGTAAACAATATAATAATAATAATAATAATAATAATACATGCTCCCCGACTTACGTTTTTAATTGGTTCCGGACGGCCAAACGCGAGTTGAAAGTGAACGCAAGTTGTTACAGTAAGGTATGACGCTCATACTGTACAGTATTTATGGATGTATAGTACAGTATGACGCTCATACTGTACTATACATCCATAAATACCATTACCGTATCTCATAAAAACACCTAAATCAATTATTATAAACATTGTAAAATAATATCAAAATTAATCTCAAATAAGTCACTTATTTATACCGAATCACTTTACATGAAGCTGAAAACAGCCAATCAATGCTTTCAATATGTGAGGCGCTCAATACCGAAAGTAGTGTACAGTCGGCCCCCAATTTACGAAATTAATCCGTTTCAGAGCCATTTTCGTATTGCGGGCATTTCGTAAGTTGGGGTCGCATCTTACATGTCAAATGCCTAATTCGTTCCAAGTCTCCAGTCCTTGGACTGGATAAACCCCATAAAAATGATAAAAAGGACACCAATTTTGTATGAAATGTGTTAAAAGTAAAAGAAAATTTATTAAACTATATTAACATTTATTAATTAAACCATTATTAAACATTTTTTATGAACACACACCTCTGTCCATCTCTATCGCCTATCTATTTCGTACAAATGGGTTTTCTTAAATCGGGGGCCGACTGTACTTGCTGTGAGTTATATGGACTTCCGGTCTTTCAAGTGCGCAAGGGTGCCATTGAACTCGTTTAGAACACAGCCCGCACTGATGTGAATCCCAGCAAAGCGGAGCGTTCTTTCTTTTGTGTAAGTAAACTTTATTCAAGAGATGCATACAAACAAGTACAAATCCTAATGAATATAAAAATAAGTATACATTCTTAGGATTCTGCTAAATAATAATAATAATAATACATTTTATTTATATGGCGCCTTTCTCAGCACTCAAGGTCGCCTAAAAGATAATAAATATCTGTAATTGTTCTGTAATTTGTGGATTCGGGTTTTCATTCATATAACAACTCTCTTTGCTTAACTGAGTATGCATTAGATCAGGGGTCGGGAACCTTTTTGACTACGAGAGCCAAAAAAAAAAAAAAAAAAAAGAAAAAAAAAAGAGACCTCTTAAAATCTAATTCTCTAAGAGCCATATATTAATACTGAATACAACTAAATTTAAAAAGACCAACAATGTTAGAGTATAATAAGACTCTGAATTTATTTTAAACGACATTACTTACTTACTTAAAATAAGTAAGCAAGCAAGACTGAATTTATTTTAAACGACAGTCATAACGAAGTTATTTATTAATAAGAAAAGTACTTCTTACTCTCAGTGCTGTAGTGGTCAAAAAAATAAGTGGGTACACAATGGCAGCGACACGACCGAAGCACACAGCAGCAGGTGCACGGAGCGCGCGGCTTTGGCTTTGAAACTATTGATCAATTCATCGCCACTTTTTATTTACACAGTCATGGAAATTTACGTTGAACAACTATAAAGGAGACCAAATTAAGTCAGTACACACAACTCAGCCACTAAAACAACTGTGTACATGGCGTGTAACGGCATCCACCACTACAGCACTGCTTACTATTAATGCGACTTCTGGTGCTGCATGGGTTTACTGATGGCTTTATAGTCCGATAATATGCTTTTATTATATTGGGGAGGGGGGGGCTCGACACGACATGATTCACATGCTGCAGTGTTTGTGACAGGAAGCGCATCCCAAGTTTTGGCAATCAGCCGGTCTGCGGGTTGAAATTTTTCCATGTCTGTCCATTTGTGTTTGCTTGCCAGCTGCGATTGGCTTCGTGGAAATGAGCCGATCAAAAACGAGGGGAATTTCTATCTTGACTCACTTAAAAACAACAAGCGCAGTCTGTGACTGTTGTTATAATCCAATAAAATTAGAGTTTCAAGGTATCGGACCCACTCACAAAGGACTGGCTCTCACTTTGTGCCACAGTGACGTGGCATTGAAAATAGATGAATAAATTTATATGCATGAGATTTATTCATCTGTTTGTTTTATTTTATGGCTTTTTTGTATTTTTTTTTTAAATGACAGTGAAATTATGTAGTCGTTATTCTGTTCAGAAAGGCCACCTGATTTATCTGAGAGCCAGATACAGTCATCAAAAGAGCCACATCTGGTTCGCGAGCCATAGGTTCCCGACCCCTGCATTAGATGGTGCCGATCCGAGCAGACAGTTAATTCATCTGTGTATAAGACTTGCACCCATGATAGTAGGCTTACGCTTCTGTTCTGACCAACCATATTTGCTTAGGGTTACAAAAATCCGCAAAAACAGCGTAAACACAAAGATCACAGAAACGATGTCTTAACACAAGGGTAACATGATATACAGTAAAACCTCCGCTGACGAACGCTTAAGCTCACGAACTTTTCGCCTCAAGAACATTAAATTTGCGAGCATATAGTCTCTGCTGACGAACTAGTTTTCGACGGACGAATCAAACCACGCGGTCGAACAGCGCCACGGTGGCGGCCACGAGAAGCTGACGCACGCTCACGGCGTCACAGTTCGTCACCCCCTTTCTTTGAGTGCGGAAGTGGTTTGTGTTTGCTAGACATTTTGGACCATATTGAGTGTACTTTTGCTATTATGGGACCGAAAAAGACCCCACCACAGGCGGAGATCATTGAAAAACACGAACGAGGTGTGCGTTTGTGTGACTTAGCATAAGAGATAAGATAAGAGATAAGATACAGCTTTATTAATCTCACAATGGAGAAATTCACTGTTACAGGCTCTTGAGGTACTATCAGTAGGGGGTGCAAAAATAGATACAAGTACGAACATACACACATACATATATAAGTAAATAAATAAATAGATACATAAATAGTATAAATTACTAAACAATAAAAGAAAAGAATGGAGCAACTTTATAGATTGGCCTATATTAAAGTGTAATGTATCTGAGTGCAGAGTAGATGGGTTGATATGGTTGACAGTCAGTGGGGTAGATGTGGTTGATTAAAGTGCGCTGGGTTTTTATTGCACATAACTGAATTTTCACAGACAGTTACAAAGTGGCGTTGTACAGTCTGATAGCGGTGGGAATGACCGACCTGCGGTAGCGCTCCTTCCTGCACTGAGGATGCCTCAGTCGTCCACTGAAGGAGCTGCTTAGCTCCTCGACAGTCTGGTGCAGTGGGTGAGAGCTGTTGAACAGGATGGATGTGAGCTTTGCTACCATCCTCCTCTCACTCACCTCCTCCACAGAGTCCAGTGGGCAGCCGAGGACAGAGCTGGCCCTCCTGACCAGCTTGTTCAGTCTCTTTCTGTCCCGCCTGTGCTGCCCGGGCCCAGCAGATGGCAGCGTAGAGGATTGCAGAGGCTACCACAGAGTCATAAAATGTCCTGAGCAGAGGTCTGCATATGCCGAAGGACCCGAGTCTCCTCAGAAGGTGGAGGCGACTCTGGCCCTTCTTGTACAGGGCGTTGGTGTTGTGGGACCAGTCCAGTTTATTGTTAAGGTGAACACCCAGGTACTTGAAACTGTCCACTGTCTCAATGTCCTGTCCCTGGATGTTCACTAGTAAATGTGTGTGTGTGTGTGTTTGAGTGTTTCTCCTGAAGTCGACCACCATCTCCTTCGCCTTCCTAGTGTTCAAGCACAGGTGGTTGCGCTCACACCAGTCCACGGTCGACGATGACCGACCGGTACTCCAGCTCGTTCCTCTGACACACGGCCCACGATGGCGGAGTCGTCCGAGAACTTCTGGAGGTGGCAGCTGTTTGTGTTATATATGAAGTCCGAGGTATAGATGTTAAAAGGAAGGGTGAGAGGACGGTGCCCTGCGGTGCCCCTGCTACAGACTACCACCTTTGACTTACAGCCCCGCAGCCGCACGCATCTGTGGACGGTTAGTAAGGTAGTCAATAATCCAGGCAGCAAGATGCCCGCCCACTCCCACGCCCTCCAGCTTCCCCGCAGACGCGCTGGCCTGATGGTGTTGAAGGCGCTGGAGAAGTCAAAGAACATGACCCTCACAGCGCTGCCGGCGATCTCCAGGTGGGTGAGTGCCCGCTGCAGAAGGTAGATGACGGCATCTTCTACTCCGATGTGGGGCCTGTAGGCAAACTGCAGCGGGTCTAGGTGGGGCTCACCATAGAGCGGAGGTGTTCAAGGAGGAGCCTTTCCATGATCTTAATGAGGTGGGAGGTCAGGGGACAGGTCTGTAGTGGGCTGGTTCCTTCGCTTGTGCTGTTTTGGGAACCGGAACCACACAGGAGGTCTTCCAGAGGACTGGAACCTTCTCCAGGCTGAGGCTCAGGTTGTACAGGTAGCATAGTACCACACAGAGCTGGTCTGCGCAGGTCCTCAGCAGCCTGGGACTGATGCCATCAGGTCCTTCAGATTTCCTCTGATTTAGTCGCCTCAGCTGTCTCCTCACCTGGTCTGATGTGAGGGAGAGGGGGGGCTGGGGTGGGCTGCAGAGGGAGGGGGATGTGTCTGTCGGGCTGTCGGGCTGTCCGATGCCGAGCATCCCAGTACCAGTACGCTAAGTCTACCATTGCTACCATCCTTAAGAACAAGGAAGCTATTAAGGGTGCGTGTGTGGCTAAGGGTGTTTCCAAACAGTAGGCGTTTCCAAACTCTCCTTCCAAACAGTAAGTCCCTCCCTCCCTCCTCCTCCCACTCCATTCCATCAAGCCATCAACTACCATCACAAAGGTAAATAAAACCACTTTATTATACAGTACAGTTTATTTCTTTAATTACAATACAATAGCACATTTATTATACATAAAATAAGGTATATTTTTGTGTAGTTTTAAGGCTTATTTAGTAGAAAATTATGTTTTATGGGGACCTGGGAACGGATTATTCTCATTTTAATGGTTTCTTGTGGGAAATAAATGTTCCGAAGACGAACTTTTCGCCTTACACACACTTTCTGGGAACCAATTATGTTCGTGAGCAGAGGTATCACTGTATATGTGTATATATATATATATATATATATCTAACCCGGAAGAAGGAGGGGCATGTTCAGTCTGTAGCTTGTAAACAATGGATGCAGTGTCATTGCTTCATTACGTCAGCGTACTACGTAGGTATGTTTAAACTCAAAATTTGATTAAAAAAAAAAAAAAAAAAAAAAAAAAAAAAATATGAAATTGAAACGTAAAACGGATGAACGTAAGTTGGGGAGCATCTGTAATAATAGTAACAAAAATAATGATAATACAATAAAGAAATACATCAGTAGATACAACAATAAATTATACCACATAGCATAATATTGCACTATGCCCATTATTATTTTTTTTTTTTTTTGGGGGGGGGGGGGGATTCTCTGGGTTTAAAAAAAAATAATAAAAAAAATTAAAAAAAGCAAAATTTAGAGATAATCTACAGTCAGTATACCCGGTTTATTTAACGAGAACCCCTTGGGCCTTGCCCCTTTCCGCTGCGCTCCGGTCCTCCATGAAGGCCATGTAGCCGGCTGGTGTAATTACCTTGTCGGGTGTACTCTCCTTGAGCCATGTTTCACAGAAACACAGCATAGAGCAGTCCTGTAGATCCCTCTGCGTTGCAATCAGAGCATGAAGCTCGTTCATCTTGTTTCGCAGAGACTGAACATTTGCAAACAGAATGACCGGGAGTGCTAACCTTCCACTGCTAACCAAGCATTGCAGTTGTCGTTCAGCCCCTCTCCGCCTGCCGTGTCTCCGCCTGGGCTTATTGTTATCCGGGGTGCAGCTAGCATTGAACTGCAGTAGCATATTAGCTCAGGATAGGAGTTGAGCGTGCTCAGTTCTAAAATGTTCACAAGGACTGCACTCTCATAGCTGTAGTAGGGTCGCCCGGTCATAAACGAGCATAGTGCAAAAAAAACAAACAAACAACTTGACTCTGAGAACGCCGCGATGTTGCTCTCTAGGGAGTGCTATCTTGGAAGGTCACTAGGGAATTTCATTAGAGTCGCTTGCAAAACATGCTGGGAGTCTCAACCTACAATACCTGATGCGAGAATTAATCTGGATATAAAAGATGTCAATCTCGAAGGCGAACCACAAAATTATACATAATATTTAAAGATACGGTTTTGTGTCTGATTAAGATTTTATATTATTTTTCCATCAGCATATAATACAGAGATCAGCGGGGAAAAAATAATAAATTGAAAAGTTAAAAATAATTTTTAGCGGCACTTTTTCCAGTACTTTGGCGGATCTGTCAAACAAAGAAAAAAAAAAATGAATGGCCTTATACAAGCTTTAAACATATGTTCCCCTCTAAAGAACGCCCTGTAACGACTTGCGAACCAATTCATCGAATGAACGGCCGTTCGTAAATTGGGGAGGGTCTGTATACAGTATATGCATATAAACATGTATATTTTATTCTGAAAAACCAGCGCTTGAAGATGTACAAGATTTTTGTACTGATTTGATAATGTAGAAATCATAAAATAAAAATCAGTAACAGTATGTGCTTAAAATATAGTTATAGAGTGGCTCAAAGTTTACATTACTGTAAATTTAAAACCTGACCTTTGCTTGAACAGCGTATGATGCCAGGAGAACCGAGGCCTCTGGAGAGCAAAATATCTCCTCATCCAATATTTGTTTCTTTACCTTGATAAGATAAAGCAAAATTGTGCAATACTGTCAGATTTATACCAATACTCCACCTGTTAAGACTGATTTTAATAGCTCTTTCCAGGTTGCTGCTTCAGTGTTGTCAACTTAGCTTCGGAAATTGTTTTTACTACTTTAGTAATTTTAATTAAAGAACCTAGAGACCAATCACAAAACTGTCTGCACACATTAGCGATTATCCTGAACTTGAGACAGCTCTTCAGCTCAGGTTTAGAGAGCAGGTTTGTTCAGCTTGCTCTGCAATGCTTGGCTTGCACGTATGACATTATTATGTGCATCTGAGGTTGCATGCAGCTGACTGCGGGCAACGTGAGCTGCTGGTTCAGGGAGGGAGTCCTTGTCAATGTAAATTGCAGCTCTAATGACTATCAAATGATCCTGTGTTCCTTATTTGATAAAGCTGAAATTAATTATTTCCTTTTCATTCAATGTTTATTGATAAAATAAATTCCTTCATTTTCTGATTGGTTTCTGCACATTTTTATGATCAACCCATAATGCCCGATTCAGTTGAATGCACCGATTTATAACTACACTACTATTAATAACCAAACATAAATAATCACAATCCTGCAGATAACCAATCAAAAACAAACATAGTTCTGTCCATACCCAATTACAAATAACCATGGTCCTACCCATAACCTGAAACACATAACCATAGACAAACCCATAACCAATTACTAATAATTATGATCCCACCTATAACCAATTACTGATAACCATTGTCCCGTTCATAAGTAATCAATAATAATGGTGGTCCCATCCATAACCAATCACCAACAAAGTGAGATCTTGGAAAAACAAAGTATGGTTCTGGAAATACGATTGTTATGTCATGTCAAAACATGCTGTTTGAGCATAAAATATACAAAATGATACAGCAGAAACTTTTACTTGTAAGAAGAAAAGGTGTTGCGTGATTTCCTGAACCAGCTCCTCCTCAACTTTCTCCGGAAAAAATTTAGCAAGAAAGTGAAACGTTATAGGAGAGTCAGTTGGTACATCTTGATCCAAAACCTAAAATACAGTGAGAATAACGTTTAGTAAATGCAATTTTCCACTAAACTTAGAACGATAAACTTCAGAAATTATGTACAATGTGTTTGTGCAAAAAAATAAATAAATAAAATAAAAAACCTTGGGGAATTAAATTGTTTAAACAGGGAAACCAAACAGCTCCACTTACCCGTTTGTCTGGCTTAAGCCAAGCATACGTGTCTTTCACAGTGTAACGAAGGCCAAAAAACCAAGTTTCCCTCAGTCCAATTGTTCGACACACCAGATCAAACAAGTCCTTCCCTTTCCATTTTACCTTACAATAAAAATAACGCAATACTGAGCATCACAATTATTGGAGTACAACCATTATGAACATTTAAGGAATTAAATAAGCAAATGGATTGCTACAATAGTCTTAGAACAGTGGTGGCTCAGAGGTTAAGGCTCTGGGTTTCTGAATTGATGGCTGTGGGTTCAATTCCCAGTACCATCATTCTGCTATTGGGGTCTTAAAAGGGAGGCTTCACTTAAAGCCACAAAAAATAAAAGCGCATCCAACATGAAGAATGTGTCTTTAATTGCTTACCGCAACAAAATCTCTGCAAAATGTGCGGCATGCCCGGCGGGCATAGAAAATTCAACTTTTATTACTCCTACCATGCAGCTTTGTAGTATCCGCCATTTTCTACGAGTCACGTGATCAAAACAAGGGGGCAATGGTGGTCTAGTGGTATAGGGCGCTGGATCGCTGATCCAAAGGTTGGGGGTTCGAGTCCCACTCTCCACAGGGTTGTCACTGTCCCACCCCAGTGCGGCTAACTGGGTTCTCAAGGCGGGCCATGTCTCTCACTGTCTATGGTGAGAGGCATGTAAAAGAACCATTGCTGACTTTCGTAAAGAGTCGGCTGCAAAGCCGTCGGCGTGTTTCTGTCCCTTGCTAAAAGGGTTGTGACAGGAAGGGCATCCGACGTAAAAACCTCTGCCAAATCAAACGTGCGAATCAGATGATTCGCTGTGGTGACTCCCGAGTAAAAAGGGAAAAAGCCGAAAGGAAGACAGACAGACGTGATCAAAACAAGATCAGTGACGTCAGTGGTGCCCAATCTGCCGGGGAAAACTCAAGCGGTCATACACTCAGTTTGTACACAGACGAATACACACGTGTCTTTGACATTCATTCAGATTAGCCCAACGTTCTTACTGTGATCTCCAGACCAAACTGTGATTATGAAGTCACTGATCCAGCTCGGTTTCCTTATACAGTGATACCTCAGCTCACGAACATAATTGGTTCCCAGAAAGTGTGTGTGAGGCGAAAAGTTCGTCTTCCGAACATTTATTTCCCATAAGAAACCATTAAAATGAGAATAATCCGTTCCCAGGTCCCCATAAAACATAATTTTCTACTAAATAAGCCTTAAAACTACACAAAAATATGCCTTATTTTATGTATAATAAATGTGCTATTGTATTGTAATTAAAGAAATAAACTGTACTGTATAATAAAGTCGTTTTATTTACCTTTGTGATGGTAGTTGATGGCTTGATGGAATGGAGTGGGAGGAGGAGGGAGGGAGGGACTTACTGTTTGGAAGGCGTGTTTGGAAACGCCTACTGTTTGGAAACACCCTTAACCACACACGCACCCTTAATAACTTCCTTGTTCTTAAGGATGGGAGCAATGGTAGACTTAGCGTACTGGTACTGGGACGCTGAGTCACACAAACGCACACCTCGTTCGTGTTTTTCAATGATCTTGTGGTCTTTCAATGATTTAATGTTCTTGAGGCGAAAAGTTCGTGAGCTTAAGCGTTCGTCAGCGGAGGTTTTACTGTATTGGTAAATAAACCTACAAGTTTTCAGGTTTCATCCACCTGCCACTGTCCCTTATCCTCCATATCTTGGTTGGTCCAACACTTGTATAATTTCCATTTCATTTTTCCAGGAAAACACAATACAGTACTACATAGTAATAATACCGGGGATTTAGCTCAGTTGGTAGAGCGTCCGCTTTATCCTCCGGAAGGTCGGAATTTGAGTCTGGCCGCATCATACCACAAGACTTTAAAATTTGGGAGCTGTTGCTTCCTGCCTGGCGCTCAGCATAGCGGTGGCGACGAGTGCATTGAGCATACGCGTGTATGAAATATGAGCTACACAAGCATCCATAATAATACTAGTAGTTACTGGTAAGTTACTAACTAGTAGTGACTGGTACTAACGAGTTAACCAAGTTAAATAACTAGTAACCAGTACTTCATAGTAATAACTCAACTGTCTCGAACACGCAGACATTTTCATAGTCGTCTGGGTAGACGAAATGTTCACTACACACACACACACACACACACACACACACACACACACGTGACTCACATGTTCACACATGTGCCTGTGCATTCTTCACGCACTCAGCTGGCCGGCCACACTTTGCCAGCCACTGCCGCCGAAGAGCAACTTTTTTCTTCCCAGAGGGAAGTGAAAGTGTGACTTCCTGATGTTGTTGTCGTCGGACACTTTGCAGTGTTTAGCACTGCAATAGGGCATTGTTGGAGCAGAAATACGGCAACGATATAGCGCATTGGTACCCAACAAAACATGCAAAACGGCAGAGTACGAGGAGGCCTGAGCACCAATGACGTCACAGACCCAATTTTGAACACGTGAGCGGGTATAAATGGTTGCGCCCGCGGAATATAAATTTCCTTCGGTTAATTGCTTCTCAACTCTGGAATGTGATTACTTTTTTGTCATAGTTCGTAAGTATGCTGTACTTGGTCGATTATTTCATCTGAGATAGCGAAAGGAATAGGCTTTTATGACCGAATTATCCCTTTAAGCAAGACCCTTAACTCTCGAATAGGATGATAAGTGTCAGTTGCACTGGATAAGAGCGTCCGTCAAAATGCCATAATTGTAAATGCAATTTGCAGAAAAGAGGATTCCAGTCACTGACATGTGGCTCAGTGAGTTTAATCAGTTGTTGAGTTTTAGCTCAGAAGTTTGTTTAAAGGCTGCCTGCTCGTGGTCTTCTGTTTGTAGAAGCTAACTCAACTTACAAGCTGAATAAACCCAGTAGTCTTTCATTCATTCATTTTCTGAACCGATTATTTCTAATTAGGGTCACGGGGAGGCTGGCACCCAGCTCAGCCAACTCTGAGCGAGGGCGGGGTACATGCTGGACAGCTTGCCGTCACAAGGTCAACACTCACGCAAGCATCTGCAGGGCTGCCAACCTAGGAAAATACTTTTGTGTTCTATAAACCAAAAATTAGTGTTTTGAGCTGAAAGTTAATATATGTAATAGCCAAAATTAGTACACAAATTAGGATTACACAAAATTCCATATATGGGCATACAGGTTATCTTTATCAAATTTTACTGCATTTTGGATTACAGACAATCCCCGACTTACGTTCTTTCGATTTTACGTTGTTTTTTTTTTAAAGTCAAATTTTGACTTCAGATGTACCTACGTAGTATGCTGACGTAATGACGCTGCATTCATTGTTGACAAACTACAAACTGAGTGTGGTAGGCCTCCGTCAGTCCCGAAGGACTATGGCTGCGCTCTGGCTGGTATCCCGGCTGGTGATACTCCCCAGTGCGCAGAGCCCGGGTAGGGAGTAATGAGGGACAGGCTGTTACCCAAGCAGCAAGTCCCCCGTCTCGGCGCCACTGGAAGGATCCGATGGAAGGGCAAGTGGCGATACGACTGGGTTCCAGTTCCGCTGCAGGAGAGAATCTACGGTCAATTTAGAACGGCCAATTAACCTACAGTGCACGTCTTTGGATTGCGGGAGGAAACCGGAGCACCCGGAGGAAACCCGCGCAAGAACGGGGAGAACATGCAAACTCCACACAGAAACGCCCAGGCCGGGAATCGAACCCAGGCCTTCTTGCTGTGAGGCGGACGTGCTAACCACTACGCCACCGTGCCGCCATAGTGTGTGTATATGTATATACCAGTTATACAGTACAATAGGCCCTTGACTATTCGCGGTTTTGCACTCGCGGTGATGTTAATGCCCCTTTTTCCTCATTCGCGTACAAGTTGGCAATGAGCCTTTTTTGAGTGTGTTTTAATTCCCAGTTAAATTCTATGATGTCACTTAAACGCCTGCTTAAGCACCAGAAAAAGGTAATGAGGTTGGAAGTCTCTTCTGAAGAAATAAGACCTCCTCAGGAAGAAATGACAGTTTCCTCTGAAGTCACGTCATTGCTGAAGAGGAACAATCGTTTGAACTGTTGTAAAACACTCCACTATAAAGTCTTTTTTAATTATTATTCCAGTACATGACCCAAGGTAATATTTAAAATGCTTGTGTGTTACATTTTATTTACTGTTGTGTAGCATGTTTCTCATTTTGTTTATCCAATGTATTACATTTCATGTTCTTTTATGTCCTTTTTGTTCTGGTCTGTGTTTTGGGGGACTTTGATTTTGGCGCTGTGCCTCTAACTAACTGTTTACTTCCTGAGGGGCGTGGCTGAGCTGCTCACTATTCTCATTTACTCCCAATAAACAAAAGCAGGCTCACCTCTGTGCCAGAGGATTAACTCACATCAACATCACCGATTCTTTGGTTTGTAACACCTCTTACCCCATCACTCTAAAATTCTGTTTTGTACTTTGGCTCCGGCTGAGGGGGGGCGTGGCGGAGCTGCTCGGACTTAATGCAGTTAATACCTGAATTCGGTCATCTCATGCCTAATGCAATACGACACGTTCCTTTAGTGGGCATTTTTTGAAAACAACAGTGCTGTATGTTTATAAAGAGAATGCATTGAAAGGTGTTTTTATGCATATGCTGTATAATGTTTATATTTTAGCGTCGATAAATACAACAGTAAAAATTGAAAAGTTTTTCTTAATCATTACGACATTTAATACTGTATTAATGAGTAAGACTGTCTTTAGAATGCGTTTAAGAATGTAATAGGTACATTGTATCTTACTTCCAGCTGCTCATTCCAGCATGTGACGTGATACATGGGGTTTACTTCCGGGTACAGAACTCGCGGATCATCTCGATTCGCGGGAAGGCCCGGAACCGAGCCCCCGCGAATGTCAAGGGCCTACTGTAGTGTGTTACCCTTGTGTTAAGACGTCGTCTCTGTGATCTTTGTGTTTGCACTGTTTTGCGGACTTTTGTAACCCTAAGCAAATATGGTTGGTCAGAAGTGCAAGCCTACTAGCATGGCTGCAAGTCTCATACACAGAGATGAATTAACTATCTGCTCAGATCGGCACAATCTAATGCATACTCTGTTAAGCAAAGAGAGTTGCAATATAAATGAAACCCGAATGCACAGATTACAGAACAATTACAGATATTTATTCTCTTTTAGCAGAATCCTGAGAGTGTACACTTATTTTTATATTTATATTCATTAGGATTTGTACTGGTTCTTTGTATGCATCTCTTGAATAAAATTTACTTACACAAAAGAAAGAACGCGCCGCTTTGCTGGGATTTACATCAGTGCAGGCTGTGTTCTAAACGAGTTCAACCGCACCCTTGTGCACTTGAAAGACCGGAAGTCTGTATAGTCCACAACGAGATCACTACTTTTTGCAAGTACACTACTTTCGGTATTGTGCGCTATTGATTGGCTGTTTTAAGCTTCATGTAAAGTAACTCGGTATAAATAAGTGCCTTATTTGAAATTAATGTTGATATTATTTTACAACGTTATGTTTATAATAATTGATTTAGGGGTGTTTTATGAGATATGGCAATGGTATTTATGGATGTATAGTACAGTATGAGCGTCATACGTCACTGTAACAACTTACGTTCGGCCGTCCAGAACCAATTAAAAACGTAAGTCGGGCAGCGTCTGTAATAGTGAAACAACAGCATATTTGTGAAAACGGTGGTTATTTGACATAATTCTACTGGTGTTATAATATAGAATATAATGTGTCATAATTATATATTGCATACTTATTATATTATGCATAACCCTGAATGATATTTGATATCAGCATTTACAAATAACATGGAAAAAAGTTCAGGACAAGAAAAAAATAAATAAAAGGAAGCAAACCCGTAGCTGGTTGGCTCCGTCTGCCTCCCTTTATATGCGTTTTTAGTATCAAAAACGCCCAAATGCACAATGCTACATTTCGAATCACACATTGTGCAAAAGGCCATGTTTCTGTCATTCTTCTTCATAAATGCAGGCATGTGATTTGACCATCACCAAAATATCTGAAAATCAGCCAGGGTCTGGGGGGCGTGGCCCCCACCCCGAAGCTCCTAGGCTTTAAGCATTTCAGAAGGAGAAAAAGGCTATTTCATGACACTGAAAGAGCTCTAGAAAGTTTAATTTCTAATCTCCATATACATACTGTATCTCAACTTGTCGGTTTATCATGTGTGATTCCAACACTAATCAAAGTGTCACAGTCACAAATCAAATAGTCACTCTTATAGATCTGTCCTGCCTCACAACACTATTATCAACAGTCATTGTCTTTCAACACAATCTGGAAACAAACGAAACACGTGACATGCTGTACACGACATCCGTTTTTTGAATTGATGTTTCTTTGTCTTTAGTGCTTTAGCATGGCACTTTTTTGTTTCCTTTTGTGCAGCCTGAACTGTCCTTCTGGAGGCTGCCTGAGAAACTTTGTTGTCCTTCTGGATGCTGAGGCGTTTCGGTTGAATCATAGTTTTACATTTCCAATATTAATTAGCTAATTACACGAGCACACACTCCCGCCGCTGTAAATGCCTATTTACATCAGTTAATTACGAAAAACTGGTGAGTTATTGCGGCAATCATTTATTTATTCTAAACAGCAGAAAAATGGTTCAGTGACCATAGAGTAGGCTCATGTGATTCAGTTCACGGAGAAAACACGTGAACGTCCGATGCCTAAAACATGCATGCATTCACAATAATTTGAAAAATATAATCGGAAACTAGACGACAAAACTCTCAAACATACCTCAAAATTAACTACTCGATCGGCGACAAAAACTGGTTGTTTCACTGGCTCTTTTCTTTGCACGGAAGTTTCTGGTCGAACGGCAAACAAAGGGTTAAGTCCGTAGGGTTCTGGAATCTTCGCTTGAACACCAAATGTTCCTGCAATTGAATGCTCCGGTTCCCTTTTCCATCCATTCCCACCTAAACTTGTTTTTCACGACTTTGTCTATTTCTTTGATTCGAGCAGAATCTTTTCTCTGGATCACCGACATGCTTTCGATAGCTCAACAGATCGGAAGTGGCACGAATGTCTATGTACATGTTTCAACATCAGCGATTGGCTATTACAAAACCATCAGCCAATCAGCATTAACGTGTCAGGAAAGGTCATTTTATGCAAAACTCGGAACGGAATAAAAGTAGGAAAGGTTATTTTTACATATTCGGTGTGAAAAAAATCTATTTTTTTAAACTGGGCCAATGGGGAAGGGGGGGGGGGCCAAACAAACAAACAAACAAACAAAAAAACGGAATTCCATGAATTCGCGGCAAAATCACATGCCTGTAAATGGATACGTTGTTGAATATTCCGATAAAAATTCTCGCTTTCTTTTTGTCGTCATTTCGGGTTTCCCTCAACCGTTCGATGATTGGCTCTGGTTAACATGTATGTAAGATAGCCGCCGAGTCGTGGAAATCGATCTGCCTTGCTGCCGATTAACAAATCATGTGGTTTAGACGACAGAAACATCCCGTGAGAGGATCACAAGACTTGGCTTTGCCAGAAAGGTAAACATGTAAACACGGATCGTATTTGATGCAATTCATTGAAATTATTGATAAAATATTGTTAATCAAAATTGAAATGAGCATATTTTCCTGAAAGTTTGAAATTCATAGTAATGTCGGGATCAGTCATATTGCCGTCGTCTTCTCCTTTCGGCTTTTCCCTTCAGGGGCGCCACAGCGAATCATCTGCCTCCATCTCACCCCATCATTTGCATCGTCTTCTCTTACACCAACTACCTTCCATGTCCGAACCATCTCAATCTAGCCTCTCTGACTTTGTCTCCAAGACATCTCGCATGTGCTGTCCCTCTGATGTGCTCATTCCTAATCCTATCCATCCTCGTAACTCCCAAAGAGAACCTCAACATTTTCATCCCTGCTACCTCCAGCTCTACCTCCTGTCTTTTCCCCAGGGCCACCGTTTCTAAACCATCCAACATCGATGGCCTCAACTCCGTCTTGTACACTTTTCCCTTCATTCTTGCCTATACGTTCCCATCACACCAGACACTTTTCTCCAACCATTCCAACCTGCCTGCACACGCTTCTTCACCTCTTTTCCACACTCTCCATTACTCTGGATTGTTGAGCCCAAGTACTTACAATCCTCCACCTTCCTTATCTCTGCTCCCTGTAACCTCACCGTTCCTCTTGGGTCCTTGTCATTCCTACACATGTATTCTGTCTTACTGAGGCTAACCTTCATTCCCCTCCTTTCCAGGGCATACCTCCACCTCTCTAGATGTTCCTGCACTTGTTCTCTGCTCTCACTACAGATCACGATGTCATCTGCAAACATCATAGTCCATGGAGAATCTTGTCTAACCTCGTCTGTCAGCCTGTCCATCACCACAGCAAACAAGAAGAGGCTTAGAGCTGACCCTTGATGCAGTCCCACCTCCACCTTGAACTCTTCTGTCACACCGACAGCACACCTCACCACTGTCTTACATCTCTCATACATGTCCTGCACCACTCTAACATACTTCTCTGCCACTCCAGACTTCCTCATGCAATACCACAGTTCTTCTCTCGGCACCCTGTCGTATGCTTTCTCCAGATCCACAAAAGGCACAATGCAGCTCCGTCTGACCTTCTCTGTACGTCTCTCTTAACATCCTCAAGGCAAACACTGCATCTGTGGTGCTCTTTCTTGGCATGAAACCAAACTGTTGTTCACAAATGCTGACCTCTGCCCTTAGTTATGGGAAAGAATAATGGAAGCTAGACTTCATCGTATGGCTCATCAATTTTATCCCTCTGTAGTTGCCACAACTCTGCACGTCTCCCTTGTTGTTAAAAATGGGCACATTCACTCTTCTCCTCCATTCCTCCGGCATCCTCTCACTCTCTAAGACCTTGTTGAATGTTCTTGTCAGGAAATCTACTGCTACCTCCCCTCGACACTTCCATACCTCCACCGGTATGTCATCAGGACCGACTGCCTTTCCATTCTTCATCCTCTTCAATGCCCTCCTCACTTCACCCTTACTAATCTTTTCTACTTCGTGGTCCTCAACGGTCACCTCTTCTACTCTTTTTTTTTTTTGCCCTCATTCATCAGCTCTTCAAAGTACTCTTTCCATCCTCCCAGCACACTTCTGTCATCAGTCAATACATTTCCCTCTCTGTCCTTGATCACTCTAACTTGCTGCACGTCCTTCCCATCTCCATTTCTCTGCTGTGCCAATCTGTAAAAATCATTTCTCCCTCTTTACTTTCCAATATAGAATACAAGTCATCATACGCCCTCTGTTTGGCCTTTGACGCCGCTCCCTTCGCCTTACGCTGTATCTCCCTGTACTCCTGTTCACTCTTTTCGGTCCTCTCAATGTCCCACTTCTTAGCTAACCTCTTCCTTTGTACACACTCCTGCACTTCCTCATTCCGCCACCAAGTCTCCTTATCTACTCTCCTTCCAGATGAGACACCAAGTTCTCGCCTACTTGTCTCTCTGATCACATTAGTTGTAGTTGTCCAGTCATCTGGAAGCACTTCCTGACCAACCAAAGCCTGTTTCAACTCCGCCTTGAAGACAACACGACACTTTTCCTTTTTCAGCTTCCACCACTTTATCTTCTGCTCTGCTTTCTTCACCATCAGCATCATCCTGCACACCACCATCCTATGCCGTTTGGCAACACTCTCACCCGCTACTACTTTGCGAACCAAGATAGCGACAGGGGTAGGACGCGTGTCAGAACGCTCCTGTGGTTGTGTGTTTGTAAGTTAGGACTGTAAGTCTGACATAGTCTGCAAATGATTTGAGACTACCAGCAAGATCACAGAAGTATTTGTGAGTGTATTGAGTGAAGTGTTGAAAGGAGTATTCATCGAAATATGTCCTCAAAGGGGAAGAGAGGGAAAAAGTCCGCCAACGTGAAGAACCAGAGCACGCCGCAGAGCACGCCACAGAGGAGTCGCAGTGAGAAAAGAAAACCCTCAAGCTCTCCGGAGGATCCTCTACCACAGAAGACATCCAAGCCCCTCGTACAGTCCACACTACAGATGGATTTGCCAGAAGTGTTTACGTTTGGAAGGTGTAGTAAACCTGTATCCTCAACACTGACCAAGATGGCAACCTCCACACCACAACAAAGCAGGTCAAGTCAAGGTGCCCAAGATATGGATCCCTCCTACCCTTCTACACTCTTCGAATTCGTCAACCAGGCTTCTATGGATGTGATAACGTAGCTGAGTAGTGCCTTGATGTTGCCAGCTTTACAGGAGAAGTTCAGGGAGACATTTATGAGTGTAGCGAAAGCGGCATTACAGGGTATAATTGATGAAGTCATGGCCCCCTTTAAGAAGGAGACACAGGAGCTGAGAGAAGAACTGAACCTCAAGACCGACGAGCTAGAGCAATACAGCCGGCGGAATTCAGTAAGAGTCATGGGATTGAAGGAGCCCAAGTGGGGAGAGGAGAACGAAAACATCGACGATGTTGTCCTAGATGTTCTGAAGGACATACACCCGGACATATCCCCGTCAGACATCGACAGGTGCCACCGAGTCGGTTAGAGACAGCGAGGCCAGAATAGGAGTGTGGTTGTGAAGTTTGTCAGTTACTGGAACCGAAACAAAGTGATGAAAAACAAGTCCAAACTTCAAGGAAAGAGAGGGTATCTACATCAACGAGGACCTAACGAAATACAGGAACCACTTGTTCAAGTTAGCACGAGATCTGAAGAAGACTGGGAAGATTTACTCCCCTTGGACTTACGACGGCAGAGTATGTGTGTGTGAACAGCGGGAAGGTGCGATTCATTTGATTATACGTGAGTCAGACTTGAACAAGTTTAAGGACCAGTAGTGTATTTCCTGTGTTCTCACAAGTATGCTTGGATTGTATGTATTCTTACAATTGGATTGTATGTGCATCGGACTTCTTAAATATGTAAGTATCTAAGATTTCATTGACTGTTAATTGTCAATAATATATTAACACACAATAACCTATCTTACTATTTGCTATGTTTGCACTTTTCTTTGTTCATATTATACTTTTTCGCACCTTTAGTTTTTTATATTCTTCAAATTGTAATACAAATATATTATATATATATCTCCATTATGGAATCATTGTATATATCCTATGTTTATTCATTTTCTTTAGAACATGTGAGAGATCCTGCATTGCCATCCTATTATGTACAATTATATTTATTGATATGTCTGCTAATAGCCCGATCTAGTGCCCGCACAAGTACTGTCCATCAACATCAAGTAAATAAGCCTCATGAGTAATGACGTAATGAAACACCGTGCGGTGATCGGGTTATTCAGGCATTTCAAGTGCTCTCGTAATCTTAAGAAATGTTTCAACTTCAGTATTCTATTTAGTAATAAAACTGTATTTTTTAGTTTTCTAATTTATGAAGTAGGAAGTAATTTATTATCACTAGAATTGAAAGCTTGCTGTGTATTCATGTTTCTACGTCTGCTTCAATCACAAGTTATAAATATCAATATTACTTTGATTATCTTATTGTTATTTCAGCTTGCTGGTGACATAGAATCGAACCCAGGTCCTATTGTTCAGAATGACAGCTTGTTGTCCATCTTTCACCTGAATGCACGAAGCATCCGTAATAAGCAGTCTTATCTAGCAGAGTTTTTATCTGAATATGACATAGTATGTTTCACAGAAACCCATTTAGATGCAAGTATAGATCATGAAACCTTAGTTTGGGAAAACTTTCAAGTTCCGATACGTCGAGACAGAAATTCATTCGGGGGGTGGGGTGATGATGTATATTTCTAAAAACCTAAGCTTTAAGATACTTCCTGACCTAGAGAATATATTTGATGAGTCAATATGGGTTAAGATATTTTTTCCTCAAAAACCGCTCATCTTATGTACTGTTTACAGACCAGAAAGCAATATGGACAACTTCTGGGGTAGATTTGATATTAGTGTTGAAGGTGCTTTAGATATCTCAAATAAAGTTATTATTGTTGGTGATGTGAATGAAAATTTATTATCTGCATCAAATCTAAACATAAGATATTTTAACTAGAAACAATTTACGTATATTATAACAGAATCTACCAGGACAACCAGCACATTGCTAGATCCAGTTATAGTCAGTGATGAAGTTGATGTTGTAGAAAGTGGTGTGATTGATTTTGACAGAACTATAAGTGATCACAAAGGTACATTTGTGAGCATAGATGTGCATGTCTCAACAAAGGTTGCATATTCCAGAAAGGTCTGGTGTTATAAAGATGGTGACTATGAGAAGCCAAACGCACTTATTAATGAAACGGATTGGTTGTCATTGTTTAGTGTCCGTTCCAACGTTGATGATGTTTGTTGTACATTTTAATGATTACACTAAACAATGTATCCCTTCTAGAATAGTTATGATAAGACCTAATGACAAACCATGGTATGACTCAAATATTAGACGTGAAAGTAGAAAGCGGGATCGACTATGGAAAAAGGCAAAAAGAACACAGAAGGACTTTGATATTAGTAAATACAAAAAGCAGCGAAATAAAGTTAATAACATGAAATATTATGCTAAAGAACAATTCTACTCTAATCTTGATGAATTTATTTGAGTTGTATGGAGAGAATAGATCATCATATTGGAAAATGTTACGCAGTTTAATCAAGACGTCAGGTTCCGCTTCTACAATTCCAGCTTTAAAAAGGAGTGTTTCTGATGAATGTCCATCAGCATTTACAGACAGAGATAAAGCTAATATGTTGAATGAATATTTTGAGTCTGTAACCAATCTGAATGGTGCAGACAACAAATCTCTTCCAAGTCAATGGAAATACGCAAATGTTATGCCGCTATACAAGAAGGGTGATAACTCTATTGTATCAAATTATCGCCCGATTTCACTGATAAGCTGTGTTGGAAAGCTGTTTGAAAGGGTGGTTTTCAAACATGTTTATAATTATTTTGTGGCAAATGATTTGTTATATAGATATCAATGTGGATTCAGGAGAGGTCACTCTACTGTACAACAACTTGTTGAAATTTATAACCAGATTTGCACATCGCTTGATGACAAAGATTACTATTGTATGGTTTTTTTTTGTGATGTCTCTAAAGCATTTGATAGAGTTTGGCACATGGGGCTTGTGCACAAACTAGAGAAGTATGGAGTTTGTGGAAAACTACTTGAATGGTTTAATAATTATCCAAGTGGTCGCAGTCAATCAGTTTTTGTTCATGGCTCGTTGTCTAAACCTTTGGTATTAAAAGCTGGAGTACCTCAGGGGTCAGTTTTAGGTCCTTTCCTTTTCACCGTTTATGTAAAGGAGACTGCAGATAAACCAAATTGTTTTATTTGGCTTTTCGCTGACGATACTTCATTCGGAACATTGTCAAAAGAAAAGCAATTAATGGAACAGCTTATGAATGAAAATTCAGAACTTCTATGCAATTGGGCTAAGGATTGGTTAATTTCTTATAACCCAGAAAAAATGGAAACTATGCTATTCACTATTAAGAATAATCAAGATATTAACTTGTATTTTGACGGCTGTAAAGTGAAAGCAGTGGAATCTCACAAACATTTGGGTTTATGTTTTTCATCAAATTGGAGATGGCACCTTCATATTGAAAATATTGTTAAAAAGACTTCCAGAATGATAGGCTCACTTCGAAAGTTAAAATTTCTACTAAATAGAGCGACACTGTCCAAAATTTATACCGTGTTTAATCAGACCAAACTTGGAGTATGCATGTGAGGTATGGGACGGGTGTTCGATTGAACAAGCCAACAGATTAGAAAAAAAGTTACAGCTTGAAGCTGCCCGTATTGTTACTGGACTGCCAACATACACTTCTTCTCAAATCACTATATTTTGAAACAGGCTGGGAATTGCTGTCTGAAAGAAAGCGTGTCCGTAAATTAATGTTATTTTATAAGATACACAAACTTCTTGCTCCAACTTTTCTCTGTGATCTACTACCTCCAGTAGTAGCGAACAGAACGAACCATCCATTAAGAAATAGCCATGATTATAGTATACCTCCTACACGATTAAAATAGTCAACACTTTCATTTTTTCCATCAACAGTTAAATTGTGGAATGATATCCCACTAGGAATCAGAGACAGCAATTCTGTAGTTTCATTTAGATCAGCGATTTGTCTTAAACCAAAATGTGCACCGGTATATTTCATACGGGAAAAGGAAGTGAAATATATCACATACAAGATTAAGATACATGTCAAGTTCACTTAATTATGATTTATTTAGAATTAATGTAAAGGATGATGCACGCCGTCAGTGTGGCCACAAGTGTGAGAACGTTTTTTCACCATTTTCTAGAATGGCCCTTATATAATTTTCAACGTGAACAAATGTTAAAAACTTTAGAGCACATAGTCCATCAAAGAGCACCAATCGATATTAATCTCATTTTAAATGGCAATGCAGATTATTCTCTTAGAGAAAACCAGAATGTTTTCAAATGTGTACAAATATTTGTAATACTAAACGATTCCTTTAATTCTTTTGTATATATCCTTCCCTTGTCAGTATCTTGCTGTATATTTTGTAATATAATTACTGTAACTACCTGGAGAGGGCTTTATTAAGTTGGATAACTTGTGCCCAATCCATTTCATGTTTGAATAAAATATGTTTTAATCATACTACTTTGCAGTCACTGACTTCCTTCAAATTACATCACCTACACAATATGTAGTCTACTTGTGTGCTCCTACCTCCGCTTTTATAAGTCACCCAATGCTCCTGTCTCTTCTGGAAGAAAGTAAGTATTCACCACAGCCATCCTTTTTGCGAAATCTACCAACATCTGTCCTTCGGTGTTCCTGTTCTGGATAGCAAACCTGCCCATCACTTCCTCGTCCTCTCGGTTTCCTGCACCGACATGTCCATTGAAGTCTGCCCCAATGACCACTCTTTCACCTCTGGGGGCACTCTACATCACTTCATCAAACTCACTCCAGAATCTCTCCTACTCTTCTGGCTCACATCCTACCTGTGGGGCATAAGCACTAACGACATTGAACATCAGCTCTCTACCTTTTTCTTTCATAGTTCCAAAATTCAAAGTCCCTACTTTCCGTCCTAGACTCATGCCTTTCCTCTTCTCTGTCTGCCTACGGACACGCCTTCCGCCACTCCTTCTTCAACCAACAGTAGTCCAATTTCCACCAGCACCCTGTTGGTTAACAGCACTGATGGCGGTCGTTGTTAACTTGGGCCTCGACCAATCCGTTATGAATTTTTTTGTTGCGATTCGCATATTTTATTTGCCATTTGTTTTACGCCGGATGCCCTTCCTGACGCAACCCTCTGCATTTATCCGGGCTTGGGACCGGTGTGAGGAAGAGGCACTGGTTTGTGCCCCCCTCACGGTTGCATGAGTCATACTGCCGTATTTTATTTTTCATATGAACACGGATAAATTCGTACAAGTTGGCAGCCCTGCATTTGTACCCACTCTTACATCTCGGGGTGATTTGGAACAGCCAATTAACTTACTCTGCATGTTTTTCGACTGTGGGAGGAAACCGGAGAAAACCCACACAAGCACAGGAAGAACATACAAACTCCGCACAGAAACACCCAAATGGAAATTTAACTCACTCTTGGTGTGAGGTGGGAGTGCTAACCTACCTACCACACTGCCCTTGAACCCAGAAGTAGACCAATTAAAAACTCACTTCACACTGTATTTAGTAAATAACTGCAGAGTAACATGCATTTTAATATGTACAACAATGTGAATTGTTTCCGAAAAGCAAATTACCAGCTGATTTTTTTTTTTTTTGAAAGAAAAACTAGTGATGTAACGTGACAACCAAGTCTGGCAAATGCCGAGTACACCCTGAACAACTTGCCAGCCCATAGCAGGGCAAAAATACACACAGCAACTCACTCTCATACATCACGACCATTTAAAACAGACAGCCTCATCTGCACGTGGAGCCACCTTGCAGTTGCTAAACTTTACTTTTTGAAACCTCAGATGCGCGCCTGGTTGTCATGTGACCCAGGCTCAAAGTTATGAGGAACATATTGTGTTCACATGCTCCCCGACTTACGTTTTTAATTGGTTCTGGACGGCCGAACGCAAGTTGTTACAGGGACGTATGACGCTCATACTGTACTATACATCCATAAATACCATTACCGTATCTCATAAAACACCCCTAAATCAATTATTATAAAACATAACACAAATAATATCGACATTCATTTCAAATAAATTATATTCAAGCAAAATAATTTCAAATTGATAAATTTTAATCAACTTCACTCATCAAACATAACCTTTAACATTCTCTTCTTCTTCTTTTCCTTTCGGCTTTTCCCTTCAGGGGTCGCCACAGCGAATCATCTGCCTCCATCTCACCCTATCCTTTGCATCTTCTTCTCTTACACCAACGACCTTCATGTCCTCCTTCACCACATCCATGAATCGTCTCTTTGGTCTTCCTCTAGGCCTTTTCCCTGGTAGTTCCAGCCTCAGCATCCTATTACCAATATACTCACTATCCCTCCTCTGTACATGTCCAAACCATCTCAATCTAGCCTCTCTGACTTTGTCTCCAAAACGTCTTACATGTGCTGTCCCTCTGATGTGCTCATTCCTAATCCTATCTATCCTCGTTACTCCCAAAGAGAACCTCAACATTTTCATCTCTGCTACCTCCAACTCTGCCTCCTGTCTTTTCCCCAGGGCCACTGTTTCTAACCCATACAGCATCGTTGGCCTCAACACCGTCTTGTACACTTTTCCTTTCATTCTTGCCGATACCCTCCTATCACACCAGACACTTTTCTCCAACCATTCCAACCTGCCTGCACACGCTTCTTCACCTCTTTTCCACACTCTCCATTACTCTGGATTGTTGAGCCTAAGTACTTAAAATCCTCCACCTTTCTTATCTCTGCTCCCTGTAATCTCACCGTTCCTCTTGGGTCCTTGTCATTCATGCACATGTATTCTGTCTTACTGAGGCTAATCTTCATTCCCCTCCTTTCCAGGGCATACCTCCACCTCTCTAGATTTTCCTGCACTTGTTCTCTGCTCTCACTACAGATCACAATGTCATCTGCAAACATCATAGTCCATGGGGAATCTTGTCTAACCTCGTCTGTCAGCCTGTCCATCACCATAGCAAACAAGAAGGGGCTGAGAGCTGACCCTTGATGCAGTCCCACCTCCACCTTGAACTCTTCTGTCACACCGACAGCACACCTCACCACTGTCTGACATCTCTCATACATGTCCTGCACCACTCTAACATACTTCTCTGCCACTCCAGACTTCCTCATGCAATACCACAGTTCTTCTCTCGGCACCCTGTCATATGCTTTCTCCAGATCCACAAAGGCACAATGCAGCTCCCTCTGACCTTCACTGTACTTCTCTATTAACATCCTCAAGGCAAACACTGCCTCTGTGGTGCTCTTTCTTGGCATGAAACCAAACTGTTGTTCACAAATGCTGACTTCTGCCCTTAGTCTAGCTTCCACTATTCTTTCCCATAACTTCATCGTATGGCTCATCAACTTTATCCCTCTGTAGTTGCCACAACACTGCACGTCTCCCTTGTTCTTAACCTTTAACATTCCCCTTTAACATAACCTTTAACATCTCCCTTGTTCTTAACCTTTAACATTCTCTATGATGCGATTTTTCTGCTTGTAAATGGTTCCAATGGATGACGGATGGTCACATGACATGAAGCTGAGGCGACTCACTTTATATGAAGCTTAAAACGGCCAAATCAACGCTTACAATATGTGAGGCACTCAATACCGAAAGTAGTGCACTTGCTTGAAACAAAGCGCGGGTTATACGGTCTTCCAGTCTTTTAAGTGCGCAAGTGCGCCATTGAACTCGTTTAGTACTCAGCCTGCACGCATGTGAATCACTGATGTGAATCAGCAGAGCAGAGAGTTGTCCTTCTTGGGTTTTCATTCATTTTACAATTCTCTTTGCTTAACTCCGTATGCATGGTAGATTGTGCCGATCGTTAATTCATCCGTGTGTGTGTGTATATATATATATATATATATATATATATATATATAAAAAACTGAACTGGGAAGGAGGGGCACGTTTGTAAACAATGGACACCGCGTACTACGTAGGTACGTCTAAACTCAAAATTTGACTTAAACAAAAAAAAAAAAAACATAAAAGCGAAAAAAAGTTAAACGGATCCGTTTTATGTTTTTACTTTTTTTTTTCAAAAAAAAAAAAAAAAAAACGGAAAATTTGAGTTTAGATGTACCTACGTAGTATGCTGACGTAATGACGCTGCGTCCATTGTTTCCAAACGAGCCTGAATGTGCCCCTCCTTCCCAGTTCAGATATACATATACAGAGATGAATTAACTATCAGATCAGCACAATCTACCACGCATACTCATTTAAGCAAAGAGAGTTGTAAAATGAATGAAAACCCAAGACAACTCTCTGCTCTGCTGATTCACATCAGTACAGGTTGAGTACTAAACGAGTTCAACGGCACCCTTGCGCACTTGAAAGACCAGAAGTCCGTATAACCCGTACTTTGTTTCAAGCATGTAAACTACTTTTAGCAAGTGCACTACTTTCGGTATTGAGTGCACCCCAGACCACCACTGACTGTGGGTACTTGACACTGGACTTCAGGCATTTTGGCATTTCCTTCTCCCCAGTCTTCCTCCAGACTCTGGCAGCTTGATTTCCGAATGACATGCAAAATTTGCTTTCAACCGATAAAAATACTTTGGACCACTGAGCAACAGTACAGTGCTGCTTGTAGCCCAGGTCAGGTGCGTCTGCCTGGCTTGACCTGGGGAATGCGGCACCTGTAGCCCATTTCCTGCACACGCCTGTACATGGTGGCTCTGGATGTTTCTACTCCAGACTCAGTCCATTACTTCCACAGGTCCCCCAAGGTCTGGAATCGGCCCTTCTCCACAATCTTCCTCGGGGTCCGGTCACCTCTTCTGGTTGTGCAGCGTTTTCTGCCACACTTTTTCCGTCCCACAGCCGTCCCACTGAGGTGCCTTGATACGGCACTCTGGGAACAGCCTATTCGCTCAGAGATTTCTTTCTGTGTCTTACCCTCTTGCTTGAGGGTGTCAATGATGGCCTTCTGGACAGCAGTCAGGTCGGCAGTCTTACCCATGATTGTGGTTTTGAGTAATGAACCAGGCTGGGAGTTTTTAAAAGCCTCAGGAATCTTTTGCAGGTGTTGAGAGTTAATTGGTTGGACCACTGAGCAACAGTCCAGTGCTGCTTCTCTGTCGCCCAGGTCAGCCGCTTCTGCCGCTGTTTCTGGTTCAAAAGTGGCTTGACCTGGGGAATGCGGCACCAGTAGCCCAGTCCACTGCTTCCACAGGTCCCCTGAGGTCTGGAATCGGCCCTTCTCCACAATCTTACTCAGGGTCCGGTCACACAGCGTTTTCTGCCACACTTTTTCCTTCCCACAGACGTCCCACTGAGGTGCCTTGATACGGCACTCTGGGAACAGCCTATTCGCTCAGAGATTTCTTTCTGTGTCTTACCCTCTTGCTTGAGGGTGTCAATGATGGCCTTCTGGACAGCAGTCAGGTCGGCAGTCTTACCCATGATTGTGGTTTTGAGTAATGAACCAGGCTGGGAGTTTTTAAAAGCCTCAGGAATCTTTTGCAGGTGTTGAGAGTTAATTGGTTGGACCACTGAGCAACAGTCCAGTGCTGCTTCTCTGTCGCCCAGGTCAGCCGCTTCTGCCGCTGTTTCTGGTTCAAAAGTGGCTTGACCTGGGGAATGCGGCACCAGTAGCCCAGTCCACTGCTTCCACAGGTCCCCTGAGGTCTGGAATCGGCCCTTCTCCACAATCTTACTCAGGGTCCGGTCACACAGCGTTTTCTGCCACACTTTTTCCTTCCCACAGACGTCCCACTGAGGTGCCTTGATACGGCACTCTGGGAACAGCCTATTCGCTCAGAGATTTCTTTCTGTGTCTTACCCTCTTGCTTGAGGGTGTCAATGATGGCCTTCTGGACAGCAGTCAGGTCGGCAGTCTTACCCATGATTGCGGTTTTGAGTAATGAACCAGGCTGAGAGTTTTTAAAAGCCTCAGGAATCTTTTGCAGGTGTTTAGAGTTAATTGGTTGATTCAGATGATTAGGTTAATAGCTCGTTTACACTACCTGAACATCATATGCTCATTTTTTGAGATAGGAATTTTGGGTTTCCATGAGCTGTATGCCAAAATCATCATCAGTATTAAAACAATAAAAGACCTGAAATATTTCAGTTGCTGTGCAATGAATCTAAAATATATGAAAGTTTAATTTTTATCAGTACATTACAGAAAAGAATTAACTTTATCACAATATGCTAATTTTTTGAGAAGGACTAGTGTATATATATATATAAAGTGAGACTGTTGCTAAATGCCATCTAGATAAATAAATAAATACCTCACAGCTGAACTCCATCTCAGCATCCATGGTGATGACTTTGACTTTAAAGGTCTTGGGTTGTTTCTTTTTCAGACCCAGAATTGACATTTTGAGTTGTTTTGGTCTTCACCCTGTAGAGCCCAGTCATCGAAAGCAACATGGGAAAATTTCTAATTAGAATTAGTTGCACATACGAAAATGGGGTGCTACAGGTTAAATTCGAAAGAAATCTATAAGCATTTATAAATCAAAAATACACAGAATACATCAATAATACTACAAGATTAAGGATATCTACTTTATTAATTTATAAGTGTGTGTTTAAGTTTAAGGATAGCTACTTTATGTGTGTGTGTGTGTGTGTGTGTGTGAAGAGAGAGAGAGCGAGAAATAAGTAATCAGTAAGTACTTCCCTCATGTTTTCCTCTCCACACAGTTTAACTCAAGCGACATCCATCCCCTGAACAAAGAAACTGTAGCCCTGGACTGCCTGACCCTGGCCGAGTGTGCAGATTGCGGGTATGTGTAACTCACCCAACTCCATTGTTTGTGTATATAATGAAACCTATCGGCTGCCAGACACACTCATAGTTTTTCATGCAGTTTATTGAGCCACGTCGCTAATTTATCAGCTAACATTAAACTCAACAAACTCGTTACAATTAATCAAGATCGCTTCAGCTAAAGGTTGACTGACTTTACATCTAAAAAAAAAACAAAACACCACTCATAAATAAACATGAAAACCTGTTCTTAATGTTTTGCTGTAGACGTTTTAGGAGAAAATTTTGTCCTGTATCTTAAATTAATTCAAAGTGCAGCCTGGCAATTAAACCGGAGAATACACAGAGTTTCACTGGTTAGGTTAGTTATCTTTGGTAACTTTAAATAACCAGTTACTCTTGACTAAATTAATTGCTTTGAGCTTCGGATTTTTTACGCAGGTTTGAAAGCAGAATTATGATTATTAACAAATAATAACACGGTGAAATAAGGAACTTTACCTGACCGCTGTTGCAGGCCGAATCCTCGGGGTAAAGTTTCCGATTTCTCCCAAGAAGGCGAAATACACAGCGGTGAAAGTTGTAGCTCGTTCCGCAGCTAATCAACTACCCGACGAGCCCTTTTTGTTCGACAGAATAAAATAAACGGCGGTGAGCACATCTGCCATGCAGGCTGAGATCATATCGATAGATATAAAGGGATTAAATGGCTATTTCGCATAGTGCTGCGATTTAATATTGGCTTAGATTGTTGGCAGAAGTTTTTTTGCTCTACAGGCGACAAGGAGAACTGCAGGGGAAGAAAAGCTCAACGCAAGTTCGAGGCTCCAGAAGGACTCGCTTTTTTGGGGGGGGCTTTTGTTTGAGTCCTGGACTCCGGCGTTTTTGCCTGGAATTTGTATGACATTGTGTTTGTGTGGGTTTTCTCCGGGTACCCCGGTTTCCTCCCACAGTCCAAAGACATTAATAAACCCCAACTGCCAGAGGTTCATCAGATCAGAGGATGATGTTCTTAGCACAGCTCCACGTATCCCGGCATCACCATGTATCACCTGTTAATGATTTTAAATAATCAGAGGGACTTCTGCAAGTCGCCCTGGATAACTGCAGCTGCCAAATGTTCTAATTTAAATATTAATGTAAATGATCCTTAAGTATGTACAAAAGTTTTTATGCAAAAGTTTGGGAGACCGAGGCAAATGACATTTTTTAAGTGAAGAGAAGCAAATGCAGTAAATGTCACTAATTTAAACAAACAAATAAGCTCTTAATAGCCACCAGTTTGGCTAGTAATGCAGTCATTGATATGTTTTAGCTTGCAGCCCCATGGTCTGGGAAAAGATCAAACTAAAGGTCTGCATCAAGCAAAGAAAGATTGAAAATTACAGCATTGGCTTAAGAAGTGTTCAGTACATTAACATCTGGTAGCATTGTGCCTAAACATCAGTTCTGTATAAGAAATGTTCGGGGGGACCATGATTGACTGTCTTCAGAGTTCATTTATATGTGTGGTAATATCCAAGCACGGGACACGATGGCCACAAAATAAAAGTTCATGAGATGTTGCATAAGTCTATCTAAACAATGCCATGGCAAATTCATCCCGTAACCAAAGGCAATTCAAAGAGCTCCCAGCAGGCATCTCTTCTGAAAGGTGCTCAAGCTTCGTTTTTTTTTTTTTTTTTCAGCTGTCTTGTTATTATAAGTATTAAAGTAGAATTGTATCAAATTTAAGTAGTATTTTGATAGCATATTTAAATAGACAGAAACTATCCAATAGACTAACGCCAGGAATTAAATAGATAATTAGAAGTTCAACTTCATCTTAAATTTAGACAAAGCATATGCACATCCGAATTCCCATGAAAGGTCAGTGAACCTATGTGTTAACTCCACCAGGCATCGGGTTTCCTGTGGTGTTCACATACCGGACAGATATGAGGACAACCATCCAAACCATACTGCTTGACTATGGTGTTTAGTTCAGGAGCTCCATTGTTATAGTCTAAGCCTTTTTCTGTTTTTAGTGAGCTAGTGTATTGTCATCATCATCATCATCATCATCTTTGTCCGCTTGGTGTGGGGTCCGTTCAGAGTGGCAACAGCCTAAGCAATGAGGTCCAGACGTACCTCTCCCCAGCCACTTCCTCTAGCTCTTCCAGGGGAACACTGAGGCGTTCGTAGACAAGCAGAGAGAGTCCCTCCAGCGTGTTCTAGGTCGACCCTGGGGTCTCTTTGGGGGCTCATCTAACTTAGCATCAGAAAATGAATCAGTACCGTTTAATGACAAATCCGTTCTGATGTTGTTTGCTGTTAGTAATGGCAGATACCAGGACCTTTTCAGATGTGAGGAATACCATTGTTTCAGCCCAAAACTACACTGAGCCCTCAGAGAAGGTTGTGTTCTATGACTCCTGGGCTGAGAATTATGACCAGGTAAGCAATCCAATAACACACACTTTGTACTGTTATTTCTTCTCTTGCTAATGAGCCTGATCCTCCCTATGATGCTTTTTTGAAGGACACTGCAATTCTGGACTACCGTGCTCCCTTTTTAGCTGCAGAGTGCATTGCTTCCCACTTCTCAAGTAATAAAGAGCAAGTTGTTATTCTGGACGTGGCATGTGGGACTGGGCTGGTCGCTAGTCATGTAAGAGAACAATTTTGATGGTTAAACCCTAGCAGTGCCAAAGTCGAAAAAAATCGTCTCTACGTTACATTCTCAAATGCCAAAGCTGAAAAAAAAATTGGCTTGATGATACACATTAATTCATTGCATTCACCATTTGTAAATACTGCACTCTCACACACAAAAGTGACTGTGAAGCTTTTTTTGATTGGTAATTCTTCTTTTCCTTTCGGCTGTTCCCTTCAGGGGTCGCCACCGCGAATCATCTGCCTCCATCTCACCCTATCCTTTGCATCTTCTTCTCTTACACCAACTACCTTCATGTCCTCCTTCATCACATTCATGAATCGTCTCTTTGGTCTTCCTCTAGGCCTTCTGCCTGGTAGTTCCAAACCTCAACATCCTACTACCAATATACTCACTATCCCTCCTCTGTACATGTCCAAACCATCTCAGTCTAGCCTCTCTGACTTTGTCTCCGAAACATCTTACATGTGCTGTCCCTCTGATGGACTCATTCCTGATCCTATCCATCCTCGTTACTCCCAAAGAGAACCTCAACATTTTCATCTCTGCTACCTCCAGCTCTGCCTCCTGTCTTTTCACCAGGGCCACTGTTTCTAAACCATACAACATCGCTGGCCTCAACACCCAACACCATCTTGTACACTTTTCCTTTCATTCTTGCCGATACCCTCCGATCACAGCTCACACCGGACACTTTTCTCCAACCATTCCAACCAGCCTGCACACGCTTCTTCACCTCTTTTCCACACTCTCCACTGCTCTGGATTGTTGAGCCTGAGCACTTAAAATCCTCCACCTTCCTTATCTGAAACAAGAAGGGGCTCAGAGCTGACCCACGTGCAGTCCTACCTGCACCTTGAACTCTTCTGTCACACCGACAACACACCTCACCCACTGTCTTACATCTCTTATACATGTCCTGCACCACTCTAACATACTTCTCTGCCACTCCAGACTTCCTCATGCAATACCACAGTTCCTTTCTCGGCACCCTGTCATATGCTTTCTCCAGATCCACAAAGGCACAATGCAGCTCCGTCTGACCTTCTCTGTACTTCTCCATTAACATCCTCAAGGCAAACACTGCATCTGTGGTGCTCTTTCTTGGCATGAAACCAAACTGTTGTTCACAAATAATGACCTCTGCCCTTAGTCTAGCTTCCACTATTCTTTCCCATAACTTCATTGTATGGCTCATCAACTTTATCCCTCTTTAGTTGCCACAACTCTGTACTTCTCCCTTGTTCTTAAAAATGGGCACCATCACACTTCTCCTCCATTCCTCTGGCATCCTCTCACTCTCGAAGACCTTGTTGAATGTTCTTGTCAGGAAATCTACTGCTACCTCTCCTAGACACTTCCATACCTCCACTGGTATGTCATCAGGACCAACTGCCTTTCCCATTCTTCATCCTCTTCAATGCCCTCCTCACGTCACCCTTACTAATCTTTGCTACTTCCTGGTCCTCGACGGTCACCTCTGCTACTCTTTTCTCTCTCTCATTTTCCTCATTCATCAGCTCTTGAAAGTACTCTTTCCATTTTCCCAGCACACTTCTGTCATCAGTCAATACATTTCCCTCTCTGTCCTTAATCACTCTAACTTGCTGCACGTCCTTCCGATCTCTATTTATCTGCTGTGCCAACCTGTATAAATCATTTTCTCCCTCTTTACTTTTCAACCGAGCATACAAGTCATCATACGCCCTCTGTTTGGCCTTTGACACCGCTACTTCCGCCTTTATGCTGTGTCTCCCTGTACTCCTGTTTACTCTCTTCGGTCCTCTCAATGTCCCACTTCTTCTTGGCTAACCTCTTCCTTTGTACACACTCCTTTTTGTTGTCCAGTCATCTGAAAGGACTTCCTGACCACCCAATGCCTGTTTCAACTCCTTGAAGACAACCCGACACTCTTCCTTTTTCAGCTTCCACCACTTTGTCTTCTGCTCTGCCTTTTCCTTCTTCACCTTCCTCACCGTCAGCGTCATCCTGCACACCACCATCCTATGCTGTTTGGCAACACTCTCACCCGCTACTACTGTGCAGTCACTGACTTCCTTCAAATTACATCGCCTGCACAAGATGTAGTCTACCTGTGTGCTCCGACCTCCGCTTTTATAAGTCACCCTATGCTCCTGTCTCTTCTGGAAGAAAGTATTTACCACAGCCATTTCCATCATTTTTGCAAAATCTACCAACATCTGTCCTTCTGCGTTCCTGTCCTGGATACCAAACCTGCCCATCACTTCCTCGTCCCCTCTGTTGCCTGCACCAACATGTCCATTGAAGTCTGCCCCAATGACCACTCTTTCACCTCTGGGGGTACTCTGCATCACTTCATCTAACTCACTCCAGAGTCTCTCCTTCTCTTCTAGCTCATATCCTGCCTGTGGGGCATAAGCACTAACAACATTGACCATCACGCCTTCAATTTCTAACTTGAGACTCATCCCTCTGTCTGACACTCTTTTCACTTCTAGAACATTCCTGACAAACTCCTCCTTCAAGATGACTCCTTATCTATTTCTCTTCCCATCCACACCATTAATAATCTTATTATAATGTTATTGTAATGGTAATTATCTTATTATAATGTTATTTGATCTAAAAAATTAACCAATAATAGCTGTCTGTGTCTGTCGTGTGTCTCAGCACGTGAGGCTGTCAGATCATGGCGACGCAAAATCACTTTCAGACAGCTCAGATTCCGAAAATTATATCACACTCAATATTGTGTGAAACGGCCTAAGATAACTTGATACGGCTGTCTATATGTGTGTGTGTGTGTGTGTGTGTGTGTGTGTGTGTGTATATATATATATATATATATATATACAGACGCTGCCCGACTTGCGTTCATCCGTTTTTTTTTTTCCAAAAAAAAAAATCAGATTTTAAGTTTGGACGTACTTAAGTAGTACGCTGAGGTAAAGACGCAATAACGCTGCATTCATTGTTTACAAACTACAGACTGAGTGTGTGTATGTGTGTACATACATATATATATATATATATATATATATATATATATATATATATATATATATATATATATATATCTCAGTTATATAGCGTGTTACCCTTGTGTTAAGGCGTCGTCTCTGTGATCTTTGTGTTTACACTGTTTTGCGGACTTGTGTAACCCTAAGCAAATAGGGTTGGTCAGAAACGTAAGCCTACTAGCATGGGTGCAAGTCTTATACACAGAGATGAATTAACTATTTGCTGAGATCGGCACAATCTACCATGCATACTCAGTTAAGCAAAGAGTTGTAAAATGAATGAAAACCCGAATCCACAAATTACAGATCAATTAAAGATATTTATTATCTTTTATCAGGATCCTAAGAGTGTATACTTATTTTTATTTTAATATTCATTAGGATTTGTACTTGTTCTTTGATTGCATCTCTTGAATAAAGTTTACTTACTTACACAAAAGCGAGAACTCTCCACTTTGCTGGGATTCTCAGGCTCTGTTTTAAACGAGTTCTACGGCACCCTTGTGCACTTGAAAGACCAGTTGTCCGTATAACCCACAGCAAGTACACGACTTTCGCAAGTACACTACTTTCGGTATTGAGTGCCTCACATATTGTAAGCATTGATTGGCTGTTTTAAGCTTCATATAAAGTGACTCGGTATAAATAAGTGACTTATTTGAAATTAATGTTGATATTACTTGATATATTTGATATTATTTTACAATGTTATTTTTATAATAATTGATTTAGGTGTGTTTTGAGATATTGTAATGGTATTTATGGATGTATAGTACAGTATGAGCGTCACATGTCACACGTCACTGTAACAACTTGCGTTCACTTTCAACTTGCGTTCGGCCGTCCGGAACCAATTAAAAACGTAAGTTGGGGAGCGTCTGTATACAGGGATCCCTGGCTATTGCGTGCTTCAATTCATGCGGCTTCAGTGCATCTCGGTTTTTTAAAAGAACATTTATCGAATTAAAAAAATAAGTAAATTAAGGAAGAATAGGGGAAAAAGTTAAGGAAAATGGCACAAAAACAAGGCCAATTATACAAAAAAACCCAAACAAACACAAAACAAAAAACAACCCTAAATCTCCCATCAAAACTAGTTACATTATGTGAGGTGCGTATCTGAGTGGGGGCATTCGTGCGCACGTCTGTATATGTGATTTTAAATTTTATTTACATCTTATGCATTATTTTTGAATGTTTAATTGTTATTATAATCATTTATAGCATTTCATATGCATTTATAGTAAGAGCCATTTCCACCTTACGCCTGTCTAAGGGCAAATCAGTGCAGAAAGCAGGGGAAACAGTCAAGACAGAAAGAAAATGGAACCCTCACTCAGCAATAGCAGAAGAAGATTTGCGACATAAAGAATTGGTGGGAACAGTTTGTCGAGGTAGATTGAGCCTAGGCAATTATGAACAGACTAGGTGGAGTAAAGCAGACAGTAAGACCAAGCGGGACGTGATTGTCCAGCAAGTCAGGCAGGAGGCAGAACACACCAGATTCATCAAGGCAGTAGGACTGAGAAAGCCAGGTAGCTGGACGCGATGGGAGACTGCTCTACAACGCCCACTCACTTGGAAAGATATATGGTCCATGGACCAGGGAAAACTCAGTTTCCTGCTTCGTGCTGTGGCAGATCTCCTACCAACTCCCTCCAACTTCAGAATCTGGGCAAAAGAAAACGACCCATCATGCTCCCTTTGCAAATCAACAGACTGTACACTCAACCAAATTCTCTCAGCATGTACAAAAGCACTTGGAGAAGGAAGGAACCCCTGGCGGCATGACAATGTACTGAAGGAGATCACGGCATGGGAACACCAGCATAGGATGGGTGTCGATCGCCAGTTAACACATAGAGGCCCAAAACAAGTACAGTTCCGCAAGGAAGGCGACAAGTCGAAGGTTGCCAAGTCTACTCAGACCAGCTCACTGCTGTCACAAGCATCCGACTGGGAGTTACAAGTCGATGTACAAAAGAAACTTAGGTTTCCGGAAGAAGTAGCCAGCACTTCTCTTCGGCCAGACATGGTAATGCTATCAAGAAGCTCTCACACAATTCTTACCATAGAGCTCACAGTGACCTAGGAGGACAGACTGGAAGCATCACACAAGCTCAAGGCCACCAAATACCAAGATCTGGTAGACGAAGCTGATACAAGAGGCTGGAAAGCAATGCTTATGCCTATAGAAGTCGGTTGTAGAGGATTTGTCGCACTATAAACAAGAAATTTCTTTAGTTGGATAGGCTTGTCACCCTCCATGCCAAAGAAAGCCATCGAACCAATATGATCATCAGCAGAATCAAGCTCACGTTGGCTTTGGATCAAGAAAAACGAAGGCTGGATCCCAGCAGCCAATTAAGTCATCACCAGAGGTAAATACCAGTCTGCAGGTGAAGGCCATCACTGCACAGTCTTTGCTGCCCCACTCAGGCGAGGTGTACAGGTTAAAGGGTGAAACACCAAAGACCCCGAGATACCTGCTGAAGATGCAGACAGAAAGAAGACCATATATTACAGAGAAGCTCGTCAAGCTCTTTGTAGTAGCATCAATCGATGTTTAGAGAACTTATTGATATTATATACACATATACATGTACGTATACATCAGAAAAGGGGTGGGGGTTATCACATTATGGTCACATGACCACAGTTACACATTTGAAATCATTGAAAATGTGTTTTCATAAGAGTAAGTTAAGTCTTATCATAGAAATGAGGCCATTACATTCAAACTGTTAATAGACAATCATACTAACATAACATATTCAGAATATAGCAAGAATTGCCATTTTTATATATGCTAGTGGAGTTTGTTTTTAGCCATAAAATACTCAATATATAAGACATGAAGGAATTTTTTGTGTTGATTTCATCATCTTGGCATTTGGAACAACTTGGCTATCTCTATTTTTTCACTTATGAAAATAGGAATCATATAATCTCCTCCTAAGGCAAAGTTAACCCAGAGAAAATGTGGTAGCCATCTTGAAATTGAGGTCATGTTACCCAAATTTGACCTCGGTGACCTCACAATTTTATTTATTTTTTTATGGAAAGGCCTCTATGTAATCTTCATATAACATACTGTATAAGGTTATATAATGCTATTTATTTGGTAGTTTCTGCATTCAATATCAAATAGGGAGGTAATTTCACAAAAAAAAGCACGGCCTTTTGAGATTTAACATTGGGCACTTCTAGGGTTAAGTCCATTTTAAAGTTTTCTCTGTATCCTTTTTCTTCACATGATTTACATGATCGGGTCTGAAAGACTGATAGGGTCTCAAAGTTTGAATGATTATCTCTCTGCAGCTGAAGGCAATGGGGTTCAGTCGCTTTGTGGGAGTAGATGGAAGCATGAAAATGCTACAGATGGCCACAAAAAAAGGTCTTTATCAGGAGCTGAAGCAGTGCATTCTGAGTCAGGATCCCTTGCCTGTGGAAGATGGTAAACATTTCATATTTGATTAAGATTAAGATTTGTAGATATTCTAGGGGAAAAAATGCTTCTCATTATTTGAAACATGGTAAAGCTGTTGTATGAAAACATGAACGAAGATCGAACAGGACAGACACCATCCCGATTTAGATTGTGACTTGTCCTGTCTCTACTTTACCCTGTAAACCAGAGTGATAACTGGTATAGATGGATATTTGAAAGCACACATTTAAACCCCTTCATTACAGTACTTACCGATAAAGGTGATCGATATGAACAAAGTTGGCTTTAATTTTTCCTTTTATTATCTATTTATTTTTTTACCAGTTATTCCACAGAACTATCCATCTGTCCAATGGATGCAACACAATCAATTTCGGCACAAATACAGACACAAATAACGACTGACACTTAGTTTATACCCAGGGGCAATTTAGAGTAGCCAATTGACCTCATGTGCATGTCTAGGTTCATGGTCAGGCTTTGTGAGCTCTGCTTCACTGCTATCAATAAGGTCATCAGAGAATTAATTTAAAGAACCGAGTCTGAGAGGATAGGATAAGATACAGATTTATTAATCTCACAATGGAGAAATTTACTGTTACAGGCTCTTGAAGTACCGTCAGTAGGGGGTGAAAAATAGCTCAGAAAGGTAAAGTAACATCCATGAGTTAATTAGAACAGAACAATAACATATTTAAAAATAAATAAATATATATAGTCTAAGAATAATATACAATAAAAAACTTTGTAGACTGGCTGATGGAAATGGCTGTGGTGAATACTTTCTTCAAGAAGAAACAGAAGCATAGGGTGACTTATGAAAGCGGAGGTAAGCGCACACAGGTAGACTACATCTTGTGTAGGCCATGTAATTTGAAGGAAGTCAGTGACTGCAAAGTAGTAGTGGGTGAGAGTGTTGCCAAACAGCATAGGATGGTGGTGTGCAGGATGACGCTGATGGTGAGAAAGGTGAAAAAGGCAAAGGCAGAGCAGAAGACAAAGTGGTGGAAGCTGAAAAAGGAAGAGTGTCGTGTTGTCTTCAAGGAGGAGTTGAAACAGGCTTTGGGTAGTCAGGAAGTGCTTCCAGAGGACTGGACAATCACAGCCAATGTGATCAGGGAGACCGGTAGGAGAGTACTTGGTGTGTCCTCTGGAAGGAAAGTAGATAAGGAAACTTGGTGGTGGAATGAGGAAGTGCAGGAGTGTGTACAAAAGAAGAGGTTAGCCAAGAAGAAGTGGGACATTGAGAAAACCGAAGAAAGTAAACAGGAGTACAGGGAGACACAGCGTAAGGCGAAGGTAGCAGTGTCAAAGGCCAAACAGAGGGCGTATGATGACTTGTATGATAGGTTGAACAGTAAGGAGGGAGAAAATGATCTATACAGGTTAGCACAGCAGAGAAATAGAGATGGGAAGGACGTGCAGCGAGTTAGAGTGATAAAGGACAGAGAGGGAAATGTCTTGATTGATGACAGAAGTGTACTGGGAAGATGGAAAGAGTACTTTGAAGAGCTGATGAATGAGGAAAATGAGAGCGAAAAAAGAGTAGAAGGGGTGACCGTTGAGGAGCAGGAAGTAGCAAAGATTAGTAAGGGAGAAGTGAGGAGGGCATTGAAGAGGAAGAGTGGAAAGGCAGTTGGTCCTGATGACATACCAGTTGAGGTATGGAAGTGCAGATGCCAGAGGAATGGAGGAGAACTGTGCTTGTGCCCATTTTTAAGAACAAGGGAGATGTACAGAGTTGTGGCAACTACAGAGGGATAAAGGGCAGAGGTCAGCATTTGTGAACAACAGTTTGGTTTCATGCCAAGAAAGAGCACCACAGATGCAGTGTTTGCTTTGAGGATGTTAATAGAGAAGTACAGAGAAGGTCAGACGGAGCTGCATTGTGCCTTTGTGGATCTGGATAAAGCATATGACAGGGTGCCGAGAGAGGAACTGTGGTATTGTATGAGGAAATCTGGAGTGGCAGAGAAGTATGTTAGAGTGGTGCAGGACATGTATGAGAGATGTAAAACAGTGGTGAGGTGTGCTGTCGGTGTGACAAAAGAGTTCAAGGTGGAGGTGGGACTTCATCAAGGATCAGCTCTGAGCCCCTTCTTGTTTGCTATGGTGATGGACAGGCTGACAGATGAGGTTAGACAAGACTCCCCATGGACCATGATGTTTGCAGATGACATTGTGATCTGTAGTGAGAGCAGAGAACAAGTGGAGGAAAATCTAGAGAGGTGGAGATATGCCCTGGAAAGGAGGGGAATGAAGGTTAGTCTCAGTAAGACAGAATACATGTGTGTGAACGACAAGGACCCAAGAGAAACGGTGAGGTTACAGGGGGCAGAGATAAAGAAGGTGGAGGATTTTAAGTACTTAGGCTCAACAGTCCAGAGCAATGGAGAGTGTGGAAAAGCGCGTTCAGGCAGGTTGGCATGGATGGAGAAAAGTGTCCGGTGTGATGTGCGATAGGAGAGTGTCAGCAAGAATGAAAGGAAAAGTGTACAAGACGGTGGTGAGGCCAGCGATGTTGTATGGCTTAGAAACAGTGGCGCTGAGGAAAAGGCAGGAGGCAGAGCTGGAGGTAGCAGAGATGAAAATGTTGAGGTTCTCTTTGGGAGTAACGAGGATAGATAGGATCAGAAAATGAGTACATCAGAGGGACAGCACATGTTAGATGTTTTGGAGACAAAGTCAGAGAGGCTAGATTGAGATGGTTTGGACATGGAAAGAGGAGGGATAGTGAGTATATTGGTAGTAGGATGCTGAGGTTGGAACTACCAGGCAGAAGGCCCAGAGGAAGACCAAAGAGAAGATTTATGGATGTGGCGAAGGCGGACATGAAGGTCGTTGGAGTAAGAGTAGAAGATGCAGAGGATAGGGAGAGATGGAGGCAGATCATTTGCTGTGGCGATCCCTGGAGGGAACAGCCGAAAGGAAAACAAGAAGAAGAAGAAGAAGAAGTAGACTGGCTGATATACGTGTACATGTATCTGAAAGCAGAGTAGATGGATTGATATGGTTCACAGTTACAGTGGGCTAGATGTGGTTGATTAAAGTGCACGAGTTTTTTATTGCACATAACCGGTTAATTCACAGACAGTTATAAAGTGGCGTTGTACAGTCTGACAGCGGTGGGGACGAAAGACCTGCGGTCGCGCTCCTTCCTGCACTGAGGGTGTCTCAGTCGTCCACTGAAGGAGCTGCTCAGCTTCTCTACAGTCTGGTGCAGTGGTTGAGAGCTATTGTCCGCAATGGATGTGAGCTTGGCTACCATCCTCCTCTCGCCCACCTCCTCCACAGAGTCCAGTGGGCAGCCCAGGACAGAAGGTGGAGGCGACTCTGGCCCTTCTTGTACAGGGCGTTGGTGTTGGTGGGACCAGTCCAGTTTATTGTTAAGGTGAACGCCCAGGTACTTGAAACTGTCCACTGTCTCAATGTTCTGTCCCTGGATGTTCACCAGTGGGTTTGTCAGTGTGCTTCTCCTGAAGTCGACCACCATCTCCTTCATCTTACTAGTGTTCAAGCACAGGTGGTTGCGCTCACACCAGTCCACAAAGTCGACGATGACCGACCGGTACTCCAGCTCGTTCCCCTCTGACACACGGCCCATGATGGCGGAGTCGTCAGAGAACTTCTAGAGGTGGCAGCTGTCCGTGTTATATGTGAAGTCTGAGGTGTAGATGGTGAAAAGGAAAGGTGAGAGGACGGTGCCCTGTTGTGCCCCCGTGATGCAGACTACCACCTTTGACTCACAGCCGCACGTACTGTGGACGGTCAGTGAGGTAGTTGATGATCCAGACAGCAAGATGTCCGTCCACTCCCGCGTCCTCCAGTTTAGCCCGCAGAAGCGCCGGCCTGATGGTGTTCAAGGCGCTGCAGAAGTGAAAGAACATGGCCCCATTCTTAGGCCCAACCGGAGATTTAGCTCCGTTGGTAGAGCGTCCGCTTTATCCTCCCGAAGGTCGGAGTTCGAATCCGGCCGCGTCATACCGTAACACGTTAAAATTTGGGAGTTGTTGCTTCCTGCTTGGCGCTCAGCATCAAAAGGATAGAACAACACAATATTCTCATTCGCATTGAGCATACGCGTGTATGAATAATGCGCTATACAAGCATCCATCATCATCATAATAACAATAATAATCTTTCTATTATTTCAGAGGCCTATGATGTTGTAGTAATTGTGGGAACTCTGAGTAGCGGAACTGTACCAGTGGTGTTCATCAAGGAGCTCTGGAAAGCCACCAAGCCAGGTAGACACATCCTGAGCAATAGCTCATAAATGCACAGTCATATGAAGCCCATCATATGTTTCCTCAGGGTTGCACAGAGCATTAATATGAATTAAATGATTTTATAAAAATCAAAGTCATAAATGGGATTAAAAACAAGACACTTTATTTCCATATACAAAAATATGAGGATAGTTCTGAAAAAATTCCAAGGTATTTTGGATATAATGTATAGAAATAATCAACTTGATTTGCACTACATATGTAAATTGGCTTGATTAAAAGAAGCAGAACCAGTTGGTACTAATTGTCTGCAGCTGCTGCAAAATTGCTGAAAAATACACAGAATATAACACTCATGGGCACAAGAGTTGTAGAAATAAAACTTTCGGCAGAAAAAGTTTGTTAATTGGTAGAGTCAGCTGGGATACGCACAGTCTCCCCGCAACCCAAATAAATGACTTAAAGCAGATCAGAAAATGAAATGAAAAATATACTGTATATAGTCTGTGGTTAGTCACGGAGTGCACATAGCATTAAAAATGGCATGAAAAATAAGTATGAAATTATATTTCTGAGACCTACAGAAACCCGGTTTTCATTTTTAGATATTATGTAAAAAGTCTGGATGAAATCTAGGCTCTTCTTCCTCCTCTTTTTGCCACAGGTGGCTATGTGTGCATGACTACAAGGGGAAATTCTGATAATCTTGAGTACAAAGTAAACCTCGAACGAATGATTCAAGAGATGGAGGAAGAAAAGGACTGGAGACGTGTAGCTGTCAATGTAGTGGACAAGTGGGAGAAGGCGGTGTCTGCACATGAGTCCGGATACATACCTGGAGTCATCTATCTCTATCAAAGAACTTAGGACCTCATAGTGCTTTGCGCTGGGAGAAACAACATCATATAGACATGCAGGGTTTTTAAATAATAAAAACAAACCAAAAAAAAAAAACAGTGACTGATAATACGAGTTAAATGGAGATTATGTTTTTGGACCATTTACTTCATTTAACATCTCAAAAAATAAATTATGTTAATAAAAATAATACTGTTATATTAATCCTATTATCTGGCTGATACTGTAAAAGAAAATCAAGAATGTGTGACCCCTATATCCTCCAATCACCATAGTGGTTTCCGGGTCATAAGGCGCACCGGATTATAAGACGCATTAAGTGAAACAAAAGTCAGATAAACCAAACTTGATTCAACTCTCACAATAACTCAACAATTTTCAGTTATAATAATATAAACTATAAAATAATATACTTCACAATAGCTATCAACATTGTTCAGTTATAACAATATAAAATTTTAAATAATACACATCACAATAACTTATCATTGTTCAGTTATAATAATATAAAATATGAAATAATACACGTTACAATAACTCTCATTGCTCAGTTATCTTCTTCTTTTTCTTCTTTTCCTTTCGGCTTTTCCCTTCAGGGGTCGCCACAGCGAATCATTTGCATCTTACACCAACTACCTTCACCACATCCATAAATCTTCTCTTTGGTCTTCCTCTCGGCCTTCTGCCTGGTAGTTCCAACCTCAGCATTCTACTACCAATGTACTCACTATCCCGCCTCTGAATATGTCCAATCCATCTCAGTCTAGCCTCTCTGACTTTGTCGCCAAAACCTCTTACATGTGCTGTCCCTCTGATGTGCTCATTCCTGATCCTATCCATCCTCGTTACTCCCAAAGAGAACCCCAACATTTTCATCTCTGCTACCTCCGGCTCTGCCTCTTGTCTTTTCCCCAGGGCCACTGAGTTATAATAATATAAAATATACACTTCACAATAACTCTCATTGTTCAGTTATTATAAGAAAAAAATAATACACTCCACAATAACTCTAAGGGTAGTGGTGGCCTGGTGGTAAAGGGCGCTGAATCGCTGACCCTAAGGTTGGGGGTTCAAGTCCCACTCTCCACAAGGTTGTCACTGTCCCCCGCAGTGCAGCCAACTAGGTTATCAAAGGACGGCCATGTCTCTCACTGTCTATGGTGAGAGGCATGTGAAAGAATCATTGTTGACTTTCGTAAAGAGTAGGCTACATAGCCATCAGTGTGTTTCTGCCCCTTGCTAAAGGGTTGTGTCAGGAAGGGCATCCGACGTAAAAACCTATGAACCACATCAAACATGCGAATCAGATGATTCGCTGTGGTGACCCTGAAAAAGGGAAAAAAGCCAAAAGGAAAAGAAGACACTTCACAATAACTCTCATCATTGTTCGGTTATAATAATATAAAATACACTGGTACCTCACCTTACGAAATTAATCCATTCCAGCGCCTTTTTCGTAACCTGGATTTTTCGTAAGTTGAACCGCATTTTTCATGTAAAACGCGTGATTCGTTCCAAGGCTTCTAATACTACCCCATAAACCCTTTAAAAATTATAAAAGTACACCAATTTTGTATGAAATATGTGTTAAAAGTAAAAGAAAATGACCCTTCTTCACGATGTCCTTGTTCCGAAATTATCGCCTCCATCACTATCTCTGGCAATTTCTTTCTCCTTTATCCAAAAGGAGTAAAAGTCTCTCCATTTCATCATTCAGTGATGACTTCTCTTTCGGTATCACAGTGAGACCTTTCGAAGGGGTCGTCGCTTTTAAGTCCTCCTTCTGCTTCAGTATCGTCCCAATTGTAGAGGGGTTTCGACCATACTCCTTTGCAATTACACTCAACCGCATCCCACTTTGATATTTTATTTATTTATTATTATTTTTTTTTTATCATCTCCAGTTTTACTCTTATTGATAACGGAGCCCGCTTCTTCTTTTGAGTCTCACCGGGAATCACTTGCTTGGGGCTCATGATTAATAACGAAAAATAACGCTGCAGTGAGCACACTCAAAAAAACTCACAAACCAACAGTACAACGCTCCTTGACGTGTGTGATGAACACTGGGTTGAAGGCACACGAAATGCATTATGGGTACAGTACTGTATTATGGAGATTCAGCTCCCTCCTAGCCAGTGGGAGGCCAGCGGGGCGGGGTGTTGGGAGACAACCAATGGGAAAGCAACTCGCACATTGTTTGAATGGTGCGCCTGAGTTTTTGAGACGTTGCTTCTTGTTTCGTATCCAGAGACAAAAATTTTAGGAAAATGCGTTTCGTAACCTGAATTTTTCGTTTGGTGAGACTTTCGTAAAGTGAGGTACCACTGTATAAAATAATACACTTCACAATAACTCTCAACATTGTTCTGTTTTACCAATATAAAATATAAAACACATCACAATAACTCTCATCATTGTTTAAGTATAATAAAATAATACACGTCACAATAGCTCTCATCATTGTTTAATTATAATATAAAAAATAAAATACGTTTTACAATAAATCAACATTGTTCAGTTATTATAATATAAAAGATAATATAATACACTTCACAATAGCTCTTCACATTGTTTAGTATAAAATAACACACGTCACAATAGCTCATCATTGTTCGGTTATAATAATAAAGAATACGCTTCACAATAACTCAACATTTTTTAGTTATAACGATATAAAATAATACACTTGACAATAACTCATCATTGTTCAGCTTATATTATTAACTTAGTGTCCAGGATCTTCCAAGCTATGGACAGGAGAGAGATCCCTCGATGATTGTCGCAGGACTGGTGATGTGGACCATGGTGGCATCTTTCAGCTGTTGTGGGACCTTCCGTTCACTCCATATGGACTGGAAGAGCTCCAAGTTTATGCATCAAGGCTGGTCCTCCTGCTTTGTATACCGCCGCAGGGATTGCGTCTGATCCTGCCGCTTTGCGGCAAGAAATTTGCTTGAGAGCCTGCAATCCAACTGCATTATAAAGTTTGCAGTCAACACCAGGGTGATCAGATTTATCATTGACAATGATGAGTCTGACTATAGGGCAGCGGTAAAGCACTTGGCTGCATGGTGTGCTGACACCAATCTGCTTCTGAACATCAGCAAAATGTGGACTTCAGGAAAACGGGGACACTAATGACCCCATCTATATCAATGGCATGGCTATCGAATGTGTCTCCAGCTTCAATTTCTGGGGGCCCACATCTCAGAGAACCTGTCCTGGTCAACCAATACCTCCAGCCTGATTAAGAAGGCCCATCAGTGCCCGTTTTTCTTGAGGACACTGAAGAACCACCACCTCTCAGCCGACAGCCTGGGCAACTTCTACCGCTGCACTATAGAAAGCATCCTGACCAACTGAGTTACAGTCTGGTATGGAAATTCCTCTGTTGCGGACCACAAGGCACTGCAGTGGGTGGTGAAAACCGCTCAACACATCACAGGAACTCCACTTCCTGCTATTGATTTTTATTGTCAATAAAAAGAGATGTCTTCGTCAGACGCGCAACATTCTCAGGGACTCCTCTCATCCTGCCAACAGACACTTTCAGCTCCTCCCCTTCAGAAGGCACTTCAGGAGCCTTCTGATAAAAACCAGCAGGATTAGGAACAGCTTCTTCCTCACAACTGTCACCCTACTGAACTCGGTCCCCTGCTGAACCTTCCCTTACCATCCACACTACACCATATCAGTATCCATATCATTTATGCACATGCTTCCACTAATATAATTTATTCACAGTGCTCTTCTTCCACAGCTGGGTACACAGTGGTTAGTACGTCCGCCTCACAGCAAGAAGGCCTGGGTTCGATTCCTGGTCTGGGCGTTTCTGTGTGGAGTTTGCACATTCTCCCCGTGCTTGCGTGGGTTTCCTCCGGGTGCTCCAGTTTCCTCCCACGATCCAAAGACATGCACAGTAGGTGAATTGGCCGTTCTAAATTGCCCGTAGGTTCGCATCGTGCAGAAGGCAACGGCAAACCACTGCACAAATCCTGCTAAGAAAACCTCCATGAAGATGATAACCAGGGCGTTGTCCTTAATGGTGGGTCGCCAATGGTCGTCCTATGACTCAGGCACTAATATATATATATATATATATATAATACATACATATATATATATATATATATATAATACATACATATATACACACACACACACACACACACACACAGTCGGCCCCTTCTTACGAAAACCCCTGAATACGAAAAAATTTTCCTAAATTTTTGTCCTCTGGATACAAAACAAGTTCTTCTTACGAAAAGCGCCAAACACACCATTCAAACAATACGCACGTTGCTCTCTCATTGGCTGTCTCCCAACATCCCGCCCCGCTGGGCTCTCATTGGCCACCCATTGGCCAGGAGGGAGCTGAATCTCCATAGAACTGTACCAATAAAGCTTGTTTGTCACACGCGTAAAGGAGAGCTGTACTGTTGGTTCGTGAGTTTTTTTGAGTGCTCACTGCAGGTTATTTTTCAAAAGTTGTTTAATTCAGTAAATGTTTAATAAATGTGGCGTGCTCCGCGGAATGTGAACAAAACGCGGCTCATCCGGACCTCCGATCCCTCAAGCAAACAGGTGAATGTTTAGTACTAAACAAGTATTCAAAGCGCACTTACCTGCTTGACAGATCGGCGGTCCGGACTCAACATTCATGTTTGCTTGAGGGATCGGCGGTCCGGATGAGCCACGCCCCGTCTCAAAAGCTCCAGCGTCGGCTGCGACGCCACCCACATTCAGCGGCGCGCACCACGCCGAGTGTGGGCGGCGCCCGCATTCAGCGGCGCATGCCACAAATGTGACGCATTGAACAAAGGAAGCAGTGTGAGCAGGAGGAGGAAGAAAAGGAGAAGTGGAGAGAGGAAAAGCTGCGGAAACGAGAGTAGAAACTGAAGGAGCACGAGAAGAAGAACCAGAAGAAATTAAGGAAGCTTAACTTTCATGCTCTGGTTCTTCCTGAAATAACCTGAACCACTTCCCCTTCCTGTTGATGAAAGGAGATTTGCTGGGGGCATCAGTGTCACTAAATCCAGGGGAGATGTTGACGAGAAACAAATATGGAGCACCGAGTGGTCTCAGTGGAGCGCGTCACAAATGTTTAATAATATTTAATATTGTTTGGTTAATAAAAAAATTGGTTCCTAAAAAAAAGTTTAATGGTTTAATTTATAAATATGTTAATAAAATGGTTTAATATGTTAACAATGTTTAAATGGTTCCATAAATAACTTTCTTTTAACACATATTTCATACAAAATTGATGTACTTTTTTCATTTTAAAGGGTTTATGGGGCAGTCTTGGGAGCCTTGGAACGAATCATTTACATGTAAAATGCACCTCTACTTAGGAAAACTCCACGAAAATGTCTCTGGAACAGATTAATTTTGTGAGAAGGGGGCCGACTGTATGTGACACATACATATAAAGATAGATCCTCTCTCTCTCTCTCTATATATATATATATATATATATATATATTCCATTCCTATTAGAAGTATGACATATAATTAAACATTATCCTATGGTACACTTAACAGGCTCTGGAAGAGGGGCGTGGTTGAGATGAGGAGAAGCAGAAGGATACATTTCTGAACTCCTGCCAAAAGTTTCGAAAAAAGAAACAAATTGACTCCAGAATGAATCGGACAAGAGTGAAACTCTCTGTAAATCTGACCAGAGAGGAACCAGGAGTTTAAACACTGGACATAATGATATTGATAAGATGATTATGTAGAGAGAGCGAGAAAGAGGTTAAAAGTTTTCTAAGTGTTTAATTTCATGTTCCCCCACGAGAATGAACTTTTTTTGTTTATGTTCATGTTGATTGGCTCAATTTGCCATATTCTAAAGTTGACATTAGTGTTGATTGGCTCATTTTACTTGGGAAAATGCTTAAAATAACTGTTTAAAGGAACAGCACCGGGAGGGAAAAGTAAGGGAAGTCTTATTTATTTATTCTGTTTATTTTCAGCTTTCATGTAAGTAGTTTGGGCGATTCACAAAATGAATAACAAATACCAGTGAAATTATTATTCATGTTTTCAACCTCGATGGTAATAAGCACTGACCATTCCACTCCGCTGGTACATTTTAATAAGCGCCCACCCACTCCAATTTAAGCGCCCTGGGCGCTTATTACGTCGAAAACGGTAATAGCAATCTCCACTTTTCGACAGTCCCTCACAAGTTTCTCATTCACTCTAAATTTTCTTTCTGATGCTTGATTACCATTTTCTGCTGCATATTTCACTACTTGCAGCTTGTAATCTGCAGAGTACGATTTTAATTTTTATGCTGTTTTTGTTCAGTCCAGTTGTTGTCTTAAATTTACCGTTTACGTTGCAATCTTGAATTTTCAGTGGTACAGAATTAGTAGGTAGTAGTAGATTGTTTAACAGAGCAAGCCAAACATATTTGTCTTTGGCTTTAAAGGTTTATTTGTTCATGTGTTGACTTGTGAGGTACAGAGTATTTCCTTTGTTGATGTAAATGCAAAATTCTCCGCCTTTTGTCTTACCGGGGTTGTCTGTTATTCTGTGATATTTGGTGAAGCTCAGTAGCATTGTCGGGTATTCCTCCGTGTAGCCATGTTTCCGTGAATATCATGACATTACAGTTCATAAGTCTCCTGCTGTCTGTGATCCAAAGTAGTAGCTCATCCATCTTCTTCACCAAGGACCGCACATTAGCGAGGAAAACGGTGGGTAAAGAAAGCCAGTGCAGTGTTGGCTTTAGCTGAGCTCTGAGCCCTCCTCACTTCCCTCGCCTTTGTTTACGGCCTCAACGCTGCCTGTGAGCGTTTCCAGTCGGCCGAGTAGTCTGCACAGCATCAGGTGTTCTTCTGAGCTCTGAGATCAGATGGAGGTTGCTGATATAACAGTCAGAGTTTTGTAATCCAATATCCAGAAGCTCTTTTCGGGTGTAAGATGTGAGCGAGAAGCCGTTCTGTACGAACAGATTCGACATGAGCAGGAAGATCGTGGCTAATTTGCAAAATCGGAGGAGATCTCGCGTTGTTCACATCTTGGTTCTAATAATACATAGTAGGTTGGGGCAAGAACAAACTTGTTATGTTCAAGTGGGATTTACGAGAATCTCGAGTTTAGAAAGTATTGTTATATAAATATGTAAATGCCTCTCCACTCATCTGATGATGAAGAGTTTTCTTTTATATGAGGAATCTACTTTTCCTTTCGACTATTCCCTTCAGGGGTCGCCACAGCAAATCATCTGGCTTCATCTCACCCTGTCCTCTGCATCTTCTCTTACGCCAATGACCTTCACCAACTCCATAAATTTCTTCTTTGGTCTTCCTTTAGGCCTCCTGCCTGGTATATGAGGGCTATATGTGCATATAAAAATATCAGTGAAATGTCTTGACACAGGGGCGTTAACCTTATTAAAATACAACATTGGTAAATGAGGTCCATTATTTATCTGCTTGGAACACATGGAGCACATGGACTGACAGTATTAATAATCCATTAATACTCCAGAATTTATATTTGAGAATAAAATATGAACTGAACCCAGAGGCTTTACTTAACCTGTAACCTGAATATTATACGGGATTGATCTTTCTTCTTCTTCTTCTTTTCCTTTCGGCGGTTTCCTTCAGGGGTCGCCATAGCGAATCACCTGCCTCCATCTCACCCTATCCTCTGCATCTTCTTCTATTACACCAACTACCTTCATGTCCGCCTTTACCACATCTATAAATAAGATAAGATAAGATACAGCTTTATTAATCTCACAATGGAGAAATTCACTGTAACGGGCTCTTGAGGTACCATCAGTAGGGGGTGCAAAAATAGATACATATACAAACATACACACATACATATATATTATATAAGTAAATAGATACATAAATAGTATAAATTAATAAACAATAAAAGAAAAGAAGGGAACAACTTTATAGACTGGCCTATATTCACGTGTACATGTATCTGAGTGCAGAGTAGATGGGTTGATATGGTTGACAGTCAGTGGGGTAGATGTGGTTGATTAAAGTGCACGGGGTTTTTATTGCACATAACCGGTATTTTCACAGACAGTTACAAAGTGGCGTTGTACAGTCTGACAGCGGTGGGAATGAACGACCTGCGGTAGCGCTCCTTCCTGCACTGAGGATGTCTCGGTCGTCCACTGAAGGAGCTGCTCAGCTTCTCTACAGTCTGGTTCAGTGGGTGAGAGCTGTTGACCATGATGGATGTGAGCTTTGCTACCATCCTCCTCTCACTCACCTCCTCCACAGAGTCCAGTGGGCAGCCTAGGACAGAGCTGGGCCTCCTGACCAGCTTGTTCAGTCTCTTTCTGTCCCGCTCTGTGCTGCCCGGGGCCCAGCAGATGGCAGCGGAGAGGATTGCAGAGGCTACCACAGAGTGATAAAAAGTCCTGAGCAGAGGTCTGTTCTTCTCTTTGGTGGTCCTCTAGGCCTTCTGCCTGGTAGTTCCATCCTCAGCATCCTACTACCAATATACTCGCTATCCCTCTTCTGCACATGTCCAAACCATCTCAGTCTAGCCTCTCTGACTGTCTCCAATACCTCTAACATGTGCTGTCCCTCTGATGTACTCATTCCTGATCCTATTCATCCTCGTTACTCCCAAAGAGAACCTCAACATTTTTATCTCTGCAACCTCCAGCTCTGCCCCTGTCTTTTTCCCAGTGGCGCTGTTTCTAAACCATACAACATCGCTGGCCTCAACACCGTCCTGTACACTTTTCCTTTCATTCTTGCCGATACCTTCCTATCACACCGGACACTTTTCTCCAACCATTCCAACCTGCCTGCACACGCTTCTTCACCTCTTTTCCACACTCTCCACTGCTCTGGATTGTTGAGCCCTGTCACGTCACCATTCCTCTTGGGTCCTTGTCATCCACACAGATGTATTCTGTCTTACTGAGGCTAACCTTCAATCCTCTCCTTTCCAGGGCATACTTCTACCTCTCTAGATTTTCCTGCACTTGTTCTCTGCTTTCACTACAGATCACAATGTCATCTGCAAACATCATAGTCCAGGAAGATTCTTGTCTAACCTCGTCTGTCAGCCTGACCATCACCATAGCAAACAAGAAGGGGCTCAGAGCTGACCCTTGATGCAGTCCCACCTCCACCTTGAATTTTTCGGTCACGCCGACAGCACACCTCACCACTGTCTGACATCTCTCACACATGTCCTGCACCACTCTAACATACTTCTCTGCCACTCCAGACTTCCTCATGCAATACCACAGGTCTTCTCTCGGCACCCTGTCATATGCTTTCTCCAGATCCACAAAGGCACAATGCAGCTCCCTCGGACCTTCTCTGTACTTCTCTATTAACATCCTCAAAGCAAACACTGCATCTGTGATGCTCTTTCTGTTGTTCACAAATGCTGACCTCTCCCCTTAATCTAGCTTCCACTATTCTTTCCCATAACTTCATCGTATGGCTCATCAACTTTATCCCTCTATAGTTGCCACAACTCTGCAAGTCTCCATTGTTCTTAAAAATGGGCACAAGCACACTTCTCCTCCATTCCTCTGGCATGTGCTCACTCTCTAAGACCTTGTTGAATGTTCTTGTCAGGAAATCTACTGCTACCTCTCCTAAACACTTCCATACCTCCACCGGTATGTCATCAGGACCAACTGCCTTTCCACTCTTTATCCTCTTCAGTGCCCTCCTCACTTCACCCTTACTAATCTTTGCTACTTCCTGGTCCTCAACAGTCACCTCTTCTACTCCTTTTCTCTCTCTCTCATTTTCCTCATTCTTCAGCTCCTCAAAGTACCCTTTCCATCTTCCCAGCACACTTCTGTCATCAGTCAATACATTTCCCTCTCTGTCCTTGATCACTCTAACTTGCTGCACGTCCTTCCCATCTCCATTTCTCTGCTGTGCCAACCTGTATAAATCATTTTCTGTCTCCTCACTGTCCAACCTAGCATACAAGTCATCATACGCCCTCCGTTTAGCCTTTGACACCGCTACCTTCACCTTACGCTGGGTCTCCCTGTACTCCTGTTCACTCTTTTCGGTCCTCTCAATGTCCCACTTCTTAGCTCACCTCTTCCTTTGTACACACTCCTGCATTTCCTCATTCCACCACCAAGTCTCCTTATCTACTTTCCTTCCAGATGACACACCAAGTACTCTCCTATCTGTCTCCCTGATCACATTAGCTGTAGTTTTCCAGTCCTCTGGAAGCATTTCCTGGCCACCCAAAGCCTGTTTCAACTCCTCCTTAAAGACAACACGACACTCTTTTTCACTTTTTCAGCTTCCACCACTTTGTCTTCCCCTCTGATTTTGCCTTCACCTTCCTCACCATCAGCGTCATCTTGCACACCACCATCCTATGCTGTTTGGCAACACTCCCACCCACTACTACTTTGCAGTCACTGACTTCCTTCAAAATACATCGCCTGCACAAGATGTAGTCTACCTGTGTGCTCCTACCTCCGCTTTTATAAGTCACCCTATGCTCCTGTCTCTTCTGGAAGAAAGTATTCACCACAGCCATTTCCATCCTTTTTGCAAAATCTACCAACATCTGTCCTCCTGCACCAACATGTCCATTGAAGTCTGCCCCAATGACCACTCTTTCACCACTGGTTGTACTCTGCATCACTTCATCGAACTCATTCCAGAATCTCTCCTTCTCGTCTAGCTCACATCCTGCCTGTGGGGCATAAGCACTAACAACATTGACCATCACGCCTTCAATTTCTAACTTGAGGGTCATCACTCTGTCTGACACTCTTTCCACTTCTAGAACATTCCTGACCAACCCCTCCTTCAAGATGACTCCTACTCCAATTCTCTTCCCATCCACACCATTAAAAAAAACATCTTAAACCCTGCTCTTAAGCTTCTAGCCTTGCTACTTTTCCACCTGGTCTCCTGAACACACAGTATGTCCACCTTCCTCCTCTTCATCATGTCAGCCAGCTCTCTACCTTTTCCTGCCATAGTTCCAACGTTCAAAGTCCCTACTTTCAGTCCTAGACTCATGCCTTTCCTCTCTCTGCCTACTCTGCCACCTCTCCTTCTGCAACAGGATTAATCTTTCCTCTTCTCTATATTCACAGCAGAGGAGGATGATTCCCAAAAGCACAGCCGCAGCCCTCCAAAAGAATCGCCCTAATTGTGAGTGTAAATGAGAATTTGTACAACTATTTTATATTTATGTTTCAATTTTGCAAACTTTCAATTCCGCTGGTTTTGTTTACCACGGCTACCAGATTGCGTTGGTGTAATCTCCGTCATCTTTTCTTCATGTCATTGCCCTCTACATTGAAATTAAATTAAAATTTAAATAATTGTTGAATATCCCGATTTTCTTTTTAGTTTTTAAGCGAAGGCTTATTCTGCTGTGGAACAGTTCGGCTGAGGCAAGGTCAATAGCAAACTTGCTAGATGAAAAGACCGTTTTCAACACTGAGAAACAAGAGGCAGCATTCAGTAAAGATATCAAAAGATTCATAGATCCAGAAATCGATGTCATCAAGACCTCAGATCTGAATCCAAATCCAGACATCTCTCAAGAGGAACTAGAAGCGTTCTGGGAACAAAATGTGAGACATTTGGATCACGGACCTCACGTGTAATTTATCAAAATTTAGTCTGTAATTTCTCCAGTAGTCATAAAATTCTTCAACAAAACGAAGCCTCGGGTTTCAGCCTGCGTGTTCCTGGTAGGTTAAAAAAAAATGTAATGAAAAATATGAATTAAAACAATCCTTAATTATGCTTTAACATAAAGTTGAACAGAATTAGAGTTGTTATATCTTTACAGGGATGAAATCAATCATGCTGAAGTAAAAAAAAAAAAAAAAAGTTTGCTGATTGTAAGTAAACCTATATACTATTACCAAATGCAATAAAACATCTCTCAGATAAAGTTTATGTTCTGTAATTGATGGTTTTGTATTTTATCAAATTTATGTGGATCTCAACCCAAAACAATGGAAAGTACAAACCAGGGTAAGTGAATTAATTTCTAAAATAATCACAGATTTGTTAGTGTACTTTCCAGAAAGTCGTACTCCAGAACTGTATCAAATTTAAAGTTTTAGTTAAAGGATCACATGTTCGTATGAGGTGTTTTATCTCTGAGACGGAGGAATTTTAACCAGAATCCCCGTGTAATGATTTTGGCTCTTTTAACAGAATTCCGATCAAATTCATTAAGAGCTCCATCTTCACTCCACCAAATCTAAATCTATAGGCATATATTAGTCACAAGTTATACCACAACTTAGTGGGACTCTGGGCGAACGCAGGATACACCCTGAACTGCTCACCAGTGCGTTGCATGGCCAAGATGCATACAAATAACCTAAACCTCAGTTGCTCTCCAGGAGCCCCTAATGTGTGTGGCAGCACACTGCTCCGTGTGCGTGTGTGTGAAACAGAATGTATGTGTATGTATTTATAAAAAGAGGTGTGTGTGCGCTTGGATGTGTTAAATACAGCGGCAATCATTTCCTCTTACAGGATTATTACAGTATAGCACCTATATCTAGGAGCAATCTGGCACAGTCAGCCTAACATGTCAGTTTTTGGACGGTGGGAGAAAACCAGGAGAACATCCATTCAAGCACAGGAAGAACATCTAAAGTCCACACAAATAGCCTTTTGAATCCAATGTCTCGAAGCCAGGACCTTTTTGCCGTGAGGCAGACTTGCTAACCAATAAACCTTTGTGCTGCCCACGTAAAAAAGATCTAAAAAAAGTTCTACCATCTATGCTTGTCTGCTCCAAGATAAACAGTTCAGTTCATTTTCTGTAACCGCTTAATCCTAATTTGGGTCGCGGGGAGGCTGGTGTCCATCCCAGCCAACTTCGGGTGAGGGCAGAGTACATACAGCCTGGACAGCTCGCCAGGCCATTGCAGGGCGGAAACACGCCGACGGCTTTGCAGCCTACTCTTTACGAAAGTCGGCAATGATTCTTTTACATGCCTCACACCATAGACAGTGGGGAGACATGGCCGGCCTTTGATACCCCAGTTAGCTGCACTGGGGGGGCATGACAACCTTGTTGAGAGTGGGACTCGAACCCCCAACCTTTTGATCAGCGATCCAGCGCCCTATACCACTAGACCACCACTGCCCAATCAAGGTAAACAGGATATGGATTTTATATTTACAGTAATTGGCTTGAACTAGCTTTTAAAGTTGAACTCCGACTCCATGGTCTCTGACTTTTCAGAGCCACAAACACTAAAATTCAGTTTAAATTTATATGGCATCATTGCCACTGTTATTCTGACCAACTCTTTCAGGCTTCTCATTTATTTATCTAATTTTATTATATGACTGCTCAAAAGCTGGTTTTACATTGATACGGATTGTGTCCAAGTACATATTATTTGGGTTTATTCACATGTTTACATCTCTGAATTCTAAAAAGGTATGCTTTTCTCTTTGTATTACAGGGTACACATTGTCCTACTGGGGAAAAGGGAAATCAAAAAAAGCAAAACTTTAAAACTATTGCTGACGATGTAGATTTTGGTTCCCAGAAAAATCAAGAAATGTGTGGCTGTCCACAGAGTATGGAGAGGAAAAACTCTAACAATCGTAAACACACCAGACATCTTCAGTTTCCCAGAGGAGACAGTAAGAAGAGAGTTGGAAAGCATTTCATATTTGTGCTTTCCCGGACCAAATGTTCTGCTGCTGTTAGTTAGGCCTTCCAAAGTTCACACCAGAGAATGAACAAAGGCTGAAGTTCATCTCAAGTTTGTTTGATCAAGATGATTTAAATACTCAATGGTCATCTTGACGAACAACAAAAGACAGACACCAAGTTGTGCTCAGTTACTAAAAGAATGTGGAGAAAGACAGTACAACAACATGCTTGATTATTATGAAGTGTTAATGACCACGATTGAGAACATTGTACATGAACACAATGAAACATGTCTCAAGTCCACCAAAGAAAAGTCTGAAAACATCAAACCAACTTTGGTTCTGTGCAGGAAAACAGGACCAGAGAAGACTTTACTAACCGAGGCCATTTTGGGCTCGAAAGAGCTTCATTCAGTCAGCTCATCAGTGTGAACTCAGGAAAACTCAGGAGGAAGCATGTGGACATTTGGTTTCCCGAGTGGAGCTGCCTGCGTTACAGGAGAAAAGTCAGAAAGAAGCAATGGAGGAATCTTTCAAGTGCATCTCATTCTGTGAGCCTGAGGGAGCTCATGTTTTCCTCCTGGTCCTACCTGTGGGTCTCATTACTGATGAAGACAAAGAAGAGTTACAGACCATCCAGAACATCTTCGGCTCTCAACTCAATGACTTTTTCAAGATTCTTTTTACTGTGGAGTCAGCTTCCACAGATTAAGCTGTTGTGAACTTTGTAAAAGAAAACACGGACATTCAGAAAGTTCTTCAGGACTTGAGGAAAAGATTTCATGCTCAACATTAAGGGCAAACAGCTTATCGATGATCTGTTGAATTCGGTCAACGAGGATAAATCTTGCACAACATACGTTTGAACAGGTACAAATAGAAAAAAAAGCAACAGACTGAAATCAAGCTGCTAAAAAAATATCTCCCTGGATACCTGCAAGTATTTTACGATAATAATTTTATATTTTTGCATAATTTCCTAAAAGTGTTAAACACAAAGTGCAGCATTTGGCAGACACTCTTATCCAGAGCAACTTACAATTATCAGGGTTTTTTTTTTTTTTTTATACAACTGAGCAATTGAGGTTCCCAACAGTGGTGATAGTAGGAATTGAACCGCTGACCTTCGGATCAGTAACCCATCACCTCATCCACTAAGCCACCACTGCTCTTAATAGTTTAATAAAGAGGATTAAGCCAAACTATAGCATTAAAAAGGCTTACATATCCATGTCTGCATGCCTTAAAACAGGAGTGTTCCTTTTCCAACATACAAGCTACTTATAGAATGACCAAGTCACAAAGATCTACCCACTACAAAAATGTAAAACATATTCATTTTAAAGTATATTGAGGATTCCTTGTAAGTTTATTCACCTTGCCTAACCGCATGAGCCAATATTACATAACACAATACAATTAACTATGAACATTTTTTTGTAAGTACAGTAAACCATTGACATTCACGGGGGTACGGTTCCGGGCCATCCCGCGAATCGAGATAATCCGCGAGTTCTATACGCGGAAGTAAAACCCCATGGAACATGTCAAATGAGCGAATGAGCAGCCGGCAGTAAAATAATTACATGCGCTAAAATATGTTTCTTAAACACATTCACAGACAGTCTTAATGTCGTAAAATATAGTAATGATGAAGAAACACTTTAATTTTGTTCTGTGATATTTAGTAATAAAATATATAAACATTATACAGCCTATACTGTTGTAAAGCACTCGTTTTTAAAGTCTTTTTCAATTATTATTCCAGTACAGTACCCAAGTTAATTCTGAGAATGTTTGTGCGTGAGATTTTATGTTCTGTAGCATGTTTGACAAATGATACCAAAAGGATAAACTTTATTACGCTTCATGTCCTTTTACATTGAACTTGTGACTGACGTGTCCCAAGATGGCGCCGCCTAGAGGGCAACATCGCGGAGTTCTCAGAGTCAAATTGTTTTTATACGTTTTAATTTGTTTGTTCATGTTTTGCACTATGCTCGTCTGTGATCGGTCGACCCCACTACAGCTAAGATCAGCTTCGGGCAACTAAGCACGCAACAACTCCTATCGTGAGCTGCTATGCAATGCTATGCTGCGGGAGCTCAATGCTAACAATAAGCCCAGGCGGAGTTCTCAGATTCTCCGGCGCTTGGTTAGCACTTCCGGCCATACTGCTTTAAAATGTTCAGTCCCTGCGAAACAAGATGGACGAGCTTCATGCTCAGATTGCAGCGCAGAGGGATCTACAGGACTGTGTTTCTGTGAAACATGGCTCGAGGAGAGTACACCCAATAAGATGAACAAACAAAACAACAAATAAAAACTAACAATAGCATGCTAGCTCCGCTAATAGCATGTTAACTCCGCTTAGTTATACACGCCGAAAGATACTCCGATCTTATCGCTGTAGTACAGTCGACCGGTCGTAGGCGAGCATCGTCCAAAACATGAACAAACAAAACAAGTAATAAAACGAACAAAGAAACAATTTGACTCCGAGAACTCTGCGACGTCGCCCTCTGGGCAGCGCCATCTTGGAGACGTCACTCCAACTTCAATGTAAAAGGACATGAAGAGTACTGTAATAAAGTTTATCCTTTTGGTATCGTTTGTTAAACATGCTCCAGAACATAAATTCTCACGCATAAACATGAACTTGGGTACTGTACTGGAATAATAATTGAAAAACATTTTAATACAACAGTTCAGAGAAAGGACAAAGTCTTATTTCTTCAGAAGAGACATCCAACGTTTTCTATCGCTTACTCAGAGAAGACGCAATGTGTTTGAGTGGTATCATAAAGCTTAACTGGTAATTAAAACACACAAAAAAGAGGCTCATTGACAACTTGTGCGCGAACGAGGAAAAGGGGGCGGGACATCAGCTCAACCAATCAAGAGGAAGGAGGACAGCCATTGGCTGAATTTGAATCACATGCCGGTTGCACGGCAGTCAGCGAATACTCAAACCGTGGGTGCAAAACCACGAATAGTCAAGGGCCTACTGTACCCGAGCTCACTTTGATGACTTGCACCGAATTGAATCAGCCAGGGATGCATAGTCCGGACAGTAGCTGCTGACAGCCAGCCTCAAGCACACTTCAAAAATCTTTTCTTTTCCTTTCGGCTGTTCCCTTCAGAGGTCGCCACAGCGAATCATCTGCCATCATCTCACCCTATCCTCTGCATCTTCTTCGCTTACACCAACTGCCTTCAGCTCTTCCTTCACCACATCCATGAATCGTCTCTTTGGTCTTCCTCTAGGCCTTCTGCCTGGTAGTTCCAACCTCAGCATCCTACTACCAATATACTCGCTATCCCTCCTCTGTACATGTCCAAACCATCTCAATCTAGCCTCTCTGCCTTGGTCTCCAAAACCTCTTACATGTGCTGTCCCTCTGATGTACTCATTCCTGATGCTTCGAGATCGACTGGTAGCTCGCGATCGACACATTGAGCACCCCTGTGCTGTAGCTCACACGCACGCCCAGTGATTCACCTCCTGTGTTTCACAGCAGAAATTATGGACTTTATCATAGGCCTTGTTAACCCTCTCCAAACGTAGTGTTTAGTCAGGACCATCTTTTCTTTTCGGCTTTTTCCCCATTTGAGAGTCACCACAGTGAATCATCTGATTCGCACGCTTGATTTGGCATGGGTTTTTACGTCGGATGTCCTTCCTGTCACAACCCTTTAGCGAGGGACAGAAACACGTTGACGGCTTTGCAGCCTGCTCTTTACGAAAGTCAGAAATGGTTCTTTTACATGCCTCTCACCATAGACAGTCAGAGACATGGCCCAACTTTGATAACCCAGTTAGCTGCACTGGGGGTTGGTCAGGACCATAAATTTCTGTTTTGAAATCACTCCAAATTACCTTTGTTCCAGAATTCCTGAGGCTTGTCTCTGTGCTCTTTGGTGTATTGTAAGTGGGCTGCCTACTTCTGGCAGCTTGACCCTGTAGCCCATTTTCAATCAAGTGTCTCCTTAATGTGTAACTGTATGGGTTTGGATTCCATACTCATGACCAGTGTTCCCACATGGATAAGTTGGTGCAACGGCGGTGCAAATTTTAGAATGGCGCAAGGAATTATTGGTGCTGTGCCAGTAATTTTTTGTGTCTTTGTTATAAGCTCCACAATCAACAACTCGTTTGTAAATAATATTAAAAAGCTGTTAAAATGTTCGCCATCTATCGGAAATATACCAATTAACGAATGACGCATTTTGGGGCAGACTGGTTCCGTACCCCCAAGGTCTTATTAGGTTAGCTGTACAATGAGTGAATTCTATCAATGTACACAACCGTGCATGAGAACATCAGTGTAAGTAAGAACCTCGACCGTATCCGGCTGATTCTGATCCGGAAGACAAATTTTATTAATGATTTCAAGTTGATATTGTAACTTGTTTTCACTTGTTAAAATAAATTGTAAGCTACCTATTAACTATGAATAAAAGTTAAAACCACTGAAGTTCTGTCAGTATACGCACTAATTCATCATCATCCTCCACTTCATCCGGTGTTGGATTGAGGTGGCAGCCATTCCGCTACCCAGCCACTTCCTCCAGCTCTCCTGGCGTGACACCAAGGCATTCCCAGACTAGCTGAGCGACCTAATCCCTCCAGTGTGTTCAGGGTCAACTCTGGGGTCTCTTCCCGGTCTGACATGCCCAAAACACCACATCAGGAAGGCGTTCGTGAGACATTCTAACCAGATGCCTGAGCCACCTCAACTGGCTCCTCTCAATGCCGAGGAGCAGTGGTTCTACCCCGAGCTCCTCTTGGTGGGATGAGCTTCTCACCCTAAGGGAGAGAGCCCTGCCACCTGGCGAAGGAAGCTCATTTCAGCCGCTTGTATCCTCGATCTTTCACAAATTTTTTTTTTTACATTTTTGAATCAACACGTCTCCTCATGGCCCCAGATTTTAATTACAAATTTTGAAAAAAATTTTATGGGGGAGGACCCTAGACCTCCCTGCACGATATCCCCTTCCACCCCACGCTTCTTGCGCCTTGGTCTTTACAGCCAATGCCTCCAGTGTCCAAATCATCTGAACACAATATCGGTGCAAGGAATAATAAAATTAGTTGAACTAACCTACCTGGGCCAACCTAATGCTCTCATGGTGGCCAAGTTTCTTCAAAGGCAGATATGGACCGATAGTGATTTCTGGTCCTCGTCAGCCACTGACCAGATGATCACTCCTTCTGGTGGATTTTCAGTCCTCTGCCTTTCTTATAAACTTCTTGCATACAACACACTATTCATTGATTGCCTTCTGTATCAAAGTTCCCAGATCCACCCGGCTACCAGTGTCACTGTGGGGGTTGCTCCTGGATGACAGCTGCCACAGACTTATCCAATTTGCATTGTGGGTCTGGACTCCTCTTGAAGCAGCCCACCTTCTAGTTGTTGTCGCAAAAAAAAAAAAAATTCAGGGTTCCACAGTGGGTTACTAACCCACCTTAGCTTAGTGCCTGGTCCCTTATTTGAGACCTCTGTTGTTTTAGTCTTTCCCAGCTGTCTTATAGCTATGCAAGGAATAATTGGGACTGAGGCCCATCTGTCCGTCCAAGCCTACCACTGTGAGTGTGACGGATTTTGGGGGCTCAGCCGGGATCTGAACACAGTAATCCAAGCTAGAAATCATAAAATATCAATTGCTCATGTCAAATATGGTTAAAGAATTTTTGAAGAGAAAAGTAATTAGCAGGGAAGAATTGCTGCAGCAAAGGAAGCCCTTCTTGAAACAGGCATGTTCTGTTCTTATTGAGGCTCCACCCAGTACTAGTAAAAAAGAGGGGTGGGGGAGCTTGTACAGCTATTAACTGCAAACTTTATAGAAACAGGTCAAATGGACCCAGGTGCTGAGACACGAGAACACACCGACCTTAGACATTAAAATTGCAATTAGAAAGGCAAAGCTTAGGTTAGAGCAAGACAGACAATTAAAGTATTTAGAGATTGAAGCTGAATTTTGGGGGGGGGAAAAAAGGCTAAAATTTGATAATGAAAATCAATCCCATCACTCAGACAGACAGGCCGAGGTCCCAATTATGGAAAAACAAACGATGGTAAAAAGGACACTTTAGAATTTTAATCAATATATTAAAACACCAAAATACAAGGTTTGTACAAAGTCATTTGAAAATTAAAATGATTATTCTCAGCGTTCCGTGACGCATTCTTCCCAAATTAATACATGTATTTCATGGTATTACAACTTCTTCTTTTCCTTTCGGCTGTTCCCTTCAGGGGTCGCCACAGCAAATGATCTGCCTCCATCTCTCCCTATCCTCTGCATCTTCTACTCTTACTCCAACGACCTTCATGTCCGCCTTCACTGCATCCATAAATCTTCTCTTTGGTCTTCCTCTGGGCCTTTTGCCTGGTAGTTCCAACCTCAGCATCCTACGACCAATATACTCACTATCCCTCCTCTGTACATGTCCAAACCATCTCAATCTAGCCTCTCTGACTTTGTCTCCAAAACATCTAACATGTGCTGTCCCTCTGATGTACTCATTTCTGATCCTATCCATCCTCGTTACTCCCAAAGAGAACCTCAACATTTTCATCTCTGCTACCTCCAACTCTGACTCCTGTCTTTTCCCCAGGGCCACTGTCTCTAAACCATACAACATTGCTGGCCTCATCACCGTCTTGTACACTTTTCCCTTCATTCTTGCCGATACTCTCCTATCACACATCACACCGGACACTTTTCTCCATCCATTCCAACCTGCCTGCACGCGCTTCTTCACCTCTTTTCCACACTCTCCATTGCTCTGGATTGTTGAGCCTAAGTACTTAAAATCCTCCACCTTCTTTATCTCTGCCCCCTGTAACCTCAAAGTTCCTCTTGGGTCCTTGTCGTTCACACACATGTATTCTGTCTTACTAAGACTAACCTTCAATCCCCTCCTTTCCAGGGCATACCTCCACCTCTCTAGATTTTCCTCCACTTGGTCTCTGCTCTCACTACAGATCACAATGTCATCTGCAAACATCATAGTCCATGGAGATTCTTGTCTAACCTCATCTGTTAGCCTGTCCATCACCATAGCAAACAAGAAGGGGCTGAGAGCTGACCCTTGATGTAGTCCCACCTCCACCTTGAACTCTTCTGTCACACCGACAGCACACCTCACCACTGTCTTACATCTATCATACATGTCCTGCACCACTCTAACATACTTCTCTGTCACTCCAGACTTCCTCATACAATACCACAGTTCTTCTCTCGGCACCCTGTCATATGCTTTCTCCAGATCCACAAAGGCACAATGCAGCTCCGTCTGACCTTCTCTGTACTTCTCCATTAACCTCCTCAAGGCAAACACTGCATCTGTGGTGCTCTTTCTTGGCATGAAACCAAACTGTTGTTCACAAATGCTGACCTCTGCCCTTAGTCTAGCTTCCACTATTCTTTCCCATAACTTCATCGTATGGCTCATCAACTTTATCCCTCTGTAGTTGCCACAACTCTGCACGTCTCCCTTGTTCTTAAAAATGGGCACCAGCACACTTCTCCTCCATTCCTCTGGCATCCTCTCACTCTCTAAGACCTTGTTAAATGTTCTTGTCAGAAAATCTACTGCTACCTCTCCTAGACACTTCCATACCTCCACCGGTATGTCATCAGGACCAACTGCCTTTCCATTCTTCATCCTCTTCAATGCCCTCCTCACTTCACCCTTACTAATCTTTACTATTTCCTGCTCCTCAACGGTCCCCCCTTCTACTCTTTTTTTTGCTCTCATTTTCCTCATTCATTAGCTCTTCAAAGTACTCTTTCCATCTTCCCAGCACACTTCTGTCATCGGTCAATACATTTCCCTCTCTGTCCTTTATCAATCTAACTTGCTGCACGTCCTTCCCATCGCTATTTCTCTGCTGTGCCAACCTGTATAAATCATTTTCTCCCTCCTTACTTTCCAACCGAGCATACAAGTCATCAAACGCGCTCTGTTTGGCCTTTGACACTGCTACCTTTGCCTTACGCTGTGTCTCCCTGTACTCCTGTTTACTCTCTTCGGTCCTCTCAATGTCCCACTTCTTCTTAGTTAACCTCTTCCTTTATACACACTCCTGCACTTCCTCATTCCACCACCAAGTCTCCTTATCTACTTTCCTTCCAGATGACACACCAAGTATTCTCCTACCGGTCTCCCTGATCACATTAGCTGTAGTTGTCCAGTCATCTGGAAGCACTTCCTGACCACCCAAAGCCTGTTTCAACTCCTCTTGAAGACAACCTGACACTCTTCCATTTTCAACTTCCACCACTTTGTCTTCTGCTCTGCCTTTACCTTCTTCACCTTCCTCACCATCAGCATCATCCTGCACACCACCATCCTATGCTGTTTGGCAACACTCTCACCCGCTACTACTTTGCAGTCACTGACTTCCTTTAAATTACATCGCCTGAACAAGATGTAGTCTACCTGTGTGCTCCTACCTCCACTTTTATAATTCACCCTATGCTCCTCTCTCTTCTGGAAGAAAGTATTAACCACAGCCATTTCCATCCTTTTTGCAAAATCTACCAACATCTGTCCTTCTGCGTTCCTGTCCTGGATACCAAACCTACCCATCACTTCCTCGTCCCCTCTGTCCTCCTGCACCAACATGTTCATTGAGGTCTGCCCCAATGACCACTCTTTCACCTCTGGGGGTACTCTGCATCACTTCATCTAACTCCCTCCAGAATGTCTCCTTCTCTTCTCGCTCACATCCTGTCTGTGGGGCATAAGCACTAACAACATTGACCATCACACCTTCAATTTCTAACTTGAGACTCATCCCTCTGTCTGACACTCTTTTCACGTCTCGAACATTCCTGACAAACTCCTCCTTCAAGATGACTCCGACTCCATTTCTCTTCCCATCCACACCATGATAAAACGGCTTAAACCCTGTTCCTATGCTTCTAGCCTCTTGTTACCTTTCCACCTGGTCTCCTGAACACACAGTATGTCCACCTTCCTCCTCTGCATCATGTCAGCCAGCTCTCTACCTTTTCCTGCCATAGTTCCAACGTTCAAAGTCCCTACTCTCAGTCCTAGACTCATGCCTTTCCTCTTTTCTCTCTGGCAACGGACACGCCTCCCGCCTCTCCGTCTTCGACCAACAGTAGTCCAATTTCCATCAGCACCCTGTTGGTTGACGGCACTGATGGCGGTCGTTGTTAACCCGGGCCTCGACCGATCCGGTATGTCATTCTTTCTTGTGATTCGCATAGTTTATTTGGAATTTGTCTTACGCCGGATGCCTTTCCTGACGCAACCCTCTGCATTTATCCGGGCTTGGGACCGGCGTGAGGGAGAGACACTGGTTTGTGCTCCCCCACCCCCCCACCCCACGGCTGCATTAAACATCTTTGGGACTGATTTGGTAATTGGGGGGGAATTCCACATCGTCACGTGACACCTTGCACTTGGTAAATGAGGCTTGAGATTTTCCCCCCTTTTCCAGAGTCTCTCTCTGACTCGTTTTTTAGCCTTCAAAAATCCTACAATCTGCCATGATATGATTTTGGCTTTTTACAGAAGAAACAAGTTACAGTACATTTGATTTCTTCCCCTTGACACTACCTGCCGACTTCTGTTCTGGGGATTTACTACATTCAGGGTTTTGCTGCTGATTCCTAGCTTTATAAAAAGGTTTCTGGTGGCACCTAGTGTGGATTAATGCATACTCATCAGCAAGTTTCGCTGCTTGATTTAGAGCAATGGTTCTTAACCTTGTTGGCGGTGCTGAACCCCACCAGTTTCACGTGTCTATTCACCGAACCCTTCTTTATTGAAAAATAATTATTTTTTTTTTTTTTCAAATTCAAGACATAGGTATATGTTTTTCCTGGGGCACCAAAATGAGCCGTGCATTAATATCACTGTGTTCAAAGAACAAAACCAATAGAATGCATGAAACCCCCCCCCATCAAAATTACTTATATTTTTATGCAAGGTGTACAGCTGTGTGGGCACATGTGTGTCTGTATGTGTGTAGTTATATTTTATTTACATCTTATGCATTATTTTTGAATGTTTAATTGTTATTATAAGCATTTATAGTGTGGAGTATGTACTGTATTTATTGATATTATATACACATGTACATATACGTCAATCAACGGGGGGTTGGTCCTATTTTGCAAGTCATGCAGATAGGATGCTGACTAGCATGACGTTCTGTTATTTCTGTGAATCCATGTTCGTCCGACCACTTTCTTTTTTGCTCAACATAGTATGGATTAAAACATTAAGAAAGAAATCACACGACGTACCATCACAACAGTCACAATTCGACTACTGAGCGCACCAAATTTCCTGCCGTACAGATTGGCCAAGCAATGTAGCGTGATCAGCTGCAGCCAGTTATGGCCGAGCGGGACGTGTCGTCATGACTATGAGTTGAGTCTGTGTCTAGACCTCCGCCGAACCCCTAGGGTTTGATTGAACCCAGGTTAAGAACCACTGATTTAGTTTCAACCTGTTTTTCTGCTACGAACACTAACCTCTTGAGGACACTTGTTTAGGAATTCCTCAACTGATATGAGCTCCTTAAGTTTATTAAAATCAGTTTTGGACCTAAGCCACTTATTGAAAATGCCCTTTTTCTTTCTAGCAAACTCACTGTAAGACTGGGCTGACATTTCAAAGTATTGTCTAAACTTTTGCCTATAGACCTCGGCTATCTGTTCATGGCTATCTAGGAGTCTCTGCTTTACCAGATCATACTTGGCGCTATCCTCTAACAACAAAGAATAGACCTCTAAACTCTTTCATGTTAGTTTAGTTTGCAAAAGCACAGTCCACTACTCCCTAGGCCAATCTAAACGGAGAGCAATTTTTTCAAAGGCCTCAAAATAGCTATCTAAATCATCCTCTTGAAACAGAGGTATAAATTTGCTCACAGTATTGAGGTTAAAGATGGCGGCTGCCTCTCTCTTTAATTCTGTTTTTTTAGCCTCATTATCAAATTTTAGCCTTTCCATCTCATGTTCATGAGCCATTTTTTCCCATTCCGCCTCAAACTCTAAACGCTTTAATTCTTGTCTTTCTTGCTCTAACTTAAGCTTTGTAGAAATAACCTTGAAGTTCTCACACAACAACAGGATGACTCCCAAATTGCAGCTGGATAGAGAGCCGAAATGAACATTCTAAACTAGACAAAGTAGATCAGCATAGAACAATGATGAAGGTCATAATGCTGATTCACATACACCCCTCCCCATTAGGAAATCAATATGGCATGTGTAACTAGAAATCACCCTGATGGAATAAAAGAGGTTCTCAGTCAGGTTTCAAGCCAGAGCAGCGAGGAGACTTGTAATTGGCTGTCAACCTGACTGCTCTCATATGAGAATGATCTTGACTCTTTCAGTGTCTTCCTTCTAATGAGTGTGTGCGTGTTTTTATGATGTCTGTGTTGAGTTAGAACCCGACATTAACTTGGTCCTTCGAGCCGGATGCCAACATACCCGACGATTCCTGCTGACATGGTGGACACCGGTGAAATCCTTGGCCAAGGCAACTCAAGAGTGAGTTGACATCAGACCCTTTTTGGGACCGGGAGGATCGACCCGTTCGCAGGGATCCAAGGGTTGACGGCAATCCGAGGAGGAGACACGGGGCGAGTTAATTTCTTTAAAAAACAGAAGTGAATGAGCTCGGTATTAAAAAGTAAAGAGTTAAATTCCGTGGATAGGGACAGAATAAAAGTTTATTAACGTAGGGAAAGAAGGGAGGGGCGGACTCCCCTGTCTATAAACAAAACCCTGGGTATTCTAGACAATGGCAGGTAAATAAAAGCAACAAGAGGTTGCAGAGAGACGGACTCCCCTATCTACAATCTGAAGAAAGATAGTTAAATTCCGTAGAAAAAGGGAGGGCGGACTCACCTGTCTGAGAAAATTAATACGGCCGTGGATGAATGAATGTGTGTGTGAATGGAGGAAATAATCCTTGATTAAATCCTCATATAACACTGCGGGATCAATACTACAAGTTTTTGTGGATGCAGAGGCAAGAACCCTCCACCTGAAAAGGTATAAGCTACCACAGGAAAAATTAATCGTTGTCCCGTAGGAAAAGATAAACCAGTGTTAGGACACTCTAGGTGCAACAAACCACTGGTCCAAATTGGGTTAAAATGGGGGTGAAAATCAGGAAACCAAGAGATAAATTAGAATGTGGAGATTGGAAAGCAGTAGAAAAACAGGCACCTGATAGAAATAAATACTTAGATTTATGGGTTAGTAAGTATGGATTCAACAGACAGTTAAATGTAAAAAGATTAATAGAATTACAGGGAGCTATTACGCGGAACTGTAAAAATTAAAAAGAAAAAAAATGAAAACAAGGATGGGAAGAAATAGAGGCATGGATTAAAATGGCAAATAAAAGGCAGGAAGGAGAAAAACAAGCAAAAGAAAAAAGTATGAAGAGAAGAAACAAAAAGAGAAAAGATATTGAAGAATACAAAATACTGTATCATAGAAAAGAGGATGAGACAAGGAGTAGAAGAAGGAGAAAGGAAGATTTCAGAATCAGATATGAGAAAGCATTCCGATTACACAGTGGAATAGTAGAAGACAGGCCAACAGGGGGTCAAACATTTGCAATACACCTGAAAAATGGTCCGCATGGTGCAGCACAAGAAATAGTAATGCAGCTGGAAGATTATGCCGATCAGGCAATGCATGCAGATAAAGTAACCAAAAAGAAGAAAACGAAGAGTAGAAACCTTCTTCGAGGACTATGATGACCCTGAAGTATATTATCAGGGGACTAGAGGCAGAGGGCGAGGCCGAGACCGAGGTAGATGTCGAGGCAGAGGAAGAGGAGGATTTAATAGACCTGGGGGGAATGAATGCTGGGCATGTGGCAAGAAAGGACATTACAGCAGAGATTGTCCAGAACAGAAACAAAACCAGAGTTCAGCATGACATATATATATATATATATATATATATATATATATATATATATATATATATACCATGTAAAAGTACTACCTCTTCAGGTCGAATTGAACCTGCCACACAAAGGATTCAGCCCAAAAAGAAGTTGATCTAAATTTAGAAGGAACACTGGCACTGGATAGTTGCCGACCGGAAATATGGCTAATAATGAATGGGAAAGAAGTGACATTTCTGTATGACACAGGTGCATGTAGAACCACCTGCAATGAGCCAATACCAGGATTGAGAAATGGTGATGAGACTGTGGTGGTCACCCTTGATATTGCAAATAAACAACCCTGTGCAACAGGAGATGCCCTAATGAGAATAGGGAAGTCATTGACGGTTCCAGGAACTGAAGCCATGAATCCAGATGATCTACACATAACAATGTGGTTCCTACCTTGTCCGGATCTCGACCCAGTATATGAAGGGGCATTGCAAAAAGTCACACCAACTAGAATAACACTCACCTATATGCATGGTGATGATGAAAAGGGAAATGTAACAATAGCAGCAATTCTGCCAAAACAACTGGTGTCATTACGAAGACAATGGACACCTCCTCACGTGTCCCTGTATAAACACAGTACCATAAGCTGGAAGAAACTAGGAAACATGGTAAAAGCAGGAGAAGGCGCTGAGGACTGGAAAGAAACACAACCGGATTTGTGGTACAGTGTAAGAACGGGACTCTGGAAAAAGACAATCCAATGGACAACCCAAGTAAATATGGGAGTCCACCTACAGAAAAGATACAGCTCACAAAATGTTCTAACACAAGAGGAAGATGAAGCACTTAGTGAGGTCCCAGAAGAATTATGGGCTAAAGGACCCGCAGATGTAGGGCTGATAAAAGGTGTGAACCCAGTCCAGATACGGCCAAAAAAAAAAAAAAAAGCAGTATTGCAAGTGAAGACAAATCACAAATGTGTAGACTGACAGTCAAATACTTGGGGCATAATCCGAGTGCAGGAGGTAGAACCATTGTGGATGACAGAAAAACAGCAGTATTGCAAGCACCAAAGCCAGGGACAAAGAAACAAATGATGTCCTTTCTAGGACTAACGAATTACTGCAGAGCACGGATACCGAATTATGCAGAAATAACACATCCACTGTATAAACTAATGTATGAACAGGAAATCAGCATGTCAATAACACTGCAATGGACACCTGAAGCAGAGGGGGCATTTTGCAGGATACAACAAATGATGGTCTCAGCGACAGTTCTAGCCCTACCAAACTACAGCACAATATTCTATCAAATGGTAGACTGCAACGGTCATTTTATGACATCTCCACTAGCTCAAAAATGTGGTGACAAGCTTGAACCTGTGGCTTATTACTCATCAAAACTAGACAGTGTGACGTGTGCACTTCCTCATTGTGTGAGAGCAGTAGTGGCAGCATCAATGGCTGTGGAACGGAGCGTTGGAGTGATCCTGTTCCATCCACTAACACTGAGTGCCACATGCAGTATCAGCACTGTTGTTACAAACTAACATGACATTCCTCTCACCGGCAAGGCACTTATCATGTGTAGCCACACTACTATCTCAGCCACACATCACACTAGAGAGATACACAGCATTAAACCCAGCAACACTCATGCCAACAGAAGATGGTGAAAAGCATGACTGACCAAGACAAGTAGCAGTATGTAAATGCACTGCACACACAAATAAAACAGATGATGTATCCGAAGGAAACGCCTTTGCAGACAGAAAAGCAAAAGAAGCTACTGAAAGAGAAATTGTGAAGTATTAACGATGTCAGATGACACTGAAGTCACCAGAGATGTTTTCCAGGACATGCAGGAACAAAGCCCAGAAAGTGAAAAAGCATCCTGGATAAACAAAGGAGCACAGATTATAAACAGACTCTATACCTGTCCCAACGACAAACCAATCTTACCAAAAAACCTATTTAAATGGGCAGCATTACTGAGCCATGGAAAAACCCATGTCTCAACAGGAGGGATGGTGAGACGGGTAGACCAGAGATATACTGCCTATGGCTTTAATCTATGAGCAAAAGATTTTTTGTAGAGCATGTCTAATCTGCACAAAACACAATACCTAATCAGAAGCATAAAAAGAAAGTACTGGCATTCAGCCAAGTGGGAAGGCACATATCAAGTACTCCTGACCACCCCAACTGCGATCAAAATAGCTGAAAGAGGAATGTGGATGCATCTAACACACTGTAAAAGCGTAATCAAAGCGAAAGGGCCAACCGAGGAGGCTGAGGCTGAATAGGACTGGGTAGACACGAAAGCCAGTGAAGAAACCAACGAGCCTCTAGTCTCTTAGTGGTCACTGACGCTGAGGTGACCAAGAAGAACAGTGTAGAAGAAAAACCTACGGGAAAGAGATCAAATGGATTTGAGAATCATAATAATCTGCTGTATGACTGGAAAAGCTATTCAGATACAGCCACAAGCCAATGGAGAGAAATGTTGCAATTTACGCCTAAGACAACCTCGACCTTTCTCATCAAAGTTGATAATACCAAGAAAAATATAACTGCCTGTACAATATTTTGATTCCAGCAGAAATAACTCCGCATTGCCTAATAGACTTAATGAATAATACAGTTCCGACTAAGCTGCATGACATGGGATAGTGTACTAGTCCTTCTCAAAAAATTAGCATATTGTGATAAAGTTCATTATTTTCTGTAATGTACTGATAAAAATTAAGCTTTCATATATTTTAGATTCATTGCACCCCAACTGAAATATTTCAGGCCTTTTATTGTTTTAATACTGATGATTTTGGCATACAGCTCATGAAAACCAAAAATCCCTATCTCAAAAAATTAGCATATTTCATCCGACCAATAAAAAAAGTGTGTTTAATACAAAAAAAGTCAACCTTCAAATAATTATGTTCAGTTCTGCACTCAATACTTGGTGGGGAATCCTTTTGCAGAAATGACTGCTTCAGTGCGGCGTGGCATGGAGGCAATCAGCCTGTGGCACTGCTGAGGTGTTACGGAAGCCCAGGATGCTTCGATAGCGGCCTGAAGCTCATCCACAGTGTTGAGTCTGGTGTCTCTCAACTTTCTCTTCACAATATCCCACAGATTCTCTTTGGGGTTCAGGTCAGGAGAGTTGGCAGGCCAATTGAGCACAGTAATACCATGGTCAGTAAACCATTTAGCAGTGGTTTTGGCACTGTGAGCAGGTGCCAGGTTGTGCTGAAAAATGAAATCTTCATCTCCATAAAGCTTTTCAGCAGATGGAAGCATGAAGTGCTCCAAAATCTCCTGGTAGCTAGCTGCATTGACCCCGCCCTTGATAAAACACAGTGGACCAACACCAGCAGCTGACATGGCACCCCAGACCATCACTGACTGTGGGTACTTGACACTGGACTTCAGGCATTTTGGCATTTCCTTCTCCCCAGGCTTCCTTCAGACTCTGGCACCTTGATTTCCGAATGACGTGCAAAATTTGCTTTCATCCGAAAAAAGTACTTTGGACCACTGAGCAACAGTCCAGTGCTGCTTCTCTGTAGCCCAGGTCAGCCGCTTCTGCCGTTGTTTCTGGTTCAAAAGTGGCTTGACCTGGGCAAATGCGGCAGCTGTACTCAGTCCACTGCTTCCACAGGTCCCCCAAGGTCTGGAATCAGCCCTTCTCCACAATCTTCCTCGGGGTCCGGTCACCTCTTCTGGTTGTGCAGCGTTTTCTGCCACACTTTTCCTTCCCACAGACGTCCCACTGAGGTGGCTTGATGGAGCACTCTGGGAACAGCCTATTCGCTCAGAGATTTCTTTCTGTGTCTTACCCTCTTGCTTGAGGGTGTCACTGATGGCCTTCTGGACAGCAGTCAGGTCGGCAGTCTTACCCATGATTGAGGTTTTGAGTAATGAACCAGGCTGGGAGTTTTTAAAAGCCTCAGGAATCTTTTGCAGGTATTTAGAGTTAATTGGTTGATTCAGATGATTAGGTTAATAGCTCGTTTAGACTACCTGAACATCATATGCTCATTTTTTGAGATGAGCTGTATGCCAAAATCATCGGTATTAAAACAATAAAAGACCTGAAATATTTCAGTTGTGGTGCATTGAATGTAAAATATATGAAAGTTTAATTTTTATCAGTACATTACAGAAAATAATGAACTTTATCACAATATGCTAATTTTTTGAGAAGGACTAGTATATCCTCTCACAGGACCAGAGAAAAAAAAAAAATAACATAAAAAAATTCAAACAAATATTTTCTAAAAGTAGTAGCTAGAGGGAATTTTTCATGCATCAACATGACTGGCACAGGTCAGATACTCGAAAATTTAAACGGCACTGAATGGTGCATGAGCATGAATACAACGAACGTGATATATGGTGGTGGTGTGGCGACAGTAGGCTGTTTGATAGGTTGCCATGTAATAAAACTGGTGTATGTGCTATCGTTACCTTGTTACTTCCAGTATCAAAATACCCTACAACAGCAGAACACTTATTAAAAGAAGTAAATAAGTGTATTACCAGATCCCTGGGAAAATCGTTATAAAAGAGATACCACGTGGCAGGGTTCACGTGACCCCACTTATATAGATGCTATAGGAGTTCCACGAGGGATTCCTGATGAATATAAACTAGTAGACCAAATAGCAGCAGGTTTTGAATCCACCATCTGCTGGTGGTGTACTATCAACAAAAACGCGGACAGGATAAATTACATCCGCTCTAATGTTCAAAAACTAGGCAATTGGACACAGGCAGGTTTTGAAGCAGGACATAGTCAATTATCAGCAACGTCACTGATGGCTTTCCAAAATCCATTGCACTAGACATGTTACAAGCAGAAAAAGGAGGTGTATGCGCAATGTTCGGGGAACAATGTTGTACTTTTATTCCAAACAACACTATATCAGATGGAAGTTTAACACTAGCAATAGAAGGCCTAAAATCTCTTAATAAAAAGATGAAAGAACATTCTGGGGTAGATACATCCATGTGGGATTCATGGTTCAGTGTGTTTGGAAAATATAGGACCCTCGTATCATCTGTATATTAGTTTTTGCAGCTTTTTTACACTCTGTGGTTGTTGTTGTATTCAATGTCTATGTTCTATGTAGAATCGACTCATCATCACTGCCCTGGGTTTTAAGGCACAGATGTATCCTCTTTCGAAAGATCATACGGAATATAATCTTCTTTTCCTTTCGGCCGTTCCCTTCAGGGGACGCCACAGCAAACCATCCGCCTCCATCTCACCCTGTCCTCTGCATCTTCTTCTCTTACTCCAATGACCCTCGTGTCCTCCTTCGCCACATCCATAAATCACTTCTTTGGTCTTCCTCTCAGCCTCTGCCCGGTAGTTCTAACCTCGGCATCCTACTGCCAATATACTCACTATCCCTCCTCTGTACGTGTCCAAACCATCTCATTCTAGCCTCTCTGACTTTGTCTCCAAAACATCTTACATGTGCTGTCCCTCTGATGTTCTCATTTCTGATCCTATCCATCCTCGTTACTCCCAGAGAGAACCTCAACATTTTCATCTCTGCTACCTCCAGCTCTGACTCCTGCCTTTTCCTCAGCGCCACTGTTTGTAAACCATACAACATCGCTGGCCTCACCACCGTCTTGTACACTTTTCCTTTCATTCTTGCTGACACTCTCCTATCGCACATCACACCGGACACTTTTCTCCAACCATTCCAGCCTGCCTGCACACGCTTCTTCACCTCTTTTCCACACTCTCCATTGCTCTGGACTGTTGAGCCTAAGTACTTATAATCCTCCACCTTCGTTATCTCTGCTCCGTGTAACATCACCGTTCCTCCTGGGTCTTTCTCATTCACACACATGTATTCTGATTTTCTGAGGCGAACCTTCATTCCTCTCCTTTCCAGGGCCTACCTCCACCTCTCTAGATTTTCCTCCACTTGTTCTCTGCTCTCACTACAGATCACAATGTCATCTGCAAACATCATATTCCATGGAGATTCTTGCCTAACCTCGTCTGTCGGCCTGTCCATCACCATCGCAAACAAGAAGGGGCTCAGAGCTGATCCTTGATGCAGTCCCACCTCCACCTTGAATTCGTCGGTCACGCCAACAGCACACCTCACCACTGTCTTACATCTCTCATACATGTCCTGCACCACTCTAACATACTTCTCTGCCACTCCAGATCTCCTCATGCAATACCACAGTTCTTCTCTTGGCACCCTGTCATATGCTTTCTCCAGATCCACAAAGGCACAATGCAGCTCCGTCTGACCTTCTCTGTACTTCTCCATTAACATCCTCAAAGCAAACACTGCATCTGTGGACCTTGTTGAATATTCTTGTCAGAAAATCTACTGCTACCTCCCTTGACACTTCCAAACCTCCACTCGTATGTCATCAGGGCCAACTGCCTTTCCACTCTTCATCCTCTTCAATGCCCTCCTCACTTCTCCCTTACTAATCTTTGCTACTTCCTGGTCCTCGACGGTCACCCTTTCTACTTTTTTTTTTTTTTTTTTCTCTAATCTTCCTCATTGATCAGCTCTTGAAAGTACTCTTTCCATCTTTCCAGCACACTTCTGTCATCAGTCAATACATTTCCCTCTCTGTCCTTTATCAATCTAACTTGCTGCACATCCTTCCCATCTCTATTTCTCTGCTGTGCCAACCTGTATAGATCATTTTCTCCCTCTTTACTGTACAACCTATCATACAAGTCATCATACGCCCTTTGTTTGGCCTTCGCCACTGCTACTTTCGCCTTATGCTGTGTCTCCCTGTACTCCTGTTTACTCTCTTCGGTCCTCTCAATGTCCCACTTCTTCTTGGCTAACCTCTTCCTTTGTACACACTCCTGCACTTCCTCATTCCACCACCAAGTTTCCTTATCTACTTTCCTTCCAGAGGGCACACCAAGTATTCTCCTACCTGTCTCCCTGATCACATTTGCTGTGGTTGTCCAGTCATCTGGAAGCACTTCCTGACCACCCAAAGCCTGTTTCAACTTCTTGAAGACAACACGACCCTCTTCCTTTTACAACTTCCACCACTTTGTCTTCTGCTCTGCCTTTGCCTTCTTCACCTTCCGCACCATCAGCGTCATCCTGCATACCACCATCCTATACTTTTTGGCAACACTCTCACCCACTACTACTTTGCAGTCACTGACTTCCTTCAAATTACATCGCCTACACAAGATGTAGTCTACCTGTGTGCTCCTGCCTCCACTTCTATAGGTCACCCTATGCTCCTGTCTCTTCTGGAAGAAAGTATTTACCACAGCCATTTCCATCCTTTTTGCAAAATCTACCAACATCTGTTCTCCTGCACCAACATGTCCATTGAAGTCTGCCCCAATGACCACTCTTTCACCTCTGGGGTACTCTCTCCTTCTCTTCTAGCTTACATCCTGCCTGTGGGGCATAAGCACTAACAACATTGACCATCACGCCTTCAATTTCTAACTTGAGACTCATCCCTCTGTCTGACACTCTTTTCACTTCTAGAACATTCCTGACCAACCCCTCCTTCAAGATGACTCCTACTCCATTTCTCTTCCCGTCCACAACATGATAAAATAGCTTAAACCCTGCTCCTAAGCTTTTAGCCTCGCCTCCTTTCCATCTGGTCTCCTGAATACACAGTATGTCCACCTTCCTCCTCTGCATCATGTCAGCCAGCTCTCTACCTTTTCCTGTCATAGTTCCAACATTCAAAGTCCCTACTCTCAGTCCGAGACTCATGCCTTTCCTATTCTCTTTCTGCCTACGGACACGCCTCCCGCCTCTCTTTCTTCGACCTCTCCTTCTTCGACCAACAGTAGTCCAATTTCCACCAGCACCCTGTTGTTTGACAGCACTGATGGCGGTCGTTGTTAACCCGGGCCTCGACCGATCCGGTATGAAATTTCTCTTGACAGTTCGCATTCTGTTTTTTGCAAAAGTTTTGTCGGATGCCCTTCCTGTCGCAATCCTTTGCATTTATTCGGGCTTGGAACCGGCGTGAGGACGGAAACTTTTTGTGCCCACGGCTGCATTAGGTACTGTACTGGAATAATAATTGAGAAATATTTTAATGCTAGTGCTTTACAACAGTATATGCTGTATAATGTTTATTTTATCATCAATAAATATAACAGTAAAAATTTAAGTTTTTCTTAATCATTACTTCATTTTACTACATTAATTTTGTATTAATGAGTAAGACTGTCTGTAGAATGTGTTTAAGAAGCATATTTTAGTGCATGTAATAGATGCGCAGTATTTTACTTCTGGTTGCTCATTCACGCATGTGCTATGATACATGGGGTTTTTTAATAATCGCGGATCATTTTTATTTGCGGGAGAGGCCGCAACTGAACCCCGCAAATATCGAGGACCTACTTCATTTTTCGTCCACGTCATCGATCCATAGTATCAACAACTTCCGGAAGTCGTGCACTTTTCCTCCCTCTCGGTCTTGTTTTTTATCGTCCAGTTCTCGAGTTCGACTTGCGGTTTTTGTTTTTGTCAAAAATTTTTTTTGTTTGAATTCCCATTTGTTCGGCCTCTAGAGCACACACATATATATATATATATATATATATATATATATATATATATAATAAATAACTGAGTGCAATATAATTTATGTTGTGGCTAATGTCTTTGTTGCATCTATCACTTATTTATTGTATCATCTTTATTATTATTATTTTATGATTTTATTTTTTATTCTTATTGCTACACTTTTTATTACTATTATTATTATTATTATTATTATTATCAGTAAAGATTTATATGCAGCAGAGAGGGATCGGGTGATCCTGGCACATTCAGGCTGGTTCGGTTCATCATCAGCTCAGGGCCCTCACCCTCTCCACACACAGCCCAGACAGAGAATGTGACTTCTCCCAGGAAGCACTGCCTAGTCAAACCCACCAAGAACTTTCTGGAGAATATGGAGACTCCCCAACACTGCAGCCTTCTGCATTGCCCAGACTTTCAGAATGGCTGTGTTCCCAGTAGCAAACCCAGGCACACTCTTGATCTGTGTTAATAGATCAGGAGGTACCAAACCGAGGGCGCCGAGAACAATGGGGAGTCGGACGACTTTGTACTTTGGATACGAGCGAGACATTTCAAAGGCGAGGTCCGCATATTTTGCATGCTTCTCCTGAATCTTGACAATCGCATTGCTGTCAAAAGGGACAGAAAATTCAATAATAATAATAATTCCATTGGATTTATCAAAAAAGGACAAGATCAGGTTTGGCTCCAATTCTCCTCAGGCTCTATATGGGCCGATTCCAAAGAAGTTTGAAATTATCATTTTCCATGACACCCTGGACATGATCATGGTCGTACCATGGATGGACCTCCTGAGTCAAAACCACACGCATGATGGAGACGATAATAAAAGGAACGTGCCATGCCATCATGTCTTTTCAGATAAGACGTTTGTGCCGAAACAGGACAACCACTGACAAGGTGTTGGACAGTTTCACTAAATTCACCACACAAACGACATTTGGGATTTACATTTTCCCTTATAATATTATGTTGATGATTGTGTGTTGGAAGTGACTGGTCCTGAGCTGCAAAAAGAAAGCCCTCAGTTTCACTTTTCAGACCAGCCGACTTCATCCAGGCAAAGGAGTCCGAAGGATTACTGTTCTGCCCAACAAACTGCACATAAACACGATGTAGTGGTTTTCCAGACAGTTTTTCCTTGAAATGACGACTCTGAGCAGATTTTATGAAAGACTTCACCTGGTTGACACACATAGATGTACCGTCCATCAGTACTTCGCCATTGATAAAATCAATATTGATGTTGAGATTCTGTCCAGCAGCCTTGGCGCGTTTAACATAACTATGGAAGTCCTTGCTTTCATCGTGAGTCTTGATAGGCTTCACAAGAGGATCATCAGACAAATAAATATGTACAAAAGTACACAATAAAATACGATCATGAAGTGCCTCCACATTAATCAAACCTTGTCCCCCGGAATTGATTGATAAATATAAACAATTGATAGAGGAACGAGGGTGGTTAGCTCGGTTGTCAGACATGATCCTTCTTGTAAGGCGATCAAGACCCATGATGCCGTCTTTTGTCCAGTCAACAACACCAAAAGAATAAGAAAGGACATGCACTGCATAAGTATTTGTGGCTTTTAGCATTTAGCTCCGAACTCCAGATCTTTTTCAGACGAGATTTGTATTCGGCCCGACGTTTGTCTATTATGTGGGCATTCTGGAGCTTCTCTCGAACTTGCATTCCCAAATAGGTATACGATTGGCCTTCCACGAGATGCTCAATCACTCCTCCTCCATGTAACTCAACTGATCCTTCATTGATTGCCTTTCCACGTTTTAAATGAAGAATGTTACATTTATCAAGTCCGAAAGTCATACCAATATCTTGTGAAAAGGACTCGACAAGGAGAATTTGTTTCTTCAAGTTGGAATCTCCTTTGGCAATCAGCTCGATGTCATCCATGTAAAGGAGATGAGCAAGAGGTGTTGGGGATCTGTGCTGTGGAGGTCCTGGATGATAACCTTCCTCCTTATTGAGACAAACTCGAGGGATTACGTGACAAACAAAAAAGCAGAGGACTAAAAGAATCCCCCTGGAATATTCCTCTCTTAATTGAAATGGGTTCTGACGTCTTAACCTGACCTTGCGAGTACATCTCAAGCTGAGTTGACCAGTAACTCATTAAAGACTTGAGTAAATGGAGTAATTGCTCAGGTCGGCCAACACATTGCAAAGACTTCAGAATCCATTCATGAGGGACAGAGTCGTATGCTTTTTTTTTTGTAGGCAATCCAGCACATTGAGAGGTTGCAGTGGGAAGTTTTAGCCTCTTCAAGTATCATTTTCTGGACCAATAACTGATCCTTGCATCCCCAACATCCCTTTCTGGCCCCCTTTTGCTCTGGGTAAATAATTTAATTGGAGGAGCAATAGGATGACATGAGATTTTGTACATAGTATTCAGGCAGGTAATGGGGCGGTAATTTTTAGGATCCGTCAAGTCTCCTTTCTTTGGGAGGAGTATTGTGCGACCTTTACAGAACCGAGGAGGAACATCTCCTGTGTCCATCAAAGAGTTAAAACAAGTGAGCAGATGTGGTTGGACACAGGAGAACAGTTTCCAAAACCGATTTTGAATGCCGTCAGGTCCTGGAGCTGTGTTAGATTTGGACATTTTTATTGTTTTCTTCAGGCAGTCCAAAGTAATGAGACACAGCAATGGTGAATTAAGGTTTTCTGACGTGGCTTTGCTGTAGTCTTCCACCCATGGTTCCTCAAGGTAACAGTTGCCAGGTATAGACCACAACTGTTACCAAAACCTCTCACTGGATTCCATGGGTGGTCTCTGGTCGTCGTTACTTGTAGGTGTATTTAGTTGCCTGTAAAATTGTTTTTTGTTGGTTTTAAATATTTTGTTTTGTCTAATGAATTTATTCTTCTTTTCCCATTTTCTTTTTCTCTCTGTCCATATCTTAACCATTGCCTTAAGGGAATCAAGTATTTGAAGAATTTTTTCCTTAGTAGTTTTGTATTTTGCCTTTAAATTTCTCCAAATAGTTTTTTGCCTTCTTGACATTGACTTGCCATGAGATCTTAATTTAAGGCAAAGCTCCGGCCATGACATGTCTTTGCTTGTTTCTTTTAATTTACATTGAAATCGGTTTTCTTTACTTTTCTTGCTTTTACCATTGTTGAAGGTTTGTAAACTGTATGTAATTCCTCTAAAGTTCGAATAGCGGCAAACATGCAACAATTAATCTCATGCAGGGAACACTCCGCGTCAAGAGTTACAGAAATTATTTCATTTAATTTATCAATTTCATTTTGTGGAAAAAAAATGGCTTCCTTTTGTCAATCGGTGAATCTAAAATTTCTCTACAGTAACGGTTAAACAAAACAGAAATATGTTCATCAGATGTGGAAAAATCATTGGTCAAATCAGAAAGTGGAAAGCCAGGGGAATTTTCATTGTTGCCATCAGGTGGGCTAACTTCATTGGGAGGAGGGGCGAGAAGGACGCGGGCATTCATCTGCAATTTAGGATCTGCCTCGATCCGGACATTGGGTTCTTGAGAAGGTACCTGACCACTTGCAGGGAAATTATCATCTGCATCACGGCGCATGTAGATCTTTAATCGCCGGAGTTGATCTTGCAAATTTTGTTGGGTCAGGTAAGCATACAAAGGGTTGGCATTGTCCAAATGTTACTTTAGCAACTTGCCATTGATACATGGTTTTTCAGGCCAACCAGTCGCCTTCGCACACTCAAGTAGTGTGGATTTTAGATGGTTCGTCCAGGATATTTGTGGACGGGTTCTTTGCCTCCTCCTGGGGCAAGTCCCATTTCCAGTTTGGCAGGTTTGATTACCGGAGGGAGGCTGACTGGGCTGCGGAAGTAAAAGATTAAAAAATGTTTTCCGTTCAGTAACCCAGTAGTAAACCAGCTTCAGGGGGTCAGCACTAACTTGGTGATGTACGTTTAGTTCAGGGAAAATCCCCTATCCAGGCCCACCACGCGGAGGCGTACATCATCAAGCCCTTATTATTATTAATTGTTATCATTACCAATATTACTATTATTATTGTTATCATTACTATTATTTACTATAATATAATAATATTTTACTAAATTGTACTGTCTACTGGGCCTGTGTAAGGTCCTTTCTATAAATAGGACTTCGGTAGCTATTCTATAGAAGTATGTGTGTTAAACCTGGAGTGTATGCATTGGACCCAGAGATGCAGGAGACCAAAAGAAGGTTCAAACGATTTATTAAACACTAGGAACTGTAAATCACGGGAATACTAGCTCAAAGGAACTCAGGTCAGGTCAGGTATGAAGGCATTGCGCCAGGATGGCACTTTGCTGCGTCCACCAGCTGCCTCCACTCGTCCGGCCGTCTCCTGGCGATCGACCAGGCCTGCGCAGGGCCCATACCCTCAGGCAGGGCAGCCCTCAGCTGTGACAACCATGTCGCACGTGGCTGTCCCCATGATCGGCTCCAACCCCTAGGATCCCGAACGGACAGGACCCGGTGTCGCCAGCGCCTGCAATGATTAAAGAAGAGTTAATTCCGCCAGCCAGCACAGACCATAACAATGTGTTTTTGCTGTTCTGAGCCTTCCTGTTTTTTTTCTTTTCCAAAATTGACTCTTTGTACAACCGTACAAGAAATTCCTATGTGTGTAAAAGCACAAATAGGCGGCACGGTGGCGTAGTGGTTAGCACGTCCGCCTCACAGCAAGAAGGCCCGGGTTCGATTCCCGGCCTGGGCGTTTCTGTGTGGAGTTTGCATGTTCTCGCCGTGCTTGTGCGGGTTTCCTCCGGTGCTCCGGTTTCCCCATAATCCAAAAGACGTGCACTGTAGGTTAATTGGCCGTTCTAAATTGACCGTAGTTTCTCTCCTGCAGCAGCACTGGAACCCAGTCGTATCGGCACTTGCCTTTCCATTGGATCCTTCCGGTGGCGCCGAGACAGGGGGGGACTTGCTGCTTGGGTAACAGCCTGTCCCTCATTACTCCCTACCCAGGCTCTGTGCACTGGGGGTATCACCAGTCAGGATACTGGCCAGAGCGCAGCCATAGTCCTTCGGGACTGACGGAGGCCTACGCACGCGAAAAGCACAAATGGTAATAAAGAATCTTGAATCTTGAAGCTTGAAGAATAGCAACATTGCATAACAATTTGACAAGATACACCCCAGGATGATCCCGACAGCACAGAGAAACTGTAGGCAGCATTCCTTGATGTGTACTTCACAGCCTTTGAACACCTTGAACCAGCAACTCGCAAGCACAAGGATTGGTTCAGTGATAATGACAAAGAGATACGGGCACTCTTGTCAGAGAAACACCAGCTGTTCAGAGCACACCAGAACGACCCCTCATCGTGAGCGAAGAAAGATGCCTTTGCCGGCGTAAAAAGCAAGGTACAAAAGAAACTCCTTGAGATGCAGGACTTATGATACAACAAGAAGGCTGAGGAAATATAGGGCTATGCAGACAGTCATGACACCAAGCATTTCTATGACGCCTTTAAGACTGTGCATGGACCTCAGTCCACTGGCTCCTCCTCCCTCCTCACTGAAGACGGGACACAGCTGCTGACTGAGAAGAAGCAGATTCTGGGAAGGTGGGCTGAACACTTCAAACAGGTCCTGAACCGCCCTGCCACGATCAACAACGAGGCCATTGTCCACCTACCTCAAATGGAGACCAACGGGGACCTCAACAGTCTCCACACAGAAGTCAGAAAGGCCGTCAAGCAACTTTCCTGTGGCAAAGCACCAGGATCAGATGCAATCACTGCAGAGGTATACAAAGCAGGAGGATCAGAGTTGATGCAGAAACTGAAAGAGCTCTTCCAGTTCATATGGAGTGAAGGGAAGGTTATACAACAGCTGAAAGATGCCAGCAACATTTTTCCCAGTGACAAATGGGGTACAACAAGGATGTGTTTTTGCCCCGACGCTCTGCAGCATGGTCTTTTCAGCCATGCTGACAGACGCTTTCCGTGATTGTCAGGATGGGACGAACGTCAGGAACAGGACTGACGGTGGACTGTTCGACCTCGGGCACCTGCAGGCTGTTACCAAAGTGAAGGAAACGGTCACCAGAGACTTCTTGTTCCCTGATGACTGCACCCTCCACGCTGGCACAGAGCAGAAGATGCAACACAAAATGAACTGCTTCTCAAGAGCCTGTGACAACTTTGGCCTCACCATAAGCACTAAAAATACTTAAGTAATGTACCAATGTACCAGCCTATCTGGTAACACACTTTCAATAGTGGTGAATATCGATGCAGAAGTCAACAACAGGATTGCCAAGGCCAGTTCTACCTTGAGAATGTGTGGGAGCGGAGAGGACTCGAGCCTTACCACCAAGGAGTCTCGCAGACTCCTCCGCATCAAGTGACGGGACAAAATCCCTGACACGGAAGTCCTGGAACAATCCGGCATTCCCAGCATCCACAGCCTCCTTCAGAAAGCACAGGTCAGATGGACAGGCCATGTTGTCAGAATGACAGACGGTCGACTGCCAAAACAGCTACTGTATGTTTTGTGAAGGCAAGTGTTTAGTTGGGGGACAGAAAAACACTTCAAAGACCGCCTTAAAGCATCCCTCAAGGATATGAAAATCAACATCAGCACTTGGGAGCAGCTTGCTACCAACCGCTCAGCTTAGTGAAGCAAAGTCTTCATAGGTGCCTGTGCAGCAGAGAAGCGACGAAATGCAGAGGCACAGCAGAAACGCGCAGCACGAAAAGCTTGAGCTGCCTCCACTTTCATCGCAGCACCCACCAACACATGTCCCGTGTGTGGGCGAGCATTTCGGGCTCAGATTGGCCTCATTTGCTATCTCCGGATCCACAGCCAAGGATCACAGATCTGATAGGATATAAGAGATCTTCGAACTCGAAGGATGAACAACGTTCTATAACTGTGGGGCTTTTTAAGAGAAGCTCGGCCCTCTGCAGTCGTCTTCATTATTCGAGGTATCACTAATAATGTTGTGGTTACTACATCCATCTCACAGCAATTAGGTTCTGGGTTCAAGTTTTGTCCTTGGTAAGGGTGTTACTGTGTGGAGTTTGCTTGTTCTTCCTGTGCTTGCAGAGGTTTCCTCCAGGTACTCTAGTCTCCTCATACAGTCCAAACACATACACATTAGGCTTATTGACTGTCACTTATTGCGTGTAAGTGAGATAGAGAGAGAGAGAGGGTGTGTGTTTTGAAACTGTGATAGACAGCCAAGCTGTTTGGGATGTACTCCACCTTCTCTGAGTCAGAAAAGTTAGCCTTGAAAGCTTTGATTTGGCAAATAAAATAAGATATGAATGTGTTTATGATGTTTACAATGTGTTTTTAGGGAGGACAGTAAATATGACTGAAACAAAACCATTCTCAAACTATAGTACATCCTACCTCTAGCACATACAACTTGTTTTGACCCTAAATTTATCCTAATATGTGTCAGGCAAGGGTTAACGTACATGTGTGAAAAGGACCCATAATTTTCGTGATATCATGAGAAATAAGATTTGAATGGAGTTTTTCTAAAAGCTATGCAAATTGTGTATTCAAATATTTAGGTCAAATGATTATTTGGACTTCTCCCATGGCATCTGCTGTCTGGTATTTCTTCATTTTCCAACTTACTGCATTATTTCCTATTCAAAAAGAGGTCACTGTTTTAAGCAGTAATGTTTAGTGATAAGTTATTTCTGTCTTATATAACTTTTTCCCATGGAACGGTAGCGTAGTGGTTAGTAAAGTCGCCTCACAGCAAGAAGGCCCCTCTCAAGACCTTCTGGGTTTCGAGTCGAGGGCTCGGGCATTTTCTGCATGGGTTTCCTACAGGTATTCTAGTTTCCTCCCACAGTCCAAAGACGGGCACATTTGGTTAATTGACTGTTTTAAATTGCCCCTCGGTGTAACTGTTAGTGTGAATGGTAGTTTGTGTGTGTGTGTGTGTTGGCCCTGTGATGATCTGGAAAGCAGTTCAAGGTGTACCCCGTCTTCAGCCTGTGTCAGCAGAGATAGGCTCCAGGTCTCTATGACCCAAATCTGATTAAGCAGTTTGGCCAATGAATAAGTTGAAAGAGGAGTGTTTTATTTAACTTTTTATTAAATATTAACAAAAGCATTCTGGAGAAAATTCACATTGGGAAGGTGCCTGTATTGAGTGTATGCAGCTTACACAGTTGCCTATTAGCGCCACCAACACAACTGTACAGTATTCATATTTTGTTGGCATTATGCCTATTTCCACAAATTAATTCCCACTAAAATCTGCTCCAAGTGCTACAACTGTTATTTTCTTGTATTCAAGTTTTTTGTTAATTCAGTTTATTTCTCTAAAATTTTGCTTTGACTTATACATTCTTATTATAATAAATCTCTCTCTCTCTCTCTCTCTCTCTGTGTGTGTGTGTGTGTGTGTGTGTGTGTGTGTGTGTGTGTGTGTGTGTGAATAAAACATTACACAGTAGAGGCCTCCAATGGGGAAATCACACCAGCTGCTATCTAGAAATAATTGGCAGTCATTCTGCTGACCTTGAACTTGACCTGCAATAATCATTTCATGAAATAATTTCAGCCTTTGATCTAAAGTTGCTACACTGAAAAAATTTACATGAATATGTCAAGCAGTTCATGAGATATATTAGCAGCTACTTGTAATTATTTTTAAGTTCAACTGAGCTATTGAGGTTCAAGACCCTTTCTCAATGAGCCAACAGTGGCAACTTGGTGCTATTGGGGTTTGAACCTGTGGCCTTCAGATTACTAATCTTCATCTTTTCCTTTCGGCTGTTTCCTTCAGGGGTCGACACAACAAATGATCTGCCTCCATCTCACCCTATCCCCTACATCTTCTACTCTTATTCCAACGACCTTCATGTCCTCCTTCACCACATCCATAAATCTTCTCTTTGGTCTTCCTCTAGGCCTTCTGCCTGGTAGTTCCATCCTCAGCATCCTACTACCAATATCCTCACTATCCCTCCTTTGTACATGTCCAAGCCATCTCAATCTAGCCTCTCTGACTTTGTCTCCAAAACATATTACATGTGCTGTCCCTCTGATGTGCTCATTCCTGATCCTATCAATGCTCATTACTCCCAAAGAGAACCTCAACATTTTCATCTCTGCTACCTCCAGCTCTGCCTTTTCCTCAGTGCCACTGTTTCTAAACCATACAACATCGATGGTCTCAACACCGTCTTGTACACTTTTCCTTTAATTCTTGCTGATACTCTCCTATCACACATCACACCGGACACTTTTCTCCAACCATTCCAATCTGCCTGCACGCGCTTCTTCACCTCTTTTCCACACTCTCCATTGCTCTGGATTGTTGAGTCTACGTATTTAAAATCCTCCACCTTCTTTCACTCTGCTCCCTGTAACCTTACCATTACACTTGGATCCTTGTCGTTCACACACATGTATTCTGTTCTACTGAGGCTAACCCTCTCCGTTCCAGGGCATACCTCCACCTCTCTAGATTTTCCTCCACTTGTTAGCTGCTCCTTCAGATTACTAATCTATCACTGCTCATTATATAGATGCACTGTACTATTATATAATATAAATATAAGTTGAAAAGGCAAAGAGATTAATGAGGAACACACACGGTGATGATGAAGAGGAGGAAATGAAGAGGGCCGTTGAGGAAGACGTGAGATTTTTTTTTTTTTTAAGACTCTTATTTTGAAGTTCTGACGACCGTTTCCTGTCTGCAAAAGCAGCAGTTCATTCCCGAGCGCCAGTGCGTGGAGGTGGTTGTGGTTTTCTATGTTATTACATGTTTTGGATCTTAAATAATCTGAGCAGGTGTGTTTGATATTTTATTGTAAATAATTTCACACTTCACCACAGCAGGTTTGAGCTGGTCATGATTCCTCATGGGAAGAGTTTGCTTGTGCGGATCTCTTTTTACTGGAAGCCGCTGTTTTCGGGGAAATATCTGATCGTGACTAACATCGTTAGCACCGGCGGGATGCTCGCTCTCGGGGACTGTATTCAGCAGGGCAGAAACAAGAGAAAAACGCCGACAAACACCTGGGACTCCCATCGGACAGGTATGAAAGTGTCTCCACAAATTCCACAGGATTTCATCATCGCTTCTGCTTCACTCCACGGCCTGTGATCAACAACTATATCATACACTTTAATTATCGGGATGTGTGTAAATGTTACTATGATTTAAAAGCCACCGAATAATGCCGAGATACGTTGCTCTGAGGTCCTAACCGTGTGACGACGTCACACCCGAGTGACGTCAGTCACTTTGTTTGTTGAACTGCTTAGTTCTATTATGGAGTGAAACCTACCACAGCCGATTCCTGGCGTAGGGGGCGTACACCCTGAACAGCTCGTCAGATCATTACAGGGCCAGAACACACTCCACTTACACTGTACTGGAACAGCCTGCCACACTTTTGGACTGTGGGAGGGAACTGGAGGAAACCCACACAAGCTCCAGGAGAACGTTACACACAAAAATGCCAAAGTTCAGGACTCAAACCCAGAACCCTCTTCCTGTGAGGTGGACATGATAATCATGCATACAAAAAAGTCTGTTATTTGTTTGGCCTTTTATATAGTAAAATACACACTCCTTACATACTGGAACACCCAACAAATACTAAAGAACGCCATCATCTGAATGCCCAAAAGTCAAAATTAGTGTTTTTTAATGATGTACCTTTTAGCACCATTAGCACCTATTATCTTTATAAAATGCAAAATCAAGTAAGTGATGCAACTACAAGACACAAAAGGAAAATGATCTACGCAAACTGAAAATTATAGTTGAGTTACACTATCAAAAGCTGAGCACAGAGCCATCCAATAGATTCAACCGTGCAACCTTCTCCATGTTGTATCTGGTACTGCTGACATCCAGGAGGGTATTTGTGGGAGTGGCCTTGATAAGTGGAACAGCTTGGAGCTCAGTGTAGCCTGTCCTATGATGAGTGCAACTCGAATTGCTTTCACGTCATGAACTTGGATCCAGACCTCATACAGGTAACTAAAAGATTTTATGTTTTAGGTTATAAATTATAAAGTGTTACATAAAATTGGAAGTTATCTATAATTCCCAATCTTTATATGCCTGGTATTAAAAAGGAATAAAACAATTCATCCACCTTAGATGAGTAAGTCTGAAAATAGGTGGGTCTTGGCAGCATAGGTTCATGGAGGATAGGCTGGATAGCAGCTCGTAAGAGCGGAAGGCTAAATGGACGGACCAAGTAGCGGCTTATAGGAGCACAAGACGAAATGGGTCGCCATCTATCAGTTCTTAGCAGCGCAGGGCTCGGCGGATGTTCTAACTAGCGGCTCGTAGGACCAGTAGACTAAGCAGACGTGCTGAATAGCAGCTCATTGCAGTGTGGCGTAAGAGGACCAGCGAAATAACGGCTCACAGTAGTACAGAATCAAAGGGCAGCCTGAACAGCAGTACTTTGCACTGCAGGATTAACAGAGAACAGGGCCAGAACTGAGCCATTAAATCAGATTGCTAAGTTCCTGTTTAAAGATACAGTAGGCCTTCGACATTTCACGCGGGTTCGGTTCCAAGCCCTCCCGCAAATCGAGATAATCCGCGAGTTCTGTACCCGGAAGTAAAACCCCATGTATCACGTCACATGCGCGAATGAGCAGCCGTAAGTAAAATACTATATCTATTACATGCGCTAAAATATGCTTCTTAAACACGTTCTATAGATAGTCTTACTCATTAATTCAGTATTAATGAGTAAGAAAAACTTAATTTTTTTACTGTGATACTGATTGATAATAAAATATAAACATTATACAGCATACATATAAAAACACCTTTACATGCATTCTCTGAAAAACATACAGCAGTGTCTGTCTGTCTTTCGGCTTTTTCCCTTTTACTCGGGAGTCGCCACAGCGAATCATCTGATCCGCACATTTGATGTGGCAGAGGTTTTTACGTCGGATGCCCTTTCTGTCACAACCCTTTTTAGCAATGGACAGAAACACGCTGACGGCTTTGCAGTCTACTCTTTACGAAAGTCAGCAATGGTTCTTTTACATGCCTCTCACCATAGACAGTGACAGACATGGCCCGCCTTTGATAACCCAGTTAGCTGTACTGGGGGGGGGGGGACAGTGACAACCTTGTGGTGAGTGAGACTCGAACCCCCAACCTTTGGATCAGCGATCCAGTACCCTATACCACTAGACCACCACTGCCCCTAACATACAGCAGTGTAATTTTGTAAAACAAAAATGCCCACTAGAGGAATGTATTGCATTAGGCATGAGATGACTGAATTTTGGTGTTAACTGCATTAAGTCCGAGTCACGCCCCTCAGCTGGAGCGAGTTCAAACCAAGTTTTAGAGTGAGAAAGTCAGAGGCGTTATAAACCAAAGGGTGATGAGTTAATCCTCTGGCAGAGGTGAGCATGCTTTTGTTTATTGAGAGTAAATGAGAATAGTGAATTCAGGTGTGTGCGACCAAGCAGCTCAGCCACGCCCCTCAGCCGGAGAGTAAACAGTTAGAGGCACAGTGCCAAAATTAAAGTCCCTTAAAAAACAGACCATAACAAAAAGGACATAAAAGAACAAGAATTGCAATAAATAGGATAAACAAAATGAGAAACATGCTACACCATAGTAAATAAAATATAACACACAAACATTTTAAACATTACCTTAGGTCATATACTGGAATAATAATTGAAAAAGACTTTAACAGTGGAATGTTTTACAAAAGTTCAGATGATTATTCCTCTTCAGGCACTTCAGAGGAAACTGTCGTTTCTTCTGGAGAAAGTCTTATTTCTTCAGACGAGACATCCAAAGTCATTACCATTTTCTGGTGCTCATCAGGAGTGACATCATAGAACTTAACTGGGAATTAAAACACACCAAAAAAAAGGCTCATTGCCAACTTGTGCGCGAATGAGGAAAAAGGGGCGTTACATCATCTCAACCAATCGGTGGGAATGAGGACAGCCACTGGTTGAATTTGAATCACGTGCGAGCTGCTCGGCAGTCAGCAAATACTCAAACCGTGAGTGCAAAACCGCAAATAGTCAAGGGCCTACTGTAAATGGTAAAATTCTGCTTACACAATTGAGAATCATCATGAGAACAATACTGCCTGACATGTATAATCATGGAAAGGGGCGTAATAATTTCATTCATTTTCTGAACCACTTAATCCTAATTAGGATCACGGTGAGGCTGGTGCCCTTCTCAGCCGAATCCGGGTGAGGGCTGAGTACATCCTTTGCAGCTATTCTTGTCAAAAGTCAACAATGGTTCTTTTACATGAATCTCACACGACAGACAGTGAGACACATGACCGGCCTTTGATAACCCAGTTAGCTGCACGGGGGGGGGCAGGGACAACCGTTGACAGTGGGGCTAGAACCCCCGACCGTAGGATCGGCAATCCAGCACCTTACCACTGGGCCACCACTGCCCTGCATAAAAAAAAAAAATTGGGAAAGTAATTAATTGGATGCAAAGTTAGTAAAGGTCCCTGAGGAATAGGATGAGTCATCAGACATCTGAGAGAGCACCCCTTCACTGCAGCCCTGGTAGGGTTAAGTGATTTTGTAAATTTGTGAGTTAGACTGTTGGTTTACTGTGAAAGCTGTACAGACTAAAGATGATATTGAAGCCTTTGTCTTTTACTGCCTTCAATCTACACTGGTCTGTGAGAAGAATGTTTGCTATAGTGTGTGTCTTTGTCAAATGCAAGCATGTTACTTTTAGTTGAAAAGAGTGTATGAGATGAAATCTCCGGTCTTGGACTGTGATCTTCTTTTGGCCTTTAGGCCGCATGTTTGCAGTTGGATGTACCATGGGACCGTTTCTGCACTACTGGTATCATTGGTTGGACAGGAGATATTCCGGAAAAATTGTGAAGACTGTTGCCAAAAAAGTTTTAATAGACCAGCTTGTCGCTTCACCACTTCTTGGAGCCTGGTACTTCATAGGTATGGACCAGTTTTTGTGTCAGATCATGATTTGTGTTTCTGGGTAATATACATTTATGGATCATGTTTTACATGTAATCAGTACGAGATCTGTGGATGAGTGAACTATAAATGTACACCGATAACTACACAACACTTCGCCGTGCATGGAGCGCACAGAGTTCAACTGACCTGCTAATGGAACACTAGTGTTTGAGTTTTGGTGTTTGGACAAAAAGCACCCTCTAAATCTCTCCCTTTGGATGTGCAGATGCTACAGAAAATATCGAGCAGACTTAACAAATTTCAATCTGTTCCAGATTCACACGTCCCAAAATTATGTGCTTTCCAAAAACCTTTGTGCAGTTGGACACCATGAAACTCACAAAAGTGTTTGAGCAGAAATTAACTTTCGAAACCTGCCAAATATAAGTAGGGTGATGGAACCTGTGTACCATTTTAATGGATGGTTTTAATTAAATAATGGTACGATTTAGACCTTGTTTTATTTAATTTGAACAATTAGACTAGATTTTCCACGCTGTGTTTCCATTAGCAAAACCACACACACACGTACATATGCACACATACATACACACACAAAAACTGTGCGATGGTTTCTCCAAGTCCACACATGAAGTTAATGCATCTTTCATGATTTAATATAATTTTGTTTGTGTCTTATTTTGGTTGTTTCCATGTAGTGTAAAATAAAACAATTATTCGTCTCAGACTTAGTGGATATCGACGTTAATAGTTCTGCTTGACATTCTGATTTCTGTGACAGCCCCCTCACCTTAGAAGAAGAATTATTATTGATGTCTTAAATTGAAAAATTAATGTGTTGTGAATATCGCAACAACCAAAATAGCAGTTTGATACAATGTCCATGACCTGACAGTCATTAAAAACTTTGAGAGAGAAATTTATGTATACAGTGTTACCTCACCTATTGAAAGACCCAACAAACGAAAAATCCACGTTACAAAATACATGTACCGAAAATTTCCATCTCTGGATATGAAAAGAATTCACGTTACGAAACGCGCCATGTGAAAAATTCAAACAATGTGTGAATTGCTTTCCCATTAGCTTTCTCCCAACATCCCACCCCGCTGGCTTCCCATTGGCTAGGAGGGAGCTGCCTCACCATAATTCCCATGACACAGCTCCTTCCCATTGGCTATTATGGAGCTGCATCTGAATAATACCCATGATGCTTTTCGTGTGCCTTCGACCCATTGTTCGTCACAGAGTTCTAACACACATACAGGACAGGGTTATTGTTTTGAATTTTTTGAGTGTGCTCATTGCAACTTTATATTTTGGTTCGGGCTTTAAACCTTGCATAAACATTTGGAAGATCTTACTCTGCTAAGAAGACATTGTCCACATACGTGCGCGCTCACACACACGCACGTGCGTGTGATTCCTGATGAAAGTGATTGCCGGTGCGAGTGAAAAGAAGTGGGCCCGTGGCATGCGGTTGCGTGATATCGCAAAGGAATAGGGCCAAACTCGTCTACCATCGGTACGATATTGAAGCAGAAGGAGGCCTTAAAAGGGATACTTTTATAATTTTTTAAAGGGTTTAGGGGGTAGTATTGGGGTTTTGGGGGGGGGGGTCACAAACCAGTGTCTCTCCCTCACGCCGGTCCCAAGCCCGGATAAATGCAGAGGATTGCGTCAGGAAGAGCACCCGGCGTAAAACAAATGCCAAATAAAATATACCAGTCAAAAGGTAGCAAGGCGAGAAGCTTAGGATCAGGGTTTAAGCTGTTTTATCATGGTGTCGATGGGAAGAGAACTGGAGTAGGAGTCATCTTGAAGGAGGAGTTTGTCAGGAATGTTCTAAAAGTGGAAAGAGTGTCAGACAGAGTGATGAGTCTCAAGTTAGACTTTGCAGGTGTAATGTTCAATGTTGTTAGTGCTTATGCCTCACAGGCAGGATGTGAGCTAGAACAGAAGGAGAGATTCTGGAGTGAGTTAGATGAAGTGATGCAGAGTACCCCCACAGGTGAATAGAGAGATACAGCTTTATTAATCTCACAATGGAGAAATTCACTGTTACAGGCTCTTGAAGTACCATCAGTAGGGGGTACAAAATAGAGATATACAATAATACATATACATACATACATACACACATACATATTGTATAAGTAAATAAATAAATAGATACATAAATAGTATAATGTAATATACAATGAAAAAAAAAAAAAAAAAAGAACAACTTTGTAGACTGGCCTATATTCAAGTGTACATGTATCTGAGGGCAGAGTAGATGGGTTGATATGGTTCACAGTCAGTGGGGTAAATGTGGTTGATTAAAGTGCACGGGGTTTTTATTGCACATAACCGGGTTTTTCACAGAGAGTTACAAAGTGGCGTTGTACAGTCTGATAGCGGTGGGAATGAAGGACCTGCGGTAGCGCTCCTCCCTGCACTGAGGATGTCTCAGTCCACTGAAGGAGCTGCACAGCTTCTCTACAGTCTGGTGCAGTGGGTGAGCGCTGTTGACCATGATGGATGTGAGTTTTGCTACCATCCTCCTCTCGCCCACCTTCTCCACAGAGTCCAGTGAGCAGCCTAGGGACAGCGCTGGCCCTCCTGACCAGCTTGTTCAGTCTCTTTCTGTCCCGCTCTGTGCTGCCTGGGGCCCAGCAGATGGCAGCGTAGAGGATTGCAGAGGCTACCACAGAGTCATAAAATGTCCTGAGCAGAGGTCTGCATACTCCGAAGGACCCAAGTCTCCTCAAAAGGTGGAGGCGACTCTGGCCCTTCTTGTACAGGGCGTTGGTGTTGTGGGACCAGTCCAGTTGATTGTTAAGGTGAACGCCCAGGTACTTGAAACTGTCCACTATCTCAATGTCCTGTCCCTGGATGTTCACCAGTGGGTTTGTCGGTGTGCTTCTCCTGAAGTCGACCACCATCTCCTTCGTCTTCCTAGTGTTAAAGCACAGGTGGTTGCGCTCACACCAGTCCACGAAGTCAACGATGACCGACCGGTACTCCCGCTCGTTCCCCTCTGACACACGGCCCACAATGGCGGAGTCGTCCGAGAACTTCTGGAGGTGGCAGCTATCTGTGCTGTAGGTGAAGTCCGAGGTGTAAATGTTGAAAAGGAAGGGTGAGAGGACGGTGCCCTGCGGTGCCCCTGTGCTGCAGACTGCCACCTTTGACTTCCAGCCGCGCAGCCGCACGTACTGTGGACGGTCAGTGAGGTAGTGGATAATCCAGGCAGCAAGATGTCCGTCCACTCCCACGTCCTCCAGCTTCCCCCGCAGAAGCGCTGGCCTGATAGTGTTGAAGGCACTGGAGAAGTCAAAGAACATGACCCTCACAGCGCTTCCGGCGATCTCCAAGTGGGTGAGCGCCCGCTGCAGAAGGTAGATGACGGCGTCTTCTACCCCGATGTTGGGTCTGTAGGCAAACTGCAGCGGGTCTAGGATGGGGCTCACCATAGAGCGGAGGTGTTCGAGGAGGAGCCTTTCCATGGTCTTCATGAGGTGGGAGGTCAGGGCGACAGGTCTGTAGTGGGCCGGTTCCTTCGCTTGAGCTGTTTTGGGAACCGGAACCACACAGGAGGTCTTCCACAGGACGGGAACCTTCTCCAGGCTGAGGCTCAGGTTGTACAGGTGGCATAGGACCTCACAGAGCTGGTCCGTGCAGGTCCTCAGCAGCCTGGGACTGATGCCGTCTGGTGCTTCAGATTTCCTCCGATTTAGTCGCCTCAGTTGTCTCCTCACCTGGTCTGACATGAGGGACGGGGGGCTGGGGTGGGCTGCAGAGGGAGGGGGATGTGGCTGTAGCAGTCAAGTGAAGTTGGCCTGGGGAGGGTTGAGGTGTCTGCTGGTCTGGAGGTGTGTGAAGGGGGGGGTGTGCAATCAAACCTGTTGAAGTAACAGTTTAATTCATCCGCCCAGCGCGAGCCACCATCAGCTGTCCCTCTGACACTCTGCCCAAATCCAGACATAGTCTTTAGTCCTCTCCAGATGTCCCGCACGTTGTTCTGAGCCAGGTTCTCATCCATCTTCTTCCCATAGTCCTTCTTGGCCCTCCTGATCCTCCACTGGAGCTCACGCTGGACCTTCTTCTGCTCCTCTCTATCCCCCCGAGATGAAAGCCTTCTTTTTCTGGTTCAGGAGGACTTTAAGCTCAGGGGTGTCCCACGGGTGGTTGTTGGAGAAGCACCGTACCCTCCGTGTTGGCACAGTACTGTCCACGCAGAAGTTCATGGAGTCGGTGATAGTGTGTGAGGCCGTCAATGTCATCACCAAAGGAGTCACAGAGCATGCTCCAGTCTGTGGTCTGGAAACAGTCCCGAAGCCTCTCATTGGAGGTCTCATTTAAAGAGTGGTCATTGGACATGTTGCTGCAGGAAGCGTGTCATGTCTTCAAGTAGGAGTTGAAAATGGCTTTGGGTGGTCAGGAAGTGCTTCCAGATGACTGGACAATTACAGTAAATGTGATCAGGGAGATGGGTAGGAGAATACTTGGTGTGTCATCTGGAAGGAGAGTAGATAAGGAGACTTGGTGGTGGAATGAGGAAGTGCAGTAGTGTGTACAAAGGAAGAGGTTAGCTAAGAAGTGGGACATTGAGAGGACCGAAGAGGGTGAACAGGAGTACAGGGAGACACGGCGTAAGGCGAAGGTAGCAGTGTCAAAGGCCAAACAGAGGGCGTATGATGACTTGTATGCTCGGTTGGAAAGTAAATAGGGAGAAAATGATTCATACAGGTTGGCACAGCAGAGAAATAGAGATGGGAAGGACGTGCAGCAAGTTAGATTGATAAAGGACAGAGAGGGAAATGTATTGACTGATGACAGAAGTGTGCTGGGAAGATGGAAAGAGCACTTTGAAGAGCTGATGAGAGAGAGAAAAGAGTAGAAGAGGTGACCGTCGAGGACCAGGAAGTAGCAAAGATTAGTAAGGGTGAAGTGAGGAGGGCATTGAAGAGGATGAAGAATGGAAAGGCAGTTGGTCCTGATGACATACCGGTGGAGGTATGGAAGTGTTTAGGAGAGGTAGCAGTAGATTTCCTAACAAGAAAATTCAACAAGGTCTTAGAGAGTGAGCACATGCCGGAGGAATGGAGAAGTGTGCTTGTGCCCATTTTTAAGAACAAGGGAGACGTGCAGAGTTGTGGCAACTACAGAGGGATAAAGTTGATGAGCCATACGATGAAGTTATGGGAAAGAATAGTGGAAGCTAGACTAAGGTCAGAGGACAGCATTTGTGAACAACAGTTTGGTTTCATTCCAAGAAAGCGCACCACAAATGCAGTGTTTGCCTTCACGATGTTAATAGAGAAGTACAGAGAAGGTCAGACCGAGCTGCATTGTGCCTTTGTGGATCTGGAGAAAGCATATGACAGGGTGCCGAGAGAGGAACTGTGGTATTGCATGAGCAGGTCTGGAGTGGCAGAGAAGTATGTTAGAGTGGTGCAGGACAAGTATAAGAGATGTAAGACAGTGGTGAGGTGTGCTGTCGGTGTGAGGTTCAAGGTGCAGGTAGGACTGCATCAAGGGTCAGCACTGAGCCCCTTCTTGTTTGCTATGGTGATGGACAGGCTGACAGATGAGGTTAGACAAGATTCCCCATGGACTATGATGTTTGCAGATGACATTGTGATCTGTAGTGAGAGCAGAGAACAGGTGCAGGAAAATCTAGAGAGGTGGAGGTATGCCCTGGAAAGGAGGGGAATGAAGGTTAGCCTCAGTAAGACAGAATACATGTGTATGAATGACAAGGACCCAAGAGGAACGGTGAGGTTACAGGGAGCAGAGATAGGGAAGGTGGAGGATTTTAAGTACTTAGGCTCAACAATCCAGAGCAGTGGAGAGTGTGGAAAAGAGGTGAAGAAGCGTGTGCAGGCAGGTTGGAATGGTTGGAGAAAAGTGTCCGGTGTGATGTGTGATAGGAGGGTATCGGCAAGAATGAAGGGAAAAGTGTACAAGACGCTGATGAGGCCAGCGATGTTGTATGGTTTAGAAACAGTGGCACTGAGGAAAAGACGGGAGGCAGAGCCGGAGGTAGCAGACATGAAAATGTTGAGGTTCTCTTTGGGAGTAGCGAGGATGGATAGGATCTTGAATGAGCACATCAGAGGGACAGCACATGTAAGATGTTTTGGCGACAAAGTCAGAGAGGCTAGATTGAGATGGTTTGGACATGTACAAAGGAGGGATAGTGAGTATCTTGGTAGTAGGATGCTGAGGTTGGAACTACCAGGCAGAAGGCCTAGAGGAAGACCAAAGAGATGATTTATGGATGTGGTGAAGGAGGACATGAAGGTTGTTGGTGTAAGAGAAGAAGGTGCAGAAGATAGGGTGAGGTGGAGGCAGATGATTTGCTGTGGCAACCCCTGAAGGGAAAATCCGAAAGAAGAAGAAGAAGAGGGGTAGTATTGGGGGTCTTGGAACAAATAATTCCTTTTACATGTAAAATGCAGTTCAACTTACGAAAAAATCAGGTTACAAAACCACTTCTGTGTGCATGTTTTAGGTATGGGTGTGATGGAGGGCCATGGATTTCTCTCGGGCTGCACTGAGTTTAAAGAGAAATTTGTGGAGTTTTATAAGGTAAGATTTGTATGACTGATTAGCTTTTTACCTTCAACAGGAGGTTATGTTTTATAAAATGTGATGCACAGATTTTTTTATTTATTTTTTGTCAAGTAGGGTGTGATACAAGTAAAGAATGAATTTTATAGCTCTGCCATGCATGTGATCATCTTGAAAAAATTCCCTGAAATCCAGAAAAATGCCTTTTTCCCCCCCCCCCTCCTTTTTTTTCTTTTTTTCTTTTTTAAATATATAAACCATATGGAGTTTGTGAGATCCCTACAAGGAGGAGACATTTTATTATAACTCTGCCAATTTTAAAAGACAAATAAATATTGAAAGAATATTGTATTTTTACTTCACTAGGCAGACTGGTGTGTCTGGCCAACTGCACAGATGATCAACTTCTACTTTTTGCCAGCTAAGTTTCGAGTGCTGTATGTAAATACAATCACACTGGGATGGGACACTTACCTCTCGTATCTCAAGCACAGGGTAAGCTTTTTTGTTTTAGATTATATGATAAAATTATTTATTTTGTTTTTGTGTTTACTGTATATACCGGCACGTGTTTTTTGCGTGTACACTTGATGAATATCTATGTATCTCATAATGTATCTGAATACTGGCATGGCTTTTTACTGACATATCATTGCTGTGTCCATAGTCACCTGATCCACCTCATCCTTAATTAGTCATTATGATCTTATCCTTAACTCGTCATTATGAAAAAAAAAAAGTTTTATTTCTATAGTGCTTTTTATAATTTACATCCGCCTGTCCCAAGCCCGGATGAATGCAGAGGGTTGCGTCATGAAGGGCATCCGGCGTAAAACGAATGCCAAATAAAATATGCAAATCACAAGAAATAATTTCATACCAGATCGGACGAGGCCCGGGTTAACAACGACCGCCATCAGTGCTGTTAACCAACAGGGTGCTGGTGGAAATTGGACTACTGTTGGTCGAAGAGGGAGAGGCGGGAGGCGTGTCCGTAGGCAGAAAGAGAGAAGAGGAAAGGCATGAGTCTAGGACTGAAAGTAGGGACATTGAATGTTGGAACTATGGCAGGAAAAGGTAGAGAGCTGGCTGACATGATGCAGAGGAGGAAGGTGGACATACTGTGTATTCAGGAGACCAGATGGAAAGGAGGCGAGGCTAAAAGCTTAGGAGCAGGGTTTAAGCCGTTTTATCATGTTGTGGACGGGAAGAGAAATGGAGTAGGAGTCATCTTGAAGGAGGGGTTGGTCAGGAATGTTCTGGAAGTGGAAAGAGTGTCAGACAGAGTGACGAGTCACAAGTTAGAAATTGAAGGCGTGATGTTCAATGTTGTTAGTGCTTATGCCCCACAGGCAGGATGTGAGCTAGAAGAGAAGGAGAGATTCTGGAGTGAGTTAGATGAAGTGATGCAGAGTACCCCCAGAGGTGAAAACGTGGTCATTGGTGCAGACTTCAATGGACATGTTGGTGCAGGCAACAGTGGGGACGAGGAAGTGATGGGCAGGTTTGGTATCCAGGACAGGAATGCAGCAGGACAGATGTTGGTAGATTTTGCAAAAAGGATGGAGATGGCTGTGGTGAATACTTTCTTCCAGAAGAGACAGGAGCATAGGATGACTTATAAAAGCGGAGGTAGGAGCACACAGGTAGACTACATCTTGTGTAGGCGATGTAATTTGAAGGAAGTCAGTGACTGCAAAGTAGTAGGGGGTGAGAGTGTTGCCAAACAGCATAGGATGGTGGTGTGCAGGATGACGCTGATGGTGAGGAAGGTGAAGAAGGCAAAGGCAGAGCAGAAGACAAAGTGGTGGAAGCTGAAAAAGGAAGAGTGTCATGTTGTCTTTGAGTAGGAGTTGAAAATGGCTTTGGGTGGTCAGGAAGTGTTTCCAGATGACTGGACAACTACAGCTAATAGTGATCAGGGAGACAGGTAGGAGAATCTGGAATGAGAGTAGATAAGGAGACTTGGTGGTGGAATGAGGAAGTGCAGGAGTGTGTACAAAGGAAGAGGTTAGCTGAGAAGAAATGGGACATTGAGAGGACCGAAGAGGGTGAACAGGAGTACAGGGAGACACAGCGTAAGGCGAAGGTAGCGGTGTCAAAGGCCAAACAGAGGGTGTATGATGACTTGTATGCTCGGTTGGAAAGTAAATAGGGAGAAAATGATTTATACAGGTTGGCACAGCAGAGAAATATGTATTGACCGATGACAGAAGTGTGCTGGGAAGATGGAAAGAGTACTTTGAAGAGCTGATGAATGAGGAAAATGAGAGCGAAAAAAGAGTAGAAGAGGTGACCGTCGAGGACCAGGAAGTAGCAAAGATTAGTAAGGGTGAAGTGAGGAGGGCATTGAAGAGGATGAAGAATGGAAAGGCAGTTGGTTCTGATGACATGCCGGTGGAGGTATGGAAGTGTCTAGGAGAGGTAGCAGTAGATTTCCTGACAAGAACATTCAACAAGGTCTTAGAGAGTGAGAGGATGCCAGAGGAATGGAGGAGAAGTGTGATGGTGCCCATTTTTAAGAACAAGGGAGACGTGCAGAGTTGTGGCAACTACAGAGGGATAAAGTTGATGAGCCATACGATGAAGTTATGGGAAAGAATAGTGGAAGCTAGACTAAGGTCAGAGGACAGCATTTGTGAACAACAGTTTGGTTTCATTCCAAGAAAGCGCACCACAAATGCAGTGTTTGCCTTGAGGATGTTAATGGAGAAGTACAGAGAAGGTCAGAGGGAGCTGCATTGTGCCTTTGTGGATCTGGAGAAAGCATGTGACAGGGTGCCAAGAGAGGAACTGTGGTAAGGCATGAGGCAGTCTGGAGTGGCAGAGAAGTATGTTAGAAGGGTGCAGGACAAGTATAAGAGATGTAAGACAGTGGTGAGGTGTGCTGTCGGTGTGACAGAAGGGTTCACGGTGGAGGTGGGACTGCATCAAGGGTCAGCTCTGAGCCCCTTCTTGTTTTCTATGGTGATGGACAGGCTGACAGATGAGGTTAGACAAGACTCCCCATGGACTATGATGTTTGCAGATGACATTGTGATCTGTAGTGAGAGCAGAGAACAAGTGCAGGAAAATCTAGAGAGGTGGAGGTATGCCCTGGAAAGGAGAGGAATGAAGGTTAGCCTCAGTAAGACAGAATACATGTGTATGAACGACAAGGACCCTAGAGGAACGGTGAGGTTACAGGGAGCAGAAATGGGGAAGGTGGAGGATTTTAAGTACTTAGGCTCAACAAGCCAGAGCAGTGGAGAGTGTGGAAAAGGGGTGAAGAAGCGTGTGCAGGCAGGCTGGAATGGTTGAAGAAAAGTGTCCGGTGTGATAGGAGGGTATCAGCAGGAATGAAAGGAAAAGTGTACAAGACGGTGTTGAGGCCAGCGATGTTGTATGGTTTAGAAACAGTGGTCCTGGGGAAAAGACAGGAGGCAGAGCTGGAGGTAGCAGAGATGAAAATGTTGGGGTTCTCTTTGGGAGTAACGAGGATGGATAGGATCAGGAATGAGCACATCAGAGGGACAGCACATGTAAGATGTTTTGGAGACCAAGTCAGACAGGCTAGATTGAGATGGTTTGGACATGTACAGATGAGGGATAGTGAGTATATTGGTAGTAGGATGCTGAGGTTGGAACTACCAGGCAGAAGGCCGAGAGGAAGACCAAAGAGATGATTCATGGATGTGGTGAAGGTAGTTGGTGTAAGAGAAGACGCAAAGGATAGGGTGAGATGGAGGCAGATGATTCGCTGTGGCGACCCCTGAGGGGGAAAGCCGAAAGGAGAAGACGACGGTTGCTAAGCAGCTTTACATAGTAAATTAAGTTTGGTAAAGAATTTAAACATTTCTCTATAAACCCTACACATCCCAAATGAAGAAGCCCGAGAGGAACCAGACTCGACCAGATTTTCACTTCAATTCAGTTTAATTTGTATATGCGCTTCTGACAGTTAATGTTGTCACAAAGCAGCTTTACTGAGTAAAACGGTAAAAGCGGGGCTTACAAAGCATAAAAGAATTTAAACATTTCTTATAACCCCTTACACATCCATAATGAGCATTGCCTCCGGCAACGGTGGAAGAAAAAAAAGACTCCTTCAGTCGATGCGAGGAAGAATCCTTGAGAGGAACCAGATCCAAAAGGGAAACCCATCCTCATTTGGGTGGAAACATATATACGAGAAAGTCATTATAGTACACAATGTGGTCCAGTTGGTTAGAAAACCGTAAGCCCTAAATAATTGTGGGAAAAGAGTGAATATCACCAGCAGTGTAAAGTCATGTTCTCAGTCAGTTAGTGCACATCTGGGTCCATTTGGATCTTCATCAGCAGGAGGGAGGAGCTTCCAAGATTAGAACTCCAGCCAGCATCAGCACACCGTGACTGATCATAGGACTCAGAAAGCAGAAGGATCAGGATCACTGGCATCCCAGAAGGTGAATGTGCACCTCAACAAAATCAGAGAGGTGGTGAGAGAGACTCATAGTAGTGTAATAGAAATACAAGATTTTATTATTGCTGAGAGCAGCAGGGAGTCCGGCATAACTGGATATGGCAGCATAACTAATAGAGAGAACCAGAAGGAAGATCGACAGGAGGGTACCTGTGACATTGGGGCAATCAGCCACCCCACTGTCAAGTGGGCCTGGGTCAGCATGTAGAGTGGGGGAGCGACAGCATCCCAACATCACAGTTTACCATAACTTTCCTTGCCTGAGACCCCAAGATTGGCTCCTTTACATAATAAAAGCCTTTAAACTAAATATTCTTCTAAACAAGTGAGTTTTTATCCTTGTGTTTGAAACAGAGACTGTGTCTGAGTCCCGAATATTAACTGGAAGGCTGTTCCATAACTGTGGAGCTTTGTAAGAGAAAGCTCCGTCCCTGCAGTAGTAGTCTTCATTATTCGAGGTCTCACTAAGCATCCTGCACCTTGAGATCTAAGGGGGTGTGTCAGATCATAAATGACAAGAAGTTCATTAAGATAATGTGGTGCGAGACCATTAAGTACTCTATGGGTTATTTTATGTTCCATGTGAAATGTAACTGAGAGCCAGTGCAGTGTAAATAAGGTCGGGATGATATGCTCAGGGCAGATCACAGGATTCAGAAAGCCGAAGGATCGCGTTTATAAGTGCCGAGTGCAAGTAAGGACTCGGTCATGACTGTCTACGACGGCTTAGTGGGTGAGTCAAGTAGTTGAGGTTAAAGTATACTTAATGTGATAAATTGCCGAGGTGTTTATTATTATTATTATTTTAAGATATGTTGTAAATTACTTTTTTTTTTTTTATTATTATTATTATTATTTATTTTACTTTTAGATTTTTTTTCATTGTTTTTATTCTGTTACACTACTTTGTAACAATGTCAATTGTATAAAACATTACACACACACACACACAACTGAATTGAAGCTAATGGTCCAAAAAAGCAACTATATTTCCAATATTTAAACCGAAAGGTTGTCTTAAATTATATATGAATTGAGTTAACATGAGCAACTCTACGCTCAATTAAGACATGAAAAAGTCTGTTCTTATGACAGTATTATTTTAAATGTAGTTTCAATGTAATGATGGACGGACATGATAGCATGTAGTGGTTAGCCTGTTTGCTTCCGAGCTGAAGGTCCGTGGTTTGAGTTCCATGTTTGGTAAGGTTCCTTGGTGAAGTTTGCATGTTCTCATAATGCTTGTGTAGATTTCTTCTGGGGACTCCAGTGTCCTCCAAGAAGACATGCACATTAGACAAATTGGCCATTTCAAATTGCCCCGAGGTGTGACTATGTGTCAGTGTTGGTCCTGAGATTGATTGGTGGGCAGTTTAGGGTGTACTCCACCTCCACCTGGAGCCTTCTGAGATCGGCTCCAGCCTCCCAGTGACATTAGTAGGATAAAGCAGTTCAAGGAGTAAGATAATCAAATTAATTTTTGAATGATTTTGTGCAAGTACACCTGTAGACTTTATAACTATCTACACCCCCCCCCTCCATTTATACCCAAGTAGAGGCCAGAAATTGATGTGAGAATCTAAATGCTAATATTATTATTTGGCCACATGAGCTGTAATAAAGCAATTTGCATCAACATAGCTGAACCTGTTGGAAATGTTTGGGGTTTTTTTTTTTCCCCCAGTGGTTTTTGTTCCTTTTTTAAGATAAAGAAATTTAATATCTTTTTGCCTAGTGATATTATCTGAATTTTTGTTCACTTTGATTTTTATTTATTTATTTTTGACAGGAACCCCAGCAAATGAAAGAATTGGGACCACAGGAGCCATCACTGTCTTTGACTTCAACCAAACCACAGGATAATAAACTTTAGTCCCACATGACTTTTTTTTTTTTTTTTTTGCCTAAATTTCACATTTTAAATATTATTACTTGAACTTTTAGTGAATTTTACTACTTGGACCTTTACCCGACTTAATCAATCAGTTATATCAGTATCAGTGGAATGACTTGGAACATCTGGACTGAAATGTATCAGAGCGTATCTTCTTTTCCTTTTGGCCTTTCCCTTCAGGGGTCGCCACAGCGAATCAACTGCCTCCATCTCACCCTATCCTCTGCATCTTCTACTCTTACTACAACGACCTTCATGTCCTCCTTTACCACATCCATAAATCTTCTTTTTGGTCTTCCTCTAAGCCTTCTGCCTGGTAGTTCAAACCTCACCATCCTACTACCAATACTAGTCCTTCTCAAAAAATTAGCATATTGTGATAAAGTTCATTATTTTCTGTAATGTACTGAAACATTAAACTTTCATAGATTTTAGATTCATTGCACACCAACTGAAATATTTCAGGTCTTTTATTGTTTTAATACTGATGATGATTTTGGCATACAGCTCATGAAAACCCAAAATTCCTATCTCAAAAAATGAGCATATCATGTTCAGGTAGTCTAAACGAGCTATTAACCTAATCATCTGAATCAACCAATTAACTCTCAACACCTGCAAAAGATTCCTGAGGCTTTTAAAAACTCCCAGCCTGGTTCATTACTCAAAACCACAATCATGGGTAAGACTGCCGACCTGACTGCTGTCCAGAAGGCCATCATTGACACCCTCAAGCAAGAGGGTAAGACACAGAAAGAAATCTCTGAGCGAATAGGCTGTTCCCAGAGTGCCGTATCAAGGCACCTCAGTGGGACGGCTGTGGGACGGAAAAAGTGTGGCAGAAAACGCTGCACAACCAGAAGAGGTGACCGGACCCCGAGGAAGATTGTGGAGAAGGGCCGATTCCAGACTTTGGGGGACCTGTGGAAGTAATGGACTGAGTCTGGAGTAGAAACATCCAGAGCCACCATGTACAGGCGTGTGCAGGAAATGGGCTACAGGTGCCGCATTCCCCAGGTCAAGCCAGGCAGACGCACCTGACCTGGGCTACAAGCAGCACTGTACTGTTGCTCAGTGGTCCAAAGTATTTTTATCGGTTGAAAGCAAATTTTGCATGTCATTCGGAAATCAAGCTGCCAGAGTCTGGAGGAAGACTGGGGAGAAGGAAATGCCAAAATGCCTGAAGTCCAGTGTCAAGTACCCACAGTCAGTGATGGTCTGAGGTGCCATGTCAGCTGCTGGTGTTGGTCCACTGTGTTTTATCAAGGGCGGGGTCAATGCAGCTAGCTATCAGGAGATTTTGGAGCACTTCATTCTTCCATCTGCTGAAAAGCTTTATGGTGATGAAGATTTCATTTTTCAGCACGACCTGGCACCTGCTCACAGTGCCAAAACCACTGGTAAATGGTTTACTGACCATGGTATTACTGTGCTCAGTTGGCCTGCCAACTCTCCTGACCTGAACCCCAAAGAGAATCTGTGGGATATTGTGAAGAGAAAGTTGAGAGTCACCAGACCCAACACTGTGGATGAGCTTCAGGCTGCTATCGAAGCATCCTGGGCCTCCATAACACCTCAGCAGTGCCACAGGCTGATTGCTTCCATGCCACACCGCATTGAAGCAGTCATTTCTGCAAAAGGATTCCTGACCAAGTATTGAGTGCATAACTGAACATAATTATTTGAAGGTTGGTGTTTTTTTTTTTTTGTATTAAAAACACTTTTATTGGTCAAATGAAATATGCTAATTTTTTTGAGATAGGGATTTTTGGTTTTTCGTTACTTTTTTGCCAAAATTATCAATATTAAAACAATAAAAGGCTTGAACTACTTTAGTTGTGTGTAATGAATCTAAAATATATGAAAGTCTAATGTTTATCAGTACATTACAGAAAATAATTAAATTTATCACAATATGCTAATTTTTTGAGAAGGACCTGGATATGTGTGTGTGTATGTATGTATATATGTATGTGTATATATATGTATGTATATATGTATGTGTATATATATGTATGTATATGTATGTATATATATATATGTATATATGTGTATATATATATATGCGCTATATATATGCGCTATATATATGTTATATATATATATATATATGCTATATATATATGCTATATATATATATATATATATATATATATATATATATATATATATATATATATATATATATATATATATATATATATATATATATATATATATATATATATATATATATATATATATATATATATATATATATATATATATATATATATATATATATATATATATATATATATATATATATATATATATATATATATATATATATATATATATATGTATGCTATATATATATATATATATATGCTATATATATATATAGTATATGTGGTGTATATTTTTTAAATTAATATATAATTTAATGTATTTTAATAATATTTTTTCTTTCTTCTATATTTTATCTTGTGATTATTGCTGTTTATGGGGCAACTGGGTGGCAGAATTTATTCGAGATCAATAAAGTATTTCTATTTCTGATCATTTTGTGTGTTTTATTTATTTATATATATTTGCAAACTGTAAAGACAAATTTCATACCGGATCGGTCGAGAGCCCGGGTTAACAATGACGGCCATCAATGCTATTAACCAACAGGGTGCTAGTGGAAATTGGACTACTGTTGGTCGAAGAAGAGGTCGAAGAAGGAGAGGTGGGAGGCATGTCCGTAGGCAGAGAGAGAAGAGGAAAAGCATAAATTTAGGACTGAGAGTAGGAACTTTGAATGTTGGAACGAGTGGTCATTGGTGCAGACTTCAACGGACATGTTGGTGCAGGCAACAGAGGGGACGAGGAAGTGATGGGCAGGTTTGGTATCCAGGGCGGGAACACAGAAGGACAGCTGTTGATAGATTTTGCAAAAAGGATGGAAATGGCTGTGGTGCATACTTTCTTCCAGAAGAGAGGAGCATAGGATGACCTATTAAAGTGGTAGGAGCACACAGGAAGACTACATCTTGTGTAGGCGATGTAATTTGAAGGAAGTCAGTGACTGCAAAGTAGTAGTGGGTGAGAGTGTTGCCAAACAGCATAGGATGGTGGTGTGCAAGATGACGCTGATGGTGAGGAAGGTGAAGAAGGCAGAGCAGAAGACAAATTGGTGGAAACTGAAAAAGGAAGAGTGTCGTGTTGTCTTCAAGGAGGAGTTGAAATGGGTTTTGGGTGGTCAGGAAGTGTTTCCAGATGACTGGACAACTACAGCTAATGTGATCAGGGAGACAGGTAGGAGAGTACTTTTCGTGTCCTCTGGAAGGACAGTAGATAAGGAGACTTGGTAGTGGAATGAGGATGTGCAGGAATGTGTACAAAAGAAGAGGTTCGCTAAGAAGAAAAGGGTCATTGAGAGGACCAAAGAGAGTAAACAGGAGTACAGAGAGACACGGCGTAAGACGAAGGTAGCGGTGTCAAAGGCCAAACAGAGGGCGTATGATGACTTGTATGATAGGTTGGAGAGTAAGGAGGAAGAAAATGATTTATACAGGTTGACACAGCAGAGAAATAGAGATGGGAAGGACGTGCAGCAAGTCACAGTGATTAAGGACAGAGTGGGAAATGTGTTGACTGATGACAGAAGTGTGCTGGGAAGATGGAAAGAGTACTTTGAAGAGCTGATGAATGAGGAAAATGAGAGCGAAAAAAGAGTAGAAGAGGTGACCGTCGAGGACCAGGAAGTAGCAAAGATTAGTAAGGGTGAAGTGAGGAGGGCACTGAAGAGGATGAAGAGTGGAAAGGCAGTTGGTCCTGATGGACATACCGGTGGAGGTATGGAAGTGTTTAGGAGAGGTAGCAGTAGATTTCCTGACAAGAACATTCAACAAGGTCTTAGAGAATGAGAGGATGCCGGCGGAATGGAGGAGAAGTGTGCTTGTGCCCATTTTTACAAACAAGGGAGATGTGCAGAGTGGTGAAGGAGGACATGAAGGTAGTTGGAATAAGAGTAGAAGATACAGAGGATAGGGTGAGATGGAGGCGAATGGTTTGAAGTGGCGACCCCTGAAGGGAAAAGCCGAAAGGAGAAGAAGAAGCAGAAGGAGATGTGCACCACAGATGCAGTGTTTGCTTTGAGGATGTTAATAGAGAAGTACACAGAAGGTCAGACGGAGCTGCATTATGCCTTTGTGGATCTGGAGAAAGCATATGACAGGGTGCTGAGAGAGGAACTGTGGTATTGCATGAGGAAGTCTGGAGTGGCAGAGAAGTATGTTAGAGTGGTGCAGGACATGTATGAGAGATGTTGGACAGTGGTGAGGTGTGCTGTCGGTGTGACAGAAGAGTTCAAGGTGGAGGTGGGACTGCATCAAAGGTCAGCTCTGAGCCCCTTCTTGTTTGCTATGGTGATGGTCAGGCTGACAGACGAGGTTAGACAAGAATCTTCCTGGACTATGATGTTTGCAGATGACATTGTGATCTGTAGGGAGAGCAGAGAACAGGTACAGGAAAATCTAGAGAGGTGGAGGTATGCCCTGGAAAGGAGAGGAATGAAGGTTAGCCTCAGTAAAACAGAATACATGTGTGTGAACGACAAGGACCCAAGAGGAACGGTGAGGTTACAGGAAGCAGAGATAAGGAAGGTGGCGGATTGTAAGTACTTAGGCTCAACAATCCAGAGCAATGGAGAGTGTGGAAGTGAGGTGAAGAAGCGTGTGCAGGCAGGTTGGAATGGTTGGAGAAAAGTATGCGGTGTGATGTGTGATAAGAAGGTATCGGCAAGAATGAAAGGAAAAGTGTACAAGACGGTGATGAGGCCAGCGATGTTGTATGGTTTAGAAATAGTGGCAATCTACCATGCATACTCAGTTAAGCAAAGAGAGTTGTAAAATGAATGAAAACCCGAATCCAGAAAAGTTCAACGGTGCCCTTGCTCACTTGAAAGACCGGAAGTCTGTATAATCCACGCTTTGTGTCAAGCACAGCAAGTGAACTACTTTCGGTATTGAGCGCCTCACATATTGTAAGCGTTGATTGGCTGTTTTAAGCTTCATGTAAAGTGACCATCCGTCGACCATCCGAACCATTTACAAGCAGAAAGATCGCATCGTAGAGAATGTTAAAGGTTATATTTGATGAGTGAATTTGATTAAAATGTATCTATTTGAAATTATCTTGAATTTAATTTATTTGAAATTAATGTTGATATTATTTGATATATTTGATATTATTTAACAATATTATGTTTATAATAATTGAATTCGGGGTGTTTTATGAGATACGATAATGGTATTTATGGATGTATAGTACAGTGTGAACATCATATGTCACTGGAACATACAGTAACAACTTACGTTTTGTTTGGTTCCGGATGGCCAAATGTAAGTTGAAAAAAAAACAACCATAAGTTGGGGAGCGTCTGTACTACACATCCATAAATACCATTACGGTATCTCTTAAAACACCCCCAAATCAATTATCAGCATCAAAGGATAGTTGGCCCAGGGAGGAAACTGAATCGGACTCAAAAGGAAAACTCATCCTTCACCAGCAGTGAAAGTCATCTTTGACATCTAAACCATGGCTCTTTTTTCCCTTTTTTTAAATGCTGTATTAATCCCACAAAAGGAATTATTGCTTCTGCATTTAACCCATCCATAGTGAGCCCACACACACTCACACACACTGATGCACACACTCACATTCAAACACACTTACGCACACTTAAAGATGCGCACACACACACACACACACACACACACACTCTCACACACACAGCAGTGGGCCATACACCTGAGGAAGTAGTTTTCACCTCTATTTTGTTTCAAAGAAGCTGAATGACAGGAAAAGAGTCAACCAGGAGAAAACTATCCTTCTGTTTGTGTTTTTGCCCTGAACTAGAAACATTAGAACGATTCTACAGTGACGAAAGACTGCCGTGTGAATTTAGATGTAGTGTGTCCTGCTTGGGCGGCACGGTGGCGTAGTGGTTAGCGCGTCCGCCTCACAGCAAGAAGGCCCGGGTTCGATTCCCGGCCTGGGCGTTTCTGTGTGGAGTTTGCATGTTCTCCCCGTGCTTGTGCGGGTTTGCTCCGGTTTCCCCCGCAATCCAAAGACGTGCACTGTAGGTTAATTGGCTGTTCTAAATCGACCGTAGTTTCTCTCCTGCAGCGGCACTGGAACCCAGTCGTATCGGCATTTGCCTTTCCATTGGATCCTTTCGGTGGCGCTGAGACAGGGGGGGGGACTTGCTGCTTGGGTAACAGCCTGTCCCTCATTACTCCCTACCCAGGCTCTGTGCACTGGGGAGTATCACCAGTCAGGATACTGGCCAGAGCGCAGCCCTAGTCCTTCGGGACTGACGGAGGCCTACGTGTCCTGCTTGATTAGCAGTCCAAGTCTGTTTATTTCTTTGTTAGTTTTTGAGATTTGGAATAATTTCTAAAGATTAAAATTAAATAAATACATTACCAATGTACAGCTCCTTCTCAAAAAATTTGCATATTGTGATAAAGTTCATTATTTCCTGTAATGTACTGATAAACATTAAACTTGCATATATTTTAGAGTCATTACACACAACTGAAGTAGTTCAAGCCTTTTATTGTTTTAATATTGATAATTTTGGCAAAAAAAGTAAAGAAAAACCAAAAATCCCTCTCTCAAAAAATTAGCATATTTCATCCGACCAATAAAAAAATAAAAAGTGCTTTTCATACAAAAAGAGTCAACCTTCAAATAATTATGTTCAGTTATGCACTCAATACTTGGTTGGGAATCCTTTTGCAGAAATGACTGTTTCAATGCGGCGTGGCATGGAGCCAATCAGCCTGTGGCACTGCTGAGGTGTTACGAAGGACCAGGATGCTTCGATAGCGGCCTTAAGCTCATCCACAGTGTTGAGTCTGGTGTCTCTCAACAATATCCCACAGATTCTCTATGGGCTTCAGGTCAGGAGCGTTGGCAGGCCAATTGAGCACAGTAATACCATGGTCAGTAAACCATTTAGCAGTGGTGTTGGCACTGTGAGCAGGTGCCAGGTCGTGCTGAAAAATGAAATCTTCATCTCCATAAAGCTTTTCAGCAGATGGAAACATGAAGTGCTCCTAAATCTCCTGATAGCTAGCTGCATTGACCCCGCCCTTGATAAAACACACTGACTGTGGGTACTTGACAGTGGACTTCAGGCATTTCCTTGTCCCCAGTCTTCCTCCAGACTCTGGCACCTTGATTTCCGAATGACATGCAAAATTTGCTTTCATCCGAAAAAAGTAGTTTGGACCACTGAGCAACAGTCCAGTGCTGCTTCTCTGTAGCCCAGGTCAGCCGCTTCTGCCGCTGTTTCTGGTTCAAAAGTGGCTTGACCTGGGGAATGCAGCACCTGTAGCCCAGTCCACTGCTTCCACAGGTCCCCCAAGGTCTGGAATCGGCCCTTCTCCACAATCTTCCTCAGGGTCCGGTCACCTCTTCTGGTTGTGCAGCGTTTCCTGCCACACTTTTTCCTTCCCACAGACGTCCCACTGAGGTGCCTTGATCGAGCACTCTGGGAACAGCCTATTCGCTCAGAGATTTCTTTCTGTGTCTTACCCTCTTGCTTGAGGGTGTCAATGATGGCCTTCTGGACAGCAGTCAGGTCGGCAGTCTTACCCATGATTGCGGTTTTGAGTAATGAACCAGGCTGGGAGTTTTTAAAAGCCTCAGGAATCTTTTGCAGGTGTTTAGAGTTAATTGGTTGATTCAGATGATTAGGTTAATAGCTCGTTTACACTACCTGAACATCATATGCTAATTTTTTGAGATAGGAATTTTGGGTTTTCATGAGCTGTATGCCAAAATCATCATCAGTATTAAAACAATAAAAGACCTGAAATATTTCAGTTGGTGTGCAATGAATCTAAAATATATGAAAGTTTAATTTTTATCAGCACATTACAGAAAATAATGAACTTTATCACAATATGCTAATTTTTTGAGAAGGACCTGTATATTTAAATCGTGTTTTCATTTAGCGTGTGCAAATTTGCTGTGTACACACCTCTGCTAGTGTCTACATCCTGTTCAGGGTTTTATTCCTGTCCTGGTGACGTACTGCATCACTGCATCAGCCTTATAATCCTGCTGACTACTTTCATTATTTGCATTTGACCTGCACAAATTAAGTTGCTCATGATAAATATATAAATTAAACATGAGTAAACATCAAATAATGTAAAATTGTTCAATGGTCAAAGAATCTTACAAGCTCCTAATAATTACGTATTCACTTTTATTAAAAAGCCTTCTTGTCTATAATTTGTCTTATGAAGTTCACTACTTATTTTCTAATGTTTTAAATACTTTCTCTGCACCACTACTATCCACAGTGGTCCAGTCTCACATGACATTTTATTCACTTGATACATGATATAATCTAAAGTATACCAGTGTAAACACTGAGTAGCCAGAGGGAGATATTCTTGATGTGAACTGCTGAAGAAACCACACCTGTGCTGTAAAACCACATCCTGTTAAGAGTGAGGCTTCTGTTATACCAGCCAACGAGTGGTGTCATTGCTGTTGCTGGATATCAGCTGCACACGTATAACATCATGGCTACAGTGCTACATGCAATCACAGTCTCTCTGATTGTTTTCAACATATTAAAAGGTAAGTCCAGGAGTCATTTTGATCAGTTCAGGTGACTGTTATACTGCTTTTGAATTTCACAAAAAGTTGTTGCCTGCATGCAAATGTAATCAGTGTAAAATAAATTTAAAAAGTGAGCTTTATTTAGATCATTTGTTCATATTTTTCAATTTAGAATTAATCGGTTTAATGAAAATAAGATATAAAGAAAAACTTTCTCTGAACAGAACCAAAGGAGATGCTGTTATCGTGCATGCATCGACTTCAGTTTAGTAAATCATAGCATTAGCGCGTCCCCTTATCCAGAGTGACTTACATTTATTATTTTTATACAGTACAGTAGGCCCATGACATTCGCGGGGGTACGGTTCTGGGCCTTCCTGCGAATCGAGATAATCCTCGAGATCTGTACGCGGAAGGAAAACCCCATGTATGACGTCACATGCGCGAATGAGCAGCCGGCAGTAAAATACGATGTATCTATTACATGCGCTAAAATATGCTTCTTAAACACATTCTACAGACAGTCTTACTCATTAATACAGTATTAATGTAGTAAAATATAGTCATGATTCGGAAAAAAAAAAATTAATTTTGTACTGTGATATTTAGTAATAAAATATATAAACATTATACAGCATATACTGTTGTAAAGCACTCGTTTTAAAGTCTTTTTCAATTATTATTCCAGTACAGGACCTCAGTTCATTCTGAGAATGTTTGTGCGTGAGATTTTATGTTGTGTAGCATGTTTAACAAACGATACCAAAAGGATCAACTTTATTACGCTTCATGTCCTTTTACATTGAACTTGGAGTGACGTCTCCAAGATGGCGCTGCCTAGAGGATGAGGTTGCGGAGTTCTCAGAGTCAAATTGTTCTTGCTTGTTTTAATTTGTTTTATTTGTTTGTTCGTGTTTTGCACTATGCTCGTCTATGGTCGGTCGACCCTACTACAGCTATGAGCAGCTTCAGCTTCGGGAAACTAAGCACGCAACAACTTCTGTCGTGAGCTGCTATGCAATGCTATGCTATGGGAGCTCAATGCTAACAATAAGCCCAGGCGGAGTTCTCAGATTCTCCGGCGCTTGGTTAGCACTTCCGGCCATACTGCTTTAAAATGTTCAGTCCCTGCGAAACAAGATGGACGAGCTTCATGCTCAGATTGCAGCGCAGAGGGATCTACAGGACTGTGTTTCTGTGAAACATGGCTCGAGGAGAGTACGCCCGATAAGATGAACAAACAAAACAACAAATAAAACAAATTAAAATGAACAATAGCATGCTAGCTCTGCTAATAGCATGTTAGCTCTGCTTAGTTATACACGCCCGAAGATACTCCGATCTTATCGCTGTCGTACAGTCGACCGGTCGTAGACAAGCATAGTGCAAAACATGAAAAAATAAAACGAACAAACAAACAATTTGACTCTGAGAACTCCGCGACGTTGCCATCTGAATAGCGCCATCATGGAGACGTCACTCCAACTTCAATGTAAAAGGACATGAAGAGTACTGTAATAAAGTTTATCCTTTTGGTATCGTTTGTTAAACATGCTACAGAACATAAAATCTCACGCATAAACATGAACTTAGGTACTGTACTGGAATAATAATTGAAAAAGATTTTAATCCAACAGTTCAGAGAAAACCGTCGTTTCTCAGGCGAAAGTCTTATTTCTTCAGAAGAGACATCCAGCGTTTTCTATCGCTTAGCCAGAGAAGACGCATAGAGTTTGAGTGGTATCATAGAGCTTAACTGGTAATTAAAACACACAAAAAAGAGGCTCATTGACAACTTGTGCGCGAATGAGGAAAAAGGGGCGGGACATCAGTTCAACTAATCAGGAGAAAGGAGGGCAGCCATTGGCTGAATTTGAATCACGTGCCAGTTGCTCGGCAGTCAGCGAATACTCAAACCGTGGGTGCAAAACCGCGAATAGTCAAGGGCCTACTGTAGAGCCTTCAGGGCCTTGATCAGGGGCCCGACAGTGCCAAATGAACCTGAACCACTTGAGCCACTGCAGAGTGGTTTATTATTCTTTTACAGCAGTTAATAATAAAATTCTACCTCTACTACTGATTCTGCGAGCACAGTGATCACAACACTGAATGAAACGCATCCAACAAGCAGCGCAGCTCCCGAAAAGAGCTCAGATCCTTCAGCCACAACTT